>BSBK01000580.1:0-22500 GCA_027943335.1 Chamaecyparis obtusa
AAATAGACTAATATTGTGCAAATGAGTGGTTTGTGATATTTTTTTATATTAAAAATATTATTTTGACTCGGTCGAGTCCTACTCGGCCGAGTACCACTCGGCCTAGTCTAATGGGCCACGTAGATGCCATTCAGCACCGTGTGGCACCTACTTGTACTCGGCCGTGTTAGACTCGGCCGAGTATAACTCGGCCGAGTCTAACTGGGCCGAGTGATTTGAGTTAGCCCAAAAGGTGACACTCGATTGTGCTTTTACCCCGTATATATATATATATATATATATATATATATATATATATATATATATATATATATATATATATACATATACATATACATATACATATACATATACATATACATATACATATACATATACATATACATATACATATACATATACATATACATATACATATACATATACATATACATATACATATACATATACATATACATATACATATATATATATATATATATATATATATATATATATATATATATATATAAATCACATAAAACATACCTATATATTTCTTTGATGAGGATCATGTCTAGGATTCCATGCATGAATAATGGAATGAAAATACCTCTCAGCAGTTTTGCGTTCCTCCTCATTTGACCAATCTATAGTGTCCATGTTTGGTGCTCCTTCGAGCCATAAAAATCCATGCACATGAGGTGAACCCCTATGTTGCCACTCATACCTGCACCAAAAATCACTGACTTTCATAACTTTTTCAAGTATCTCTTTCTAGAACATTGTATGTCTCAAATGCATGTAATGTGCAACTATATGAGGATAGTCAATGACATTCTGTCTTCTCCACTTTTGAGCTTCTCGTGGATCAGTTGGTGCTATTCCGGGCATCAACGCATGCAAATCAGGCCACTGCATATCGGTTGCACTCAAGGTGAAGAAAATTGTAGGAGTCCCAATTTGGTGAAGCATATCTGTTAATTCTGCTCTACATTTACACCAATATGATCTTGTTCCTCTTAGAGTTGTTCCAAATCTCATCAACCTATCTGCCAAATTATTATGTGGCATATTTTCCATATGTTCTCTTAGCTCATTGATGGTAATTGGCATGTCTTCAAAACTCCTTTTTACAAAGACAAAAGATGAATTTTGTGCACAATGTCTCATTATCATATTCATCATGAAATACCTAAATCTGGGATGTTTACCAAACTGATGATCCCTATATCGCAAAAAATGCTTCACATATTCATGCATATGAATTCTCCTCATTCTTGGCTCTAACCAATCACATCTTCCATCAGGAAACAATGTTGGAAATGCCATATCTAATAATCCTGATGTGACATATTCATTGATAGGTGATGCACCTATAGCTGGTCATTCAATTAATGCAGATGGAACTTACCTCAGGATTGTTAACCCATGCTTGGATTAATTCCATTTCTCTTTGAGCATTAGGTGGTCATGAAGCCATAGACGTTGTGTGTTGAATTACATTACCTTCATCTGTCTCCATGATTGGACCCACAAAAACCACTTTGTTTGCATCAGAATCAAATTCCATGTGGACTGTCCTCAATCTATTAAAAACATGTTGATCAGTATTTGTAGGCAAGTCATTGAGAGCATGTTCATCAATTCTAACATCTGCATAAAACTTGTCATGGTCTACTTTGTATTTCAATGCCCTGTACACACGATCCCTGTTTATGATAAAGTTATAACATGTACCACGTTGATCCCTTCTACGAACAATAATAATTGGCAAATGCTCAATTGTATGTGGTAAAACTTTGGCCACTTGTTCTACATGTTGAGGAAAACTTATAGTGTGTCCTTTGTACTTATACTGACCACCAGTTGCATGTGTAACTTGCAATATAGGACTGACACGTGCAATCAACATCTCTTCAACCTGAGTCAAATTTGCAAGCTCTTCTGGTTGAGATCCAGGGTCCATATTGTTTGAAGATGAAAACCTGTGAGTTCCTCTTTCTTGTCTACACCTTTTACATATTGGGCCTTCACAGGTGCAATATACTTTCATTGCAAGATATGATTCTTGACAAACATGACACATTTGAGGAGTCTTCAAACTATCTATCTGATGCCTAAACTGCATTTGCAATCTTCTAAATTTAGTTTCAAGCATACGATTTGGGCTTCCCATGTTTTCCACAGTACCTTCAACATCAACATTCATTTCCAATTGATTTTCATGTTGTGGCATTTGTAGAACATGCTCTATAGACGCAGACTCTTCATTTTCAACATCTAACTGAATGTTTACATTAGGCGGATTGTTATATCTATGGCTCAGTTCAGGATCATCTTGAATCAGTTGAGGCCCTTCATTTTGAAGGCTTTTGAACAGAAGTTTGTTGACAGTTGTTCATTGAAACATTTATATCAGCTCTATTTTTAGTTTCTACTTGTTCCAATGTTACTTCTGCCCTTCTTCTATGAATTATTTGTTTATTAGTTTCATTACGCTTAGCCCTATGTTGTTCTCTTTGACTTTTAGTCAATTGTTCTTGCTGACGTCTGCGAGACTTTCTTCTATATTGTCTTTGATATTCTCTTCTAGCTTCTTCTGATTCAAAGATCAACCTCGTTCTCACCATATCTAGTATGGAATAACATTAAATTAGTGACCTAAGCAAACTTTATATTATACATATGTTAAAACATTGTAATAATTAGAAAGAAAGAATTTTACTTGTCAATTAATATGTTTTTATATATATACATTTGATTTAGAAAATGCCAATTTATAATACATTGCAATTTAGTTGTGATAATTTATGTATCATATTTAAATACATATTTAAACATACAGAATACAAATTCTGAAAAATAAAAGACAATAAGAATACTGTGAGTGTAGACACCATAAAAATTCAACATACATGGAGTGAATTAGAGCCAAGATATACAAGAATAACAAGATGATTTTTTTTTTAATAATAATTGATATACAATAAGGATTGCAATGGTCTAAAGGCCATTTTGTGAAAACACAACAACACAGGATCTCTTATTTGTAATACTAAGCAATCAATCCAAAAACATACGTGATCCAATTTGGATCTCAATACAAACATTATTTGTCAACATTTCAGTTCCAATATGTTTGCCTCCATCTTCCCCTAACCCATTCTTTCTCTGCTCGTACGTGGGCGCGTGAATACGGCTTCAGAGTGTGAGAGTCAGGAAAGTGCACCTCATAGAACTCTACTTGACTAAGGGGCAAAACAAATTTGTCAACGGTCACACCCGACCACCAACAGTCATTGTCTAGTACTTCTACTGCAAATCCAAGAGGTACAAATTGCGGCAAAGTAATAGGAGGTGGAATAGGTCTCATATAATCTACATAGACCTCCTCAACAAGGGGCTCTCGAGCCCATTCGTCATTTATGAAATGGTGATATTTGACACAATATTTTGTCACCTCACCATTGTTAACAATGTCTATAATTGTTGCTTCGAACCAGGCCCCTTCAAACCCCTCTTCATCAGTGCTAATCTCAACCTTCATGCCCACAGTAAACTCCATGTCTATGCCTAATTTATGATTACAAACATAAATTAATTATAATTAACAAATTCAATTTCATTAAATGAGTTTCAAAATATAATTTTTTATACGAAATTATGTAAACCTAATTTTAAAGAAGAATTGATTATATGAATTTCATTAATTTCATTAATACAATTAACATAATCAATTTCATTAAATCTAATTTAAATGAAATTGAGAAACATAAATATTGCAACATTCACATATTTTGTAAAATAGCAACAAAATGTTGTATTTCAAACTAACTATGAAAATAGCAATAAAAGAAATATAATATTAATGTCATTAAACAAAATCAACTTCATTAAGCCAACTTCTAAATCAATTTTGTAACATTAGAAGACCTTATACATTCATATTAATATACTAATAAATTAATTTTTTAAATATAATAAGGAATTGAAATCTAAATGTAATATTCTAAAGGTAACATTGTAAATGGAAATCTCCTAAATTTATACAAAAATAAAATATAATTAATGTAAATCATATTTCTAACATTTAAATCAAATAAAAAATAAATTATAATTATTAATTGTTACATTATTTAAAGCAAATAAAAATTACTAATTGTAAAGAAAATGAATCAAATTTAAAGCAAACAAATCAAATAAAGGTAATATTTGAAATGGAAATGTCCCTCAACTTATATAATTAATCTAAATCCTAATTTGTAACATTAAAGAATTAGTAATTGTAATTTTAATTATATAAATCCTATTAAAATAAATGTAATTTTAACATTTCAAAGTAACTATTAAAATACTAATAAATTAAGTTTTAAAATCTAATTAGGAATTGAAATCTAAATGTAATATTGTAACGGTAATATTGTAAATGAAAATCTATATCTAATAAATATTTACAAAAATCTTTATCTAACAAAGTTAATATTCAAAATTAAATTTATATAAAAAACAAATATTACACCATGGCGGCATTGCCATCCACAATGTAAACAAATTATTTAAATAAAAAATCTATATCTAATAAATTTTTACAAAAAATCTATATCTAACAAAGTTAATATTCAAAATTAAATTTATATAAAAAACAAATATTACACTATGGCGGCATTGCCATCCACAATGTAAACAAATTATTTAAATAAAAAATCTATAGCTAATAATTTTTTACAAAAAATCTATATCTAACAAAGTTAATATTCAAAATTAAATTTATATAAAAAACAAATATTACACCATGGCATCATTGCCATCCACAATGTAAACAGATTATTTAAATATATAAACAGATTATCTAAAGTGAATGTTTATAATTAGAAAAGGATAAGAAAAATATAGAAACATTTGTATTGTCAATTAGAAAAATGATAGGTTTCTACATTTTCTTTATTTTTTTAATATTCTCATTAGAAAAGATGTTTCTATATATAAGTATATTAAATAAATAGATTATCTAAATTAGATCTAATAAGTATATTAAACAACTCCAAAATAAATCAATTCAATTTTATTGCATAATGAATAATGGTTACATTAGAAATACCACCTATCATATTATGACATAAAATGTAGTGGAAAGTCCTCTTTTAAAATTTAAGAATTGTATTTAAAGAATATTAAATACAATTCTTAAAATAATATTAATCTAAAAACAATATAAAACTATATCAATCTAAAAACAATATTAATCTAAAAACAATATCAATCTAAAAACACTATAAAACTAATATAAAACTATATAAAAAAATTATTTTTTATATAGTTTTATATAGTTTTATATAGTTTGATATTAGATCTAAAATAATCTAATATCAAACTATATAAAATTAATCTAAAAAAAACTATATAATATCAGATCTAATAAAATAGATCTAATATCAAATATTAGATCTAATATTTGATATCAGATATTAGATCTAATATCAAACAATATTTGATATTAGATCTAATATGAAATATTAGATCTAATATCAAGCAATATTTAATATTGCATTTTATATAGTTTGATATTAGATCTAATATCAAACTATATAAAACAATATTAAAATAAATTACTATCAAACTATATGAAATAACATTAAATTAAATGCAATATAAAACAAAATCTATTTACCTATTTGAAATTGATGAAAGTTGCCTGCAAATCAGCTCTGTGCAATGCAATCCTCCTCTCTGCTATTCACAAATTTCTCTCTCACAAATCCTCTCTCTGCAATGCAATCCTCCTCTCTGCTATTCACAAATTTCTCTCTCACAAATCCTCTCTCTGCAATGCAATTCTCCTCTCTACTATTCACAAATTTCTTTCACAAATCCTCAGAAATCTAGCTTGCGCTCTCAAAAAAATTTAGCTTGAGCAATGAAGAGCACTATTTTATAAATGAAGAGTGACTCTTCATTGCTCAAGTTTTTGGTATTCCCGAACGAACGAACACATATCATATTCCGCGTGTTAACGAAAATAGAACTTTAAATTTTTTTTAAAAAAATCAAATGCATATTGAATGCCTAGCCCATTGTGCCAACACCATGCACTTGGCTGTCGGCACTGGCAACGCTAGTGCAGTGCGTTACGTACTGCACTGGCTCTGCCAGTGCTGGCAGCCAAGTGGCCACTTCTGCAGCGCATGGCCCCCACTTGAAATGTAATCTGTATTATTATTTTTTAAAATTTCTTTTTATTTGGTTTTGATTTTTTTAAAAAAAATTGTGATTCCTTTTTTATTTTTTAATTTTTAATTTTTTAATTTTATTAATTGTAATTATAACTAACTACAATTCTTTTTTATGTACACGACATATTCCAAGGAATATGTCGTGCTGGTGTCTTCCCCTTCCCCTACGACTGTATAGGAACGCCTCTCAGTGTAATCACCAATTTGATAATTTACAACTTTAAATCGGATGAGATTCTCAAATCATAGATGGAGATTTATGCACGAATTAATTCCGCACATGCAATTGGCAAGTGTACATCCAAAATCGAAGCTTTAGAACACCGTATAAACATTCATCAAAGCATATAGGAGAGGAATTATGTCAGAAATTGCAAGCGTCTTACGAGACATTTATCCAAAATGTGTAAGCACATACAAGGTATATAGTGAACTGTTTGACAAAATGCCTCAAAGAACACTATCATTTACATAAACAAATAAGTCCTTTAAAGATTAAAGAAGACAACAAAGTAACAAGATACATTTATATATTTCTAATCAAATTTTAACATCTATTAAACCTAGCTAACTTAAAATCAAATTAAAAGTATTAAGATGTTCAATAATATAATTACCTTCATTTTTAAAGAGTATAAATACCTTTTCAAATATAAGGTATAAGTCAAAATTTTAGTTTGATAATATTCATCCATCATCTTCCACAATTAAAATGTGATGGTCTCCCATGAGCAATTTAAGGGGATAGAATCTACAAAATACAACCATCTATTTTCTCATATCTTCTTGTCCAACTTACACCAATTTTCATTAGACATACCCTTAGGTTTTTCTTCCTTTACCTCTATTATTCATTTTCTTCCAATAAATCCTTCATCATCATCTTCCATAACATGGAGGGCTTTCTTGTAATGGTGTTCTCTACTCTCTTCCATACTAGTGTTACACTTTTCTAATAGACACACATTTAAGATGTTGAAATGCATGTATTTTCTCTACATCTTATGTGATATACCATGATTCCAAATTTGGTCGACTTCCACATTTTTGTCATGTCTTGTTAAACCTCATGATGCAACATAAAATCAAAGCAATGACAATAGTACTCTTTAAGAAATATTTTTGTAAAAGTGTTGATATTCAAGAAAACACAATGAATTATAGTGTAGGTTCTCCCTTTTGTATCTTTTTAATGGAGGTCTATCAATTGTGTAGAATTATTGTATCTAATTGGGTCATGGGATGGTTGATTTGCACCAAGATTAAATATCGTCATCTCCCTCAAAGATGTTATCACGTCTGCATCTTGAAGATGATAGAGAAATCTATTTCTTTGATATGGATTGCTAGGAGGATTTTGGGAGATCAATACTAGAAGAACAAAATTCAGCAGTATAGGTGATATATACATTCTTCAAAGCTAGGTCCTCTTATGTATGAAAATTCCTTGATTTTGTTCAAACTTTGTATATTAGCAAAAACCATGTCGAAAGGAAGTATTTTCTAGATGATCTCAAAGAATTTTATCTTTGAAAAATTGAAAGTTATAGATCTTCCTCTAAAGAAGAAATCACAATATGTGGAGAAAGGATTAATGCCCCTTATCATTGCTTATTTGAAAGGGAATAAGTCACACACCTATAGTGGCTCTCAGAAATAAACTTGGACAACCTCATTTTAGCATTGCATGTAGCTACATCAATTTGAGATTATAGTGGCCAAAATTTTAATGTGAGTACCAATTAATCTAGGGATTATGCTTATCTTCTACTCTCACACCCCAATCTTTTGCCTCTCCGCTCAGAAACCACAAGAATTGTGTACTTGAAACTTCGTTGTGAGATTTCTAACGATAAGTGCATAAAAGCCAAGGAGTTGAAAAATGTATTCAAAGAAAAAAGTAGCCTAGGCAAAGGGACAAATCTAACTCACAAGCTACTAAAAACCAAAAGGAAATAAATGTGAGATTTATTAACTAATTATTGGGCAGCTTTTCTTTTATCCATTATATTTCACAACAAAGTTGCATTCCATGCACAGTGGCTCACTAAGGTGGATGAAAATATGTGATGCAATTGTGGGTGTTACTAGGTCACATGGGATGTGGGGAACCGTTGGATTCTACTATTACAAAGAAAATGGAGGATAAGTCTATCAAGGAGAAGGAAGATGAAGAGAGAAAAAGAAAAGATGATTCAATGAAGAGACAAGAAAATATATGAAGGGAAGATGAAGCACATGTGAGGAGACAACCATAGAAAAGGTCAATATTATGGTAGAGAACATTTGGTGTTTAACTACATTAGACATTTAACCCACAATTACTAGCTTGTTTTATATCTAATTAGAACACCAATTCTTATTGTCTGTATGCTAAATAAAAGACATGGAAAACCCTTATAGTGAACTTGAGAGCTCTATTTTTAGATCTCTACGAGTCGCTCTATGATTTTGTCACATTTTGAATCGATTTAGAATTTATATGTAGATATTTAGGATCATATGTAATTTTGTCTCAGTATTTCATTTGTTACTACAATACGAAATTCTAGAAATTGACATAATTTTTCAACATGATGAATGCATAATTACTCCTCTTTAAAGTTTATTAGGATTTGCCAATTTCATTTTAAGAGGTGGAGTTAGATAATTGAGTTGTGAAACTATAAATTTAGTTGTATTATAAATGATGAACTATTTAAAAAGGTTCTAATTTAATTAAAATTTAGGTTCTACTATCTATAATGAGTAGTACTTTCCATTAAGGAAAATTAGAGAACTAATTTATAATATATTTCATAATTTAAAGAAAAATTAGAGAAGATTTTAACAAGATGATGAGAAACTATTAAATTTATAAATGAGGTTCTTATTTAATATTAGTAATATGAGTAAAGTAAATATTAAAATTTATGAGGAGACATTTTTTGTATTTGTTCTTTAGTGGCAATTAGAGAAAAGAGTTAAGATGAGCTTAATAATATTTTTGTACTTCATATATTTGAAGAAAGATGATTGTTTTAAAGATGTATTAGGATGAAAGGAGGGAGTTGGGGGTTCTTTTTGGCTCTACTAAGGTTTCATGTGTACGGCTTCCTGTCTGTGTCTTTGCTCTGAGCTTTCTATCTGTCATACCGCATTTACTGTGGGATTTTTGCATTAGGGTTAGCTTTTAGTATGGCTCTGGCCAACTTCAGCCCAACAGTTGATGCTGGTGCTCGAGTTGAAGCTTCAAAAATCCATGGTGCCTCCTTTGAACAAACGTCCTCACAAGTTCATCTTGAAGGTCTTTCACGAGGTAATCCTGACATTGTTTTTAATCTGCAAGAGTTTGATGTTGCATGTGAATGGTTAGAAAAGCATACTTTGATTGGATATTTTGTGGGTCGCACTCCTCCTGAAAGTATCCTCAAAGATTGGGTTAATAAGAGCTGGACCATTGGGTTAATAAGAGCTGGACCCCTCATGGGGTCTGCCTTGATGGTGTTCAAAACCTCACCAAAGGTTTTTTCCTGTTCCATTTTGCTAACCCTTCCCATGCGAAAGCTATTTTTAGCCACGGGCCTTGGATGGTTAGGTCCTCCTTGCTTGTTTTTTAGAGGTGGTCTCGAGACTTCACTATCTCAGACGACAAGAAACTTAGGGTTCCCATTTGGGTTGAGTTTCCTGGTATCCCTTTGCCATGCTGGCCTTTTATTGAGTCTATTGCCAAAACCCTTGGCAAGGTCATTGTCATGGAGTATGACAAGTTTTTTAATGCCCACCGTCAGAAGCGTGTTTGTGTTGAGGTTGACCTTTCAAGGGACCTCAAAGACACTATTGAGATCCAGGTTGGTGCCCTCACCATCTCTAAAAAAGTGCTTTATTTGAACCTACCAAACACTTGTTATAGGTGCCAATCAATGGAACATAAGATTAAGGAATGCCCTCTGGTCACCCCTCGGGTGAAGCCATCGCCAAAGGAAGCGCATGTCAAAAACTCAAAAGCTAGGAAAAAAGAAGAATGGACTACAATCATGCAAAAAGGCATGAATGCCTCAGGATCTAAGTTGGCACACGTTGCTTCTGCAGTTGTTTCACCTCCGGCTGGAGAGTACCCTCTTTCCACCGAAGTGCCACCGGTTGCTCCACTTACTTCACACCCTGCTATTTAGGGGAAAGCTCCAACTATGAGACCTACCACCTCGGAGGTGGTGCTCACACCACAAGCTGATCCATCTACTTCTTCTCAATCTCTGTGTTGGTCTCATAGCCCCGGAGGACATGCAGACGACCCAGAAAAACAATGATTTATCTCTGCTGGAGATTTACTTCCCAGCTTTGGTTCAGTACCAACTTTCTTGCAAAATAGTTTCTCCTCTCTTGGGATGAGGAAAACATGCAAGAGTTTTTATGAAATTTTTGTCCTGGAATGTGCGAGGTCTAACTAATCTCTCTAGAAAGTACTATGTTCATGATACTCACCACAGACTTCACAGTCTGGATGTTTGTGTTTACAAGAAGTGAAAATTTCTAGTTTCTTGCTTACTTCTACCTGTCACGTCATTTGGCCGGATGACATTATTTTTTCTTCTCAACATGAAGCTGGCAAGGGTGGTGTCATTACTATTATGTCACCTCACCTTCATTCTTCTATTATTGCACATGGATTTGATCCAATGCAGTGTGTCACTTGATCTTGTTGTCTTTTCACAACCATTCTTTTGGCATCATTAATATTTATGCTCCCAATGATGATGTGGAAAGATCCTAGCTTTGGTGCTGGCTGGCAGACAACTTGCCTCCTGCTACTTGGGTGATGTGCGTGGACTTTAATATGGTTGAGCTAGCCTCTGACAAGGAATACATTTTCCTTTTCGATGGATAGCTGGGGAGAGAGAAGCGTGGTACCATATGTGCAATAAATTGGGCCTTTTTTTTATCCCAATGCTAACCACCGCCAACAGGGTGGGGTCTAGCATATTTGATCTAATTTCAGAGCTGGTTCTGATCGTATATTTAAGAGATTAGATCATGCTATGATAACTACTTAATATTTTTTCTCTTTCTTTGAAGATCGGGGCCTACTTGTCACTCATTTGGCAGATGTGACCTTGTCAGACCACTTCCCCATTTCCTTTTCCATCACTTGGCATTCCTCTGCTAGGCAGGCTGCCTGTACTCAATTTTTTCTCAACACATCTGTGCTGACGCATGCTTCCACTATTACTCACATTCTTCAGGTCTTGAATTTAGAGCCTCAGCTCCACAATAACCTTGGTTGGATACAGTGGTGGAACGATGTCATCAAACATAGTGCAAGATTTCTCTACATTTATGGCTGTTAGTTGGCTTGCTATAGGAAACGTGCCTATGAAACTAAAACCAAGGCTCTTTGCAATGCTTATGATGCGCTTGCGTTGAACCCCTTTGACACTAAGCTCTAGCTTAAGCTTGCCCAACTTTGACATGAGAAGCAGATTGCAAATGCCTATGCTGCTTGTGGAGCTCAAATCAAAGCTTGCCTCCACTGGTTGGAGGTGGGCGATAAAGCCTCTAAGGAGTTTTTTCATGCTCTCAGGGCCCAACATACCAATGTTGGTATTCAAAAGATCAAACAAGGACCTGAAACCCTTACTGAGCTTCCTTCCATTCTTCAAGATTTTGTTCAACACTATGAAAAAGTGTTTGCTTTGCAGGGAAATTCTGTTGCTCGGGAGGAGGCTCTTAAGGCTTGTATTGCTATTACTCCAAACCACGTAGCGGTTGAGCAGCGGGCCTTTTGTGAGAAGCTTCTTACCATTAGTGATCTTAAAGAAGATGTCTTTTCTATGGCCAATGACAAATCCCCAAGATGTGATGGCTTCCCCTATGAGTTCTACAAACACTTATGGGATGCTATATGACCTGACCTGCATAAATTTTATCTTGAGGCCTTCCATAATAAAAGTTTAGGTGCTATCATAAACAAAGGGAACATCAAATTCATACCTAAAGATGGAGATCCTGAGGATATATGCAATTGGAGGCCCATCACCTTGCTGAATGTCTCCTACAAGACAATTGCTAAAGCTTTAGCTCTCAAAATCAGACATCTCCTTCCGCTTATTATTTGCCCTGAGAAAACTGGCTTTATTAAGTCCAGGTATATTCTTGACAACATTATTATTGTCTGGGAAGGGATGGAATGGGCTCGTCAGTCTAAGCAGGCCACTTTATTTCTCAAGATTGATTTTGTTTAAGTGTATGACCGCATTGAATGGCCGTTCATTCTTGCCATGTTACAAGCTCTTGGCTTTGGTCCTAATTTCTTGCAGTCTATGGAGATGCTTTTTGGTGATGCCTCTGCATGCATTACTATCAATGGGTATCAATTTGATACCTTTGGGCTTTTTAGATCCATCCAACAAGGTTGTCCGTTGGCTCTTGCGTTATATGTTCTTGTTGCTGAAGGCTTTGGTTATTTGCTTGCCAATTCTGTTTCCTCTGGTTTGGTTTGGGGCATTTCTCTACTTGATTCTTCTTCTCAGCTTGTCAATGGTCACTTTGTTGATGACTCCTTTCTCACTCTTATTGAGGACAAGGAAAATATCTCTAATGCCTTATAGTGCCTGGACACCTTTTATCAAGCCTCTGGATCTGCTATCTAGTGGCATAAGACCCTTTTCTTCAGACAGTCTTTCCTTCCAGCCCCTCCCTGGTTTGCTAAGTTTGACTGGAAATGGGTCCAACATGGGGAAGTATTTCTCTTCTTGGGCATTCCCTTTTCCTTCCATGGATCCTCTGTGGACTTATGGAATGCTGTGATTACCAAGATTGAGAAAAAGTTGCAATATTGGATCTGTAAGCCCCTCTCCCTTGCAGGGAAATTCTAGATTTTCTCCAAAGTTTTGGCTACTACTCATGTTTACTACTCCTCTTGCTAGGCTCCTTCTAAAGCCCCATATCTCAAGCTGGAATGCCTTCTTAGAGACTTTCTCTAGGCCTCTGGAGCTGATAGACATGGGTTCCATAGAGTTACTTGGGAATATTGCTGTCTCCCTAGAGACTCTGGCAGCCTTGGCCTTCTCTCCACTCAGAAGCAAGGTCTTGCTCTTTGTGCCAAGTGGATTATTTGTGCTCTTATTGGTGATGAGGCCTAGAAGATCCTTGTCAGACACTACATCTCTATTCCCTATTCACAGGCCAACTTGGAAGGGCATTGTTCTTCAGACCCTCCTCATTATGAAGGAGCCTGTTTAGATTCAGGTTACTTTGGTCATTAAGAGCATTTGGAAAGCCTGGGAAGCTATTAAGCTCTGGCTCCAATGGGATGGTGATGGCTTTCACAATGGGCTTTCTTTCAATCAATAGAACCTTTGGTGGTCCCCGTTGTTTTCTATTCAAGGCATCCCCTGGCTAAGACTCAAGGGGCCAATGCTCTGCATTTTTTCAAACGAGGTATTCAGACTCCCAAGGACCTCTTCTCTAGGGCCACTATGAGTCTCCACTCTTGGGAGGATATGTAGGTGCAATTTCACTTGGCTTGCACAGATCGTCAGACTTTTGATCTGTTGGTTTCCACACTTCCTGATAATTTGCTTCATAAGCTTGGTTTTTTTACTGTTCGGCCCTAGTGGAAGGATTGGAAATGGTATCCTGCCACTCCTTTCAACAATTACAAGTCGAAGTTGGGCTATAGATGGTTGTCTCCCCATCTTCGCATGGTGGACATTCTTAACCAGAGATGGCATCTTCAATCTTCCAATTATAACTAGAGCTATCACTTTTAGACCATCTGGGCTGCCATTACGGAGCCCAAGATGGCTCTCTTTTCTTGGTGTCTACTTTTCCAAGGGCTTCTTGTGGGACCTAGGCTCAAACATCTGGGTGTTCATAACCCTCGGTGTCCCTTCTGTGGTCACCTTGAGACTTTCTTGCACATCTTCTGGTTCTGTAGGAGAGCTCAACAGTATTGGTAGTGGATCCATGATTTCTTCAAACCCTTTAGGCTAGAGCCTTTCTCCTGGCACATGATTATCCTAGGGGATTCTCCTAGACTTCCTTCCAAGTTTACACAGATTTGGCATACTTTCAGGATGGAGATTTTGTTCACTCTTTGGAAAGATAGGAATTTTGTTATTTTTTCTCACAACTTTCTTGATACGAATGTTTCTCTATATAACAAGGCTTGCATATGTAATAATGTTATGATACAGATTCAAGTTCAAGCAAATAAAGTGGCTCTAGAGGTGGCTCACCTTCAGGAGCTGCTCAATCACTAGGGTAATGCTCCCTGCACTGTTGCCTGGGTCCCTCCTGATGCCATTTTTGCTAAAGGTACCCCTCCCAGAGGCTACCACTATGGGTGCAGTTCCTTGGCTCTCCACTCCTATACCCCACGGTCGCAGGCTCCCCACCACCACTCTCCTAGAGGTGGTGATGATGGTTGGCAGCACCGCTCGGCTTCTCTGCCTCACTGTACTTCTAGGTGGTCTCCAGCTCTAGCTTAGTCTGCCCCTCTTGATGCTCCTGGTACCTGTCGTGGCTTTGATTGGCCTCCTACCACCTCCTCCAAGTTTCCCTACCTGGCTCTGGCCATTTCCCCGCCTAGGGCGAAAGAGAAAGAGAAAGATGCAGAAGATTATGGTTGGTCCATTCCCGACCCTCCTATCAATCCCGATGATGTTTGGGGTTTTGATGATAAATATCCTCCTCCTTCTGGCACTGCTCTTGTAGCTTGATGGCTTTATGCCCATTTTTTTTATATGAATAGTCGATGTTGTTTCCGGCTTTAGCCATGTGAACTCTACGAGGTGATTTTTATGTCCCCTAACCCCTTTTTTGTGAATATGTAACTTTTATATCAAATTAATTGAGAAGACACTATTCATAAAAAAAAAGGATGTATAATATCAGTTACTTATTAAACAATATAGAACCATAAAGAGAAGCAACATTTTCTACAGTAAGGGAAAATATATTAATGAAATAGTACACCAAAGGTGTTTTGTCTTTATTTTTTAACATTTTTATAACTTTTTTGAAATGTTTCAGCAAAAAAGTCTCATCCTAAATAAATTTTAAATAAATAATATTCAATAGTAAATATTTCATTCTAAATCATTATTTATGAAACTACCCACAAGAAAATTTGCAAGACATGTTACCTCAGTTATAGCTTTCCACACTAATGCAGTTTGTTGCACTAATATTTACATCCCCTAATACTTTTAGGGAGGCATACAAATTAAAATTAGGTCTCCATCGACCTTGTAAGTTGAGGAAAACATGGAAACAAAATGAAGAGAACCAGAAGGTGAAAAAAGAAAGTAGAAACTCCTTAAAGGTAAGATAGACATCAAATTTCCTCTTGAAAGGTTACAAAAAAGTGTTAAATTCTTGGTTTTGTTATTTATTATGCTTTTTCACTACAATGTTTTTGTTTGTGGTTGTTGCAGTTTATGTGGGTCAAGCATGTTGGGTGAACAAGAGCAATTTGAAACTATTTTGTGGTAAGTAAATCACTAGAAACATTCTAAGTGCTTAATTTCTATAGCTTTTTACATAGTGTAGCTTTTATTATCTAGAACAATATACTTGAGAGAAAATCCAAAAAATAATGTTGCATAGTTCAATTTCTGCTAAGTTAGCATAAAACTCATGTGTCATAATGCCACAAAAGTTACATGCATGATTAGCCAAAAAATTATCAAAATTAAATTAGTCAATAGAATCATATCGGTTTAAACTCGACTAGCTTTCGTGAAACGTGATTCGTAATATGGAGTTTATGCTAAATTTTAAATAGAGGTTTATAGGTTTGCATTCTTGTAGCATAGCTCATTTAATCAATTTTGACATTGTACAAAAATTTTGTATTCACCATATCACTAGAGGTATATTTGCATTCATTCATGTTCAGATTTCCATGTTCTTGAAAATATATTACTATCGACATACCCATTACACCTCCTTTTGGTACAAGCGCTAGTGTTATACATGTAAATAGTGTGAATGGCGAGGGAATCATTCAATTACCCTATCTAACCATTATTTATAATTTTATAAAAAAAAGATTTCTTTCACATTTTGAATCTAGCAAAATTAATTTTAGTTAGGTATTCAAGTATCTTGTGAATTCTATGGTTCCTACACGTATGATTGTGCATGATTTAATAAAATCAACTCACAAGATTGTTCTTGTTGATTAGATGATTAGGCATGTTTACCATTATTCACACAGAGAGAGCTATTTTTGATGCAGGAGCATCCTGGGTGTAAGAGCAATCTTGCATCACCCAAAAATATTTCTGTTTTTATATTCAATAAGGGCTATTTTGTGCAGAGCTGCTATTTATGGAAAGTTACTATTTTTGGTAATTTTTGTATGTGCTCAGAATGATCTGATTTCTTTCTTGGAGGTTCATTTTGGTCATATAAGCCTGCCAGTAAAGTTTCATTGCCAGATCAAGTGTATATTGGAAGATATTGAAGATTTTCGGTATTGGCAGCAAGGTACAGAAACTTTGAACTCAGTTTTGAAGGCTTTAGAGGCCCCAGATGAGGTCAAAAATTTGGGTGACGGGCACTTGCATTGGTCAAGCCTGTAGAGTGCTTCGTGGCATTTCCGAAATGGGGTTATAATAGCCGATCGGGTCAACTGGTGATGACTTATGGTCTTCGGAAGTTGGGCCACCCGAAATGGCAGAAAATAATTTTCTTCAAAATTTCTGTTCGGGTTTCAAAGGTTATCTTGAGCCGACTATGATGTAATAAAATGTAAAATAAAATAATTCTAAGTTTGGTCGGCCTTATTGGCTAAAATTCTGGAACCTTCCAGGCGGTGGAAAATTGCCTATATAAGGAAGGCTGTATTATTGTCTTAGGCAGTTGAGAATAGTTCTGGGTAGTAGATCTGGGTAACAGTTCGAGGCTTTGTCCTACAGAATATTGTAAGGGAATGCCCATGTGGCTTTGCATATTGTAATTCTGAAAGTTTGTAATTCCACATTTGTGGAGATAATAAGAAGCCAATTTTCTGTTCTTGCATATTGTTGTTGTTTCTCTATTTCTGTTATGTGTTTGTGGTATTAAGGGGAGCACCCTTCATCAGGTGGTATCAGAGCAGGAGTTCTTGAGTGTGTAAACAGATCACCGACCGTGAGGCAGTTTGCACCAGGACCGTGGCTAGGGTTTCAGCGCGCATCGCAAAAATACCTCCACGAAGGGAACGTGGCGGAAGAGCTGGTGTTGTAACACCTGAGGTTAGAGAGCTGCAGAGACAAGTGCGAGCATTGCAAGAAGAGATTCACAGAGGAATGAATTTTAATGTCAGAGATGAAAGTGAGGATGAAGCCGAAGAAGAATATCAAGAAGGAGAAGTCGAAATTGTGAACCAGGAGGAAGAAAGACTTTTTCGGGCCATTTCTAAGATTGGGAAAAGACCTAAGATTGAAGTTCCTACATTTTCTGGAAATCTTAACCCAGAAGAATTGATCGACTGGATCAACGAATGTGAGGAATATTTTGAGTATGAAGATGTTGAGGATCCTGATAGGGTCAAATTTGCGAAGGCCAGACTGAAAGGTCATGCGAAGATATGGTGGCAAGAGATTCAGTTGGAGCGAAATAGAAGGGGAAAGGAGAAAATCACGAGATGGGATCGGATGGTGGATAAATTAAAGTGACAGTTCATTCATGTTGATTATGAGCTTGACCTACTGAAGAAAATGCAGAGTTTGAAGCAAGCAGGAAGATCTGTTCAGGAGTATACAGAGGAGTTCTATCGACTTCTCATCAGAACAGGCCACGCAAAAGCTGATAAGGAGAAAGTTACTCGATACCTTAATGGGTTAAGGCCAAGCATTTAGGAGGAGCTGAATCTGGTTCGAATGAACAGTATTGAAGAGGCATACCAGTTTTCCCTAAAAGTAGAGGAAAAGCTGAACAAGAAGTTTGAGAGCAGACAAAACAGAAGAGGTTGCGGTGGATGATCTGGTGGACGGTCATATGGTGGCCGAAATGAGGATCTGAAAAAGAAGGATGAGGCCAGTAGTAGTCAGAATTAGCGAGGAAATAATTCCAATCGCTTCCAGGATCAGAATAATAGAGATTAGAGAGGAAGAGGAAGAGGAGAAGGATCTGGAAGAGGTGGCTTCTGTGGAACATGTTTTCACTGTGGAGAAGAAGGTCATAGGGCATTTGAATGTCCTCAGCGCCAAGGCAGAACAGACAGGAGAAATGAAGGCCAGGCCAGAGTTGCACATGTAGATGAAGATGCCAGATCATCAAATTCTGAAGATGCTGAAAGAGGAGAAACGTTGATTAACAGAAGAGTCCTGTTGAGTGGTGAGAATGAACCTGAGCAAAGGAGGAGCCTGTTTCGCACCAGGTGCAAGTGTGAAGGTAAATGTTGTGATGTGATTATTGATAGTGGAAGCACTGACAATTTAGTGTCAGAAGAGATGGTGACAAAGTTGAAGCTCAAGAGACAGAAACACCCACATCCATATCGGATTGCCTGGGTACAGGATGACCACAAGGTCATGGTCAATGAACAATGCCTGGTGAAGTTCAAGATTGGCGGATACCAAGATGAGGTATTGTGTGATATCATATCTATGGATGCATGTCATATGTTGTTGGGTAGACCATGGCAGTTTGACAGATGTGCTGTACATGATGGTCGTGCGAATACCTATTCCCTGACAAAGGATGGAGTGCGACATAAGCTAAAACCATTGAAGGAGACTGAAGAAAAGGTATGTGGTAATGCAAGGATAACTTTTGTTGATGGAAGAAATTTCCTAGATGGTATGAGGCATGAGCATGTATGTTTTACTTTAATTCCAAAAGCTGGTAAAGAGGAAGTAGAAGATGTTCCTGTAGAAGTTGCAGATTTGTTGAATGAGTTTCAGGATATTGTATCCGATAACGTGCCTGATGGATTACCACCAGTCAGGAAGATCAGTCATCAGATGGACTTGATTCGAGGAGTGAGTTTGCCGAATAAGGCAGCACATAGAATGACACCTGCAGAAAGTGAGGAGTTGAACAGACAAGTACATGAACTGTTACAGAAAGGATTGATCCGTGAGAGTCTGAGTCCCTGTGCTGTACCAGCGGTATTAGCACCAAAGAAGAATGGAGAATGGAGGATGTGTACAGATTCTAGGGCAATAAATAAGATCACAATCAAGTACAGGTTTCCATTGCCATGAATGGATGATATTATGGACTGTTTGAGTGGAGCTGTGTATTTCTCAAAGATAGATCTGAAAAGTGGATATCATCAGATTCAGATCAGAGAAGGAGATGAATGGAAGACTGCCTTCAAGACAAAGGAAGGACTGTATGAGTGGTTAGTCATGCCTTTTGGGCTAACCAATGCACCGAGCACTTTCATGCGGCTCATGAACGAGGTTCTGAAAGAATTTCTGGGTAAGTTTGTCATTGTTTACCTAGATGATATTTTGATCTTTAGTAAGACATTGGATGAGCATATGATGCATATTCATATGGTATTTGAGAAGTTGAGAGAAGAGAAATTATTGATTAATTTGAAGAAGTGCAGTTTTGTGAAGAAAGAGTTAGTGTATTTGGGATTTGTAGTTTCAGCAGAACGTCTAAAAATGGACCCAGAGAAGGTACAGGCTATCCTTGAATGGCCTACTCCAAGGAGTGCTACTGAGGTAAGATCTTTTCATGGTCTAGCTAGCTTTTACAGAAACAGAAATTTTAGGAGTATTTGTGGACCCTTGACTGAAACAATGAGAGGGGATAGAAAAGAGTTTAAGTGGACTAATGGGGCAGAAAATAGTTTTCAGCTGTTGAAACAAAAAGTTATAGAACAACCCGTTTTAGCACGTCCAGATTTTAATAAGGTGTTTCAAGTAGATTGTGATGCTAGTGGTACTGCAATAGGAGCTGTTATGAGCCAAGAAGGTAAACCTATTGCTTATTTCAGTGAGAAGTTAAATGATGCCAAGAGGAAATATTCTATTTATGATCAAGAATTTAATTCTATAGTTCAGGCATTAAAGAAGTGGAGACATTATCTGCTTCCTAAGGAGTTTATTTTGTATACTGATCATCAAGCTTTGTAATATT
Organism: Chamaecyparis obtusa; assembly: GCA_027943335.1. Classification (NCBI taxonomy): domain Eukaryota; kingdom Viridiplantae; phylum Streptophyta; class Pinopsida; order Cupressales; family Cupressaceae; genus Chamaecyparis; species Chamaecyparis obtusa. The sequence continues at coordinate 20,283 of BSBK01000580.1, forward strand.
TGAATAGTCAAGGAAAATTGAATCAAAGGCATTTGAAATGGGTTGAGTTTTTGCAGAGTTATACATTTGTTTTGAAACACAGGAGTGGAAAGTCTAATAGGGTTGCAGATGCTCTTAGCAGAAGGCAACTATTGCTAATAGAAATGTAGATTGAAGTGGTTGGGTTCAAGGAACTCAAGAATTTGTATCCAGAGGATCCTGATTTTGGTGAAGCTTGGAAAGCTTGTGCAGAACCTGTTACTCTAGACAGGACAAAATGGTTGGATTTCATCATCCAAGATGATATGCTCTTCAAAGGGAGTCAGTTGTGCATTCCACGAAGTTCTATGAGGGAGAATCTCATCAAGGAGAAGCATAGTGGAGGATTGGCTGGACATTTTGGTCGTGATAAAACCCTTGGTTTGGTTAGTGAGAATTATTATTGGCCACAGTTGCAGCAAGATGTGAAGAAGTTTGTACAGAGTTGTAGAGTATGTCAGATGGCGAAAAGAGTGAAGCAGAATACAGGGTTGTATCAGCCATTACCCGTACCAGAGAAGCCTTGGGAGGATATCAGCATGGACTTTGTTCTTGGTTTACCGAGGACTCAGCGGGGACATGATTCAATTTTTGTGGTGGTTGACAAATTTTCAAAGATGGCACATTTCATTCCCTGCAAGAAGACTAATGATGCTGTTCATGTAGCAGAATTGTTTTTCAGAGAAGTAGTGAGACTTCATGGTTTGCCAAAGACCATAGTTTCAGATCGGGACACTAAGTTTGTTGGATATTTCTGGCGTACGTTATGGAAGAAGTTGAAGACAGATTTGAAGTTCAGTTCATCACATCATCCACAGACTGATGGACAGACAGAGGTGGTGAATAGGAGTTTGGGAAATTTGCTGAGATGTTTGGTTGGAGATAAGCCAACAGGATGGGATTTGATTTTACCACAGGCAGAATTTGCATACAATAATTCTGTCAACAGGAGCACTGGTAAATCACCATTCTAGATTGTATATGGAAGTAGTCCAAGAAATGCATCTGAATTGAGGAAGATAGATAAAGGAGAAATAAGTAGTGCTGAAGCTGAAGATTTTGCAGAACACTTGAAGAACATCCATGAAGAGGTGAGGAAGCATATTACCAAGATGAACGCACAGTATAAGGCTAAGGCAGATGAGAAAAGGAGGTATAAGGAATTTCAGGTTGGTGATGAAGTCATGGTTCATTTGCGGAAGGAGCGGTTTCCAATTGGTACATATAACAAGCTGAAAATGAAGAAGTTTGGACCATGTAGGATACTGAAGAAACATGATTCAGGAAATGCATATGAGGTAGAATTGCCTACTGAGCTAAATATTTCACCAGTTTTTAACATTTTAGATCTGACAGAGTATCATGAAGGAGGTGTTGAAGATGAGATCACAGCAGCACAGTGGAGTATTCCAGCAACTAGTTCAGACACTAAGGAGATCGAAGATATACTGGACAGTCGTGTTGGTAGAAGCACAAGGAACAGGACATATGAAGAATATCTGGTCAAGTGGAAAGGACGACCTGTTGAAGATTCATCATGGCTGACAAAGGAGGAGGTTAGCCGTCTTGGTTTTCCTCTGCACACCTGAGTCGTGACAGGGTCACTTCTCAAATTACCCGGGGTGTCTGATGCAGGAGCATCCTGGGTGTAAGAGCAATCTTGCATCACCCAAAAATATTTCTATTTTTATATTCAATAAGGGCTATTTTGTGCAGAGCTGCTATTTATGGAAAGTTACTATTTTTGGTAATTTTCGTATGTGCTCAGAATGATCTGATTTCTTTCTTGGAGGTTCATTTTGGTCATATAAGCCTGCTAGTAAAGTTTCATTGCCAGATCAAGTGTATATTGGAAGATATTGAAGATTTTCGGTATTGGCAGCAAGGTACAGAAACTTTGAACTCAGTTTTGAAGGCTTTAGAGGCCCTGGATGAGGTCAAAAATTTGGGTGACGGGCACTTGCGTTGGTCAAGCCTGTAGAGCGCTTCGTGGCATTTTTGAAATGGGGTTATAATAGCCGATCGGGTCAACTGGTGATGACTTATGGTCTTCGGAAGTTGGGCCACCCGAAATGGCAGAAAATAATTTTCTTCAAAATTTTTGTTCGGGTTTCAAAGGTTATCTTGAGCCGACTATGATGTAATAAAATGTAAAATAAAATAATTCTAAGTTTGGTCGGCCTTATTGGCTAAAATTCTG
>BSBK01000580.1:25000-340000 GCA_027943335.1 Chamaecyparis obtusa
AGAAATACACATCTTATATGCAAAAAAGTGCATTGTATAACTTTCTATATAAATTATTTAAAACTAAAATAAAATCCCCACAAATTGAAATGAGAAATTACTTTGCTCCATATTTAATCAACAATTTCTAGATTAGCAAAGTGAATATAAATCTAAATTCAAAAAAGAAGAGATGCATTGTTAAAAATGACAAAGAATTGTCAAAGGCTATCAGAGACACATCAATGTTATAATTATCTAAAGTTAAATGTTAGAATGTATCAATTTTGAATTTGAAAATTGGTTAAATTATTAGTGTGAAATATTTCTAACATTTCTAAGAATCTTCGTAGGATTACTTTGTGGTACAAATTAATAGATGCAATTTTATCTATCTAAATAATTAATATTAGATATTAAAATCATAACATTTAGTGTAAATTTTTGGTACATAATTTTGAAAAATCTAAGCTAAATTAAATTCATTCTATATTCTAACCCGACTCTTCAATTTGTACATTAGGTTTCATGTAACACTTAGGCTTAAAGAAAAGTAAGTAAACTTTAGACTTTTGTATTTATAATTATCAATATATTTTTTCCCATAGTTATCCTTGGACTTTACACACTTTAAGGTTTCTCTACTTTTATATTCTAGATGACCAAGTGTAGGTGAAAATGTTGCAATAATTGTTATAGCACTTGTTGATGTCTAATATTTGTAATAATATTGCATCAATACTTATAATTTTACAATTGTTTGTGTTGATGTTTACTACCCACACTTGAATGAAATGTATTCCTTAGATCTAATGATTGTTAATTTGGCATCATATGTGATGATATGACATTGAAATCTTAGTTATAAATAGTTGACTTGTGAAGTAAGTTGTTGCAAAAAATTGGGAGTGATATGAAATTCTCACATGGGATTTTGAAATTGCCTGCATGGAGCTTCTATCTTGCGATTCTTTTACTTCAGGATGTAAAGTAGGGGGATTTGATCCAGTGACTCGATAACCAATCCTTCCATTAAGGACATTTCTCAAAATTGATTTTTGCTTTAAGTAGTGTAGGGACACAAGTGGCTCAAGAAATTAAAATATTTTTATTCTGTGTATTAGTAAAAATGAAGTTTGGACCATCTTTTCCCTTATTTATAGGTTCAGTTAGATAAAATAAAATTTTGTATATTAATGAGTGTGTAAATTGATATAATTTTATGTAGAAGTTGACAAAAATTACTTTATGTTGAAGAAATATTCTGATTTCTCAACAGATCTCATAATCAAATAGCTAATTAATTTCTTTATTTTGTTCAATTTCAAACTACAAATTTCAAAAACTTTCACTCTTTGAGTTTATAGATTCATCTTGAACAATTTCAAAGTTTTGGAATGCAACAATATTAACAAAAGATTTTAATATTTCTTTATTATCACCAATGAATACAATACCTGATATTTAGTTTCATTTATCCTTTTTCTTCAAACTGAAGATTAAAATATATCAGCATTTCAATCTTCATTTTTAGTTTTCAGCATATTAATTATTAAAAAAATATGTCAACATAGAGTATAGGAATCATTTTACCATTTTTTATTTGACAACTTCAATATTCCTAGGTCTAGATTTGGGTTTCCCTTCATGCTACCATATCATAAAAATCATTCAAATAAAAAAGAGGCGTGTTTGTGATAGATATAAGAAGAACCCCTAAATAATGAAGCCCTCAAACGTTGCTTCACACAAAACACTCACAGATTTTAAGGTGTTTCAAGTTTCCCATGCTCCGATGGATCAATATGTGAGTGCTTAACCTGTTTCAAGATTACAAGTTTCCAAGCTCATAACTACTACAATTATCTGGTAGTTTCCTCACTCAAAAGTCCACAATTTCCTTTCCCACTATATAAGAAAAACATGGATCAAACCAGATCTACAAGTCAAATGGCTGTGAATATAATGTTAAAGGGATGTATTTAATATAAAATGCTCAAGAAATACCCACAGTGCAATGTAATAATGTAAAAACAAAGCAGAATTAAATTTACGCTAAGAAGTTAAAAGTATGGTGTCCCTGTAGTTTTCAATCGAACTTCAACAATTTTGCTGAATACAACGGTGAAAGAAGGGGCATCTTGTTATCTTGCAAAGGAATCATCGCAATCTTGATGACTTGATGTTTTACAGGTGGAAGATTAGATGATGCAAGATTTATTTCTGCATGATTTGATGTTAGATGGTATGAGGATATGATTTGATTTTGGAGGATACGATATGACAGAGGATACAATAATTCTTGCCCGAGACAATATTCTCAATGATAGTGTCCAAACGGTATACCAGTTGCTGTTGTTTGAAGATGGGATATCGACAAAGGAAAAAATGCATATAGGTGTCAGATAAGTTTGGGGTGATAAGATAAGATAAGATAAGATAAATTTATTAGTGTCTAATGGAAGATCAATAAGGGTCTATGGGACAGGAAACATACAGCCAAAACAGCAAGAAACCAGCGGACCACCAAACAGTGGTTGGGGGAACATACTAAAAGAGCAAGGAACCAAACAAGAAGAAGCAGAGAACAAAGAACCACCAGGGCAAGGACTAGGGGTCCTTCACGAGCGAGTGGAAATAAATCCAACACCACATATAATAGCCTATCAGCTAATAAATCTAGCATTAGAAGTAAAGATGCAAAAAGTCATAAATTTGCATAATGTGTTTGATTGGAGGTTTTTAATTATTTGGGTTGAAATCGATGTGTTGAGTGTTTATTTTGATTGAAGTGTTTGAGTTGAGTATTCTTGGTATGATGTTTGCTTTTAATGTGAAGTATTGATTGCTAGTAAAAGAAAATAGATATTTGAATGTTTTTTTATTTATAATTTTATATGTTTTGAATTGTTTATGAGTGTAAGCTAGGAGTATGTAACAAGTTGAGTTTATTTTTTTATCAAAAAGTGGAAGTGTTTTGCTTGATTTTAAAAGCTAGTCACAACTGACCTAAAAAAAATGGAGCATTTGAAAGATTGAACCTCAAAAAAAGTAGAGAGAGAAGAACGGAGATAAAGAGAGGGTAAGTTGGCTCTAACATTCTAAAAACATATTTTATTTGGTACTCACCAAATTTGGCTAATGCCAAATGAAAAAAACACTTTAATTTGGTGTTCACCAAATTTGGCACTCATGAAATGATTTGATATGAAAAAACCACCCCTTTGGGTTGGACTTACCTTGGGAATCCAACCCAACAAGCTGGATGATCATTTCATGACAAAGACATGCTTTTTAAAAAAAGGTAAAAATTTCACATTTTTGGAACTATTATCTACATCATGTTTGTACTTATTTCAACGCAATTGTTAATAAATATGGCGATGGCATTAATCTCTTTCTTAGCTATCTAACCAAATAATTTTTTCCATATTTTGATTATGTTAAAGTTTTTATCTTTAATTTCTTTTGTTAGTGTGTCCATTTTTTGTCAAAAACCAAAAAGTGGTAATGTTGGGTGTAGTTTTTTACCCGTTCATTAAATTTTGAAACAAATTACATTTTTAGAAACCACTTTCCAATCTACATGTATTGAATTTATTTATTTATTAGTTTCCAAAAATTTTGGTGGGAGCACACTCAAATTTCTATTTTTAGGATCTGCCCACTTAAAAAATTAGTAAAAAAATATATATTCATTAGAAAATCAACCAAAAAAGTCTTGCATAAACCACATGGTTTTAGCTATTTTCTCAGTGAATCAATTTTTGAAATTTTAAAAAAACCTAAATATTTTTTTTTGGGGGGGGGGTTGCGGGGCACACTAGAAGCTATGTTATGTATTTTTTTAAAATAGGACCACTTTGTGCACTCCCCCTTTTTGAAACCCTTAATCTTCAGTATTTTGAAAAAATAGAAGTTTATAAAATAGATTTGGATTATATATATATATATATATATATATATATATATATATATATATATATATATATATATATATATATATATATATATATATATATATATATATATATGTTGAAAATTACAATTGAAGCAATTGTTGTGTTGTCATTGATGTCAAAACCTTAACTGGTAAGATTGTTGCTACTTAGGAAAATACTATATCTATTTGAGTATTGCTAAGGGGATAGGCAAGATTGGTAACAATAGCACCTAATGAAAGGTTGAGTTATCTTGATACTACAAAGTGTACTTGACTATGTTGTACAATGATGAGACAATGTATTGTTTATCTTAGTAAGATTGAAGACTAAACTGGTAGGCTTGACCGAGCAAAAATGGAGAAATCATGTTCAAGCCGAGTGATGTTAGTGTTGACCGAGTCAGTATATGCCGAGAAATTTTTTAGTGTAGACCGAACATCAGTTAATTGTTGAGTAAGACAGTTTAAGCCGAGGAAACATTTTTAGTAATGACCGAGCTTTCTACATGAAGACCGAGTAGTTGATCATAGTATTGACCGAGCATCAGTATTTTTATATTTGAAGAGAATTCAGATTTGGAGCCGACATTGTTGAATTCTTAGATTATGTAAAACGTGTTGACTTTATTTATTGATTGTTTGAAAGCATTGAATGCACTGAAAAATGTTTTATTGTAAATCTTTAAGAGATTTGAGATGTTTCTAGAAAACGAGCCGAAGAACATAAAGCAGGTAGATTCAATGAATCTGACCTAACCCTAAGATCTATGAAGGAGATTGAGCGGAAAAAGATGAGTTAACCTAATTGAGGAAGTATTAAGGGAACCTAAGCATTAGGTATTTGTGTGCATAGGTGAACAGAGGATGCTGGAAGATCAGTAGATGTTATTGACTGTATAAGCAGAAAAGGCTGAAGGAGAAGTGTGGTGATTGCTTGAAGAAAAGTTTCGAGCAGATCAGAGATGGAGATGACAAAGTTTCAAAGTCAGTAAACCAACATTTGTGTACGGAATTGGATCTGATATTTGCAAAGTGAGTTGTATGTTTTTCATATCAATACTGTTGCTACTTTCTAACCATTGTAATAGTCAAAATCTTTTTAACAGAGGTTGACCTAATAGTCATATGTTTAAATCCTTTGAACAAGGTTGCATTCTAATGGAATGTATGTAAGTCCTATAACAAGGCTCACTTCTAATAGAGTGATTGAAATCCTTTAACCGGGTCACACCTAACAGTGTGTATTGTAACCTTTGATAGGGTTGGCTTTTAACTGAGCTCACTTCAGAAGAGTGAAAATAATAGTAGCATGTTACAAAGTGGTTTTTCCCAAATTGGGTTTCCACTATAAATCTTAGTGTCAATGCTTGTGTGAATGTTTTGGTTTAGACATTTCTGTGTTTTACAAGTTAGATATAGCTGGGTAGTGGACTGCAATGTTATATGTTTCTATTATTCAATCTGTGATGACCGAGTTGATTTTTGTTGTTACATTTGATTTAAAGAAAAGTTTTTGAAGTTTGTTTCATACATCTGGACCTGAGAACAACTGATTCACCCCCCCTCTCTGTTGTTCTAAATCATATTAACAATTGGTATCAGAGCTGTGTTGCTTATTATTGGTGTTTACAGAGATCAAGTTTAAAGGGACTTGAAGCAAATGATCAGGATGTATAAGAAGGAGGTACCGAAACTGAATAAGGAAAACTTCCTTGCATGGAAAAGCTTAATGAAGCTGCATCTGGCTGGTATTGGTGATTCTGCAAAGTACTACATTGAGAATGACTATGTCTCACCTATCGCACATTTAACTGCCAAAGAAATGAGAGCTAAGCAAGAACATAATCAAGCAATGCTAGAAATTGCATCTGCCCTAAGCTATCCAGAATTTGAGGACATTAAGGATTGCACAAGTGCTAAGGAGATGTGGGACACTCTTGTAAAGATATATGGTGGTGACATAAATGTACTGAAAGCTAAGGTCAAGAGTCTCAGAGGTAAGTTTGATGAAATGAGAATGCAAGAAGGTGAGAACATTGCACAATATTGTGGTAGAATAAAAGAAGTTGTGAATACTATTAGAGGAGCAAGTGGGACTATTGAGGATGAAACTATAATTGGAAAAGTACTAAGAACTCTGCATCCTATATATGCTATTAAGATCTTAGCTATTTAGGAATCTAGATGTAACTCTACGAATGTGCTTACTTTGGAAAGTTTGGTTGGCAAGCTAACTGCTTTTGAACTCCCTAACTATGATAACTTCACTGTTGGTAGTATTGGTAATGTTGAATCTGCTTTTAAGTCACAATTAGTTCTGAACAAGCCAAAGAAAGAAAAAGAAAGATGCATTAGTGAAAGTGAAAGTGAAAGTGACAGTGACACTTCTGATGAAGAGCTTGAAGATCTAGAAGCTCTTATGGCTAGAAGACTGAAAAGGGGAAAAGGAAAATATATAGGTAAACTCCCTATTATATGTTTTGCATGTAATAAAGTTGGTCATATAGCTGCTAGATGTCCTGCCAGGAATGATAAAGATGAAGAAAGAAAAAGAAAACACAAAGATAGAAGAGATGACATAAGCTACCAAAGGTACAAAGACTACAAAGGAAAAGGTAAGAAATCTTGTTACATTGCCGAAGAAGAAAATGACACTGATAGTGATGATTTTGAAATTGAGGTAGTCTATGTTGCAATGAAAGATGAATCTGATGAGGATGAGAAAACTGCATTGATATCCTATGTGAACAAGAATGAAAAATGGATTATTGATAGTGGTTGTTCACATCACATAACTAGTGACAAGAGTAAGTTTGAGACCTTAGATCATTATAGAGGTAAAAGTGTAAAATTTGGTAATGATGCACCATGTCCTGTTAGAGGAAAAGGTTTGATTAAACTGACTAATAAGATCTCTTGTGAAAATGCATATTGGGTTGAAGGTCTAAATTGTAATCTACTAAGTGTTGTACAACTCAACAACACTGGTTACCGAGTGGAATTTCATCACAAGAAAGCTAAAATATTTGATGCTACTGGTGAACTGATTGGAAGTGGAGAACAAACTAGAGGTAATTTGTTCTATCTTGACCTATCTGAAGAAGCATGTATGGTTGCACAACTTGATGAAATTTGGTTATGGCATAAGAGGCTATGTCATGTTAACTTTGATAATCTGGTAGAGATAAGTAAGAAGAAGAAAGTAAGAGGTCTACCTAGATTGAAGAAACCTGAGAATGTGATGTGCAATGAATGCCAGTTAGGAAAAATGACAAAGTCAAGTTTTAAGAGAAAATCCTTTACTTCTGATAACATTTTGGATTTGGTTCATACTGACCTTTGTGGACCTATGGGTATACAAAGTTACTGTGGTGCTAGATATTTTATCTTGTTTGTTGATGATCATACTAGGATGATGCATGTAATGTTTCTAAAAGAAAAATATGACGCTTTTCAATTCTTTAAGTGGTATTTGGCTAAGGTTGAGAAGGAGACAGGTAGGAACCTGAAATGTCTTAGATCTGATTGAGGTGGATAATTTACATCAAATAAATTCAATCTGTTTTGCAATGAAAGAGAGATCAAAAGATAGATGTCTGCCCCTAGAACACCTCCACAGAATGGTATAGCAGAGAGAAGAAACATATCTATCTTGGATTGTGCAAGGACATTGTTGATTGAAAAGAATGTGGCACAAAAATACTAGAAAGAATCTATAAGTACAACTGTCTACACTCTTAACCAAGTACAGATCAAGAAAGGTACAATTTTGACACCCTATGAACTATGGTATGGGTATGCACCAAGTGTTAAATACTTTAGAATCTTTGGAAGCAAGTGCTACATATTAAAAGATAATAGGAATGGAAAGTTTGATGCTAAAAGTGATGAAGGCATATTCCTAGGGTATTCCACAAAAAGTAAAGCTTATAAGTGTTTGAACTCTAACACTAACAAAATTGTGGAAAGTGTGAATGTCAAAGTTGATGAGTATGCAGAAAGAAATGAAGTTGACAACAAAAGAGAACCAGAAGATTATAGATCTTTTGTGTATATTGAAGAAGAAGAAGAAGAGACAAGTAACATACTTGCACCTGATGCCGAGTGACAGGAAGAGGTTGCCAAGCATCAAGAAAATAGTGCCGAAAGAGAACAAGAACATGTCGAACGACAAGATAATGCTTCTGAGTATCAGGAAGAGGTTGCCAAGCATTCAGAAGTTGAATCTAAAAATCTTGTTGAGGAACCTGATGAAATAGAGGAGAGAAGAGTTGAACCTGTTTTGGCAAAATATGTAAGAAGACATCACAAGCCTGAACAGATAATTGGAGACAAACATACTAGAATTCTGACTAGAAGTAAGACAATGGATCCAACATGTTTGCTGTGTGAATTTGAACCTAAGTCAACTAGAGAGGCATTAGAAAATGAAGATCAAATACAAGCAATGAATGAAGAAATAGACTAGATAGAGAAGAATGATACTTGGACTCTGGTGCCAAGACCTGAAAACAAAAATGTTATAGGAACAAAGTGGGTGTTCCGAAATAAGTTGAATGAAAAAGGTGAAATGACTAGGAACAAAGCTAGGCTGGTATGCAAAGGCTACGCACAAGAAGAAGGAATAGATTATGGGGAGACATTTTCCCCTGTAGCTAGATTGGAAGGAGTAAGGACTCTGCTTGCATGTGCTACTTATAAAGATTTCAAGGTTTATCAAATGGAAGTCAAGTCTGCATTCTTAAATGGTATACTAGAAGAAGAAGCTTACATAGAACAACCAAAAGGTTTTATTGATCTAAACAGAAGACACATGGTATGCAAACTGAACAAAGAACTATATGGATTAAAACAAGCTCCCAGAGCATGGTATGAGAGATTGCATAACTACTTGATATAGATTAGATTTTCAAGAACAAATGACACAAGCAATCTGTACATGAAAGATGAAGAAGGTAAAGGTATCCTGTCGGCAAAAATTTTTGTGGATGATATTATTTTTGGACAAGATGCTTTGTGTAAAAGATTTTCAAATGAAATGCAAACTAAATTTGAAATGAGTATGTTTGGTGAGATCAAATTATTTGTTGGTTTACAAGTATATCAGATGAAGAAAGGAATTTTCATTACACAGTCTAAGTACGTTAATGAAATACTGAAAACTTTTGGGATGGAAGATTCTAGACCAGTGAGTACTCCTATGGCTATTGGACAAAAGTTATCTAAGAATGATGATGCTGCAGAAGTAAACCAGACTTTGTACAGATCCATGATTGGAAAATTTCAGTATGCTATACATAGTAGACCAGATATTGCACTAGCTGTTGGGATTGTGGCAAGATTCTCTACCAATCCTAAGGAAACACACATGATGGTTGTGAAAAGAATTATGAGATACTTGAAAGGGACTGCCGACTATGGGCTATATTACAAGAAGGATGAAATATTTGAACTAAGAGTATATACAGATATGGATTGGGCAGGAAATGTAGATGATAGAAAGAGTACTAGTGGTGGAGCTTTCTTTCTTGGACAAAGATTAGTCTCCTGGATGAGCAAGAAACAAAATTGCATTTCCCAATCTACTGATGAAGCCGAGTATGTTGCTGCTGCAGTAAACTGTTCAAATTTGGTATGGATAATACAATTGTTGGTAGGCATGAAAGAAGAAATCACTGAACCTATTGTTATTTTCTGTGACAACACAAGTGCTATCAACATTTATAAGAATCCAGTGATGCATACTAAGACCAAGCACATAGCAATCAAGTATCACTACTTGAGAGAATTGGTACAAGATAAAAAAGTTTGAATGAAATATGTGAATACAAAGGAACAATTAGCAGACATATTCACTAAAGCTTTAACTAAAGAAGCACATGAGTATTTGAGAAGTCAATTAGGGGTCCTTCCCCTAACTGAGGCTGCATAGTTAAGCTAGGAGCACTGCATCAAATATGCTACAACTGAATATTTGACAAATTGATGCAGAATATTGTCACACTTTAGGACTGGCCTAGAGTTGTGAAGAAGAGCAAAGACAAGGAATCAGTCATAAGCAAGATGACAGAGGGAGAAACACTGAGCTGCACAAATAATATCTACATTTGATGGATGTATGTTTTAGTTGCTGCTTTGGCATTTTTGTCAAAGAGGGAGATGAACTGAGATGATATAATAACACATGACACTGAAAGGAAAAGTAAGGAGATGATGAATTGAAATGAAGGATCAAAATAGAGGGAGATATGGATATTTATGACGGTCACAGAAGTGAGGCTTATAGATTCTGAATCAGAATGAAGCTAAGGATATTACAAATTTTTTTTCTGATGGACAGATAATTTTTTGGATTGATTGGTAATCCATGTGTTATTCAGGTGATATCATATGGTGTTGCCATCAATGCCAAAGAGAGAGATTGTTGGAAATTGCAATTGAAGTAATTTTTGTGTTGTCATTGATGTCAAAACCTTAACTGGTAAGACTGTTGCTACTTAGGAAAGTACTATATATATTAGAGTGTTGCTAAGGGGATAGGCAAGGTTGGTAACAATAGCACCTAAGGAAAGGTTGAGTTATCTTGATACTACAAAGTGTACTTGACTATGTTGTACAATGATGAGACAATGTATTGTTTATCTTAGTAAGATTGAAGACTAAACTGGTAGGCTTGACTGAGCAAAAATGGAGAAATCATGTTCAAGCCGAGTGATGTTAGTGTCGACCGAGTCAGTATATGCCAAGCAAAATTATAGTATCGACCAAACATTAGTTAATTGTTGAGTAAGACAGTTTAAGCCGAGGAAACATTTTTAGTAATGACCGAGCTTTCTACATGAAGATCGAGTAGTTGATCACAGTATTGATTGAGCATCAGTATTTTTATATTTGAAGAGAATTCAGATTTGGAGCCGACATTGTTGAATTCTTGGATTATGTAAAATGTGTTGACTTTATTTATTGATTGTTTGAAAGCATTGAATGCACTGAAAAATGTTTTATTGTAAATCTTTAAGAGATTTGAGATGTTTTTAGAAAAGGAGCCGAAGAACATAAAGTGGGTAGATTCAATGAATCTGACCTAACCCTAAGATCTACGAAGGATATTGAGTGGCAAAAGATGGGTTAACCTAATTGAGGAAGTATTAAGGAAACCTAAGCATTAGGTATGTGTGTGCATGGGTGAACAGAGGATGCTGGAAGATCAGTAGATGTTATTGAATGTATAAGCAGAAAAGGCTGAAGGAGAAGTGTGTTGATTGCTTGAAGAAAAGTTCTGAGTAGATCAGAGATGGAGATGGAAAAGTTTCAAAGTCAGTAAACCAGCATTTGTGTATGGAATTGGATCTGATATTTGCAAAGTGAGTTGTATGTTTTTCAAATCAATACTGCTGCTACTTTCTAACCATTATAATAGTCAAAATCCTTTTAACAGAGGTTGACCTAACAGTCATATGTTTAAATCCTTTGAACAAGGTTGCATTCTAATGGAATGTATGTAAGTCCTATAACAAGGCTCACTTCTAACAAAGTGATTGAAATCCTTTAACCGGGTCACACCTAACATTGTGTATTGTAACCTTTGATAGGGTTGGCTTTTAACCGAGCTCACTTCAGAAGAGTGAAAATAATAGTAGCATGTTACAAAGTGGCTTTTTCCAGATTGGGTTTCCACTATAAATCCTAGTGTCAATGCTTGTGTGAATGTTTTGGTTTAGACATTTTTGTGTTTTACAAGTTAGATACAGCTGGGTAGTGGACTGCAATGTTATATGTTTCTATTATTGAATCTGTGATGACCGAGTTGATTTTGGTTGTTAGATCTGATTTAAAGAAATTTTTTTGAAGTTTGTTTTATACATCTGGACCTGAGAACAACTGATTCACCCCCCTCTTTGTTGTTCTAAATCATATATATATATATATATATATATATATATATATATATATATATATATATATATATATATATATATATATATATATATATATATATATATATATATATATATATATATATATATATATATATATAAAGTTCCTACCTCTATCTCTCCATCTTTGGATAACTGTCACTCTCTCTCCTTCTCTCCTTACCATTCCCTCTTCCCATATTTCTCTACTTCTCATCTCTCTATTTCTCTCCCCTTCTCTCCCTCTATTTATATGTTTCAAATACCCTTTGCATCTCTATCTCCATATATCCATCTAGCTTATACACACACACCCACTCCTTTTTTCTCCCTCTCTCCTTAATAACATGAATTAGGGGAAACTACCTCACATCCCTCATCAAGAGCTAAGATCCAAATATAGCTAACACAAAAATATCTAGATTTTAAAGATAATCAAGATCCATCACAAATAGGGAGAGAGTTAAGTGAGGAAAATATAGATAGAGAAGGAGAACAAGAGATAAAGAAAGGGGGAAAAGGGATAGAGATAGATGGAATGTATAAATATATAGAGAGGGAGAGAATGAAAGAGGCAAATATGGAGATATAGAAAGATAAAGATATAATAAGGAGAGATATAAGAGTAAAGAGAGATAGAGAGATAAGGGATAGAGATAAAGAAAGGAGAGATAGAAGGAGAAATATGGAGAGATATAAATAAATGGAAAATAGATAGAGACCTAAACATAGATACAAATATTAAGGTCTAGGAAGACCTCAAGGGAGGAGGATGAAAAGAGAAAGATCAATAGAATGAAAGAAACATATCTAGATATAGAAAAGGAGAGAGGGAGATAGAGATACAAATGAAGATAGAGGGAGAGAGAGGGTCAGACAAAATTTGATTTTGAATTGGTAATATCAAACCATACTAGATATATGTTAGTATTGGGTGAACCCACAATAGTGGGTTACACTTTTTTGCCTGAATGGACACTGAAGTCTACATTTTGAGAAAAAATTTTAGATTTAGATGCATATTATCGTTAAACCATTTGAAATAAGATGATGAAGTAAATTACAGTCTTTTAGGATTTTCTGTCTAGATTCTAAATATATTTTTTATTTTTATTTTTGAATTGATTTGAATGGTTTTTTCTTTCTCCCACGAAAACTGGTATGTTGCTGAAAATGTCATTTTCAAAGAGTTACATTGTTTTCATAGAGCATAATTGTTTTTCTAAAATAGATATCAATGCGATTCTTTCGAAATTAGTTTTGTAACATCCATACAAAGGGCATACAATTGGTTTCATGAAATTATCATGATTATTTCATATTTTATTAATATTTGAAGTTGACTGAACCGTAATTTTGACATACCTTGACTACATAGCTTATAACTTGTCATGTATTTGCCCAATTTTATTTTTATTTTTTTTAATAGAAAGATAACTTAAATACCTAGGGCATGGATTTTTTTAAAAAAATTTTCCTCTCATTTACTATTTTTCCATAAGTGTCAAACATAGAGGTAGACATACGGTGAAATATCTATGTTTCGTAAAACTAACAAAACAAAGTCATAATAAAGTTAATATATATTAATATTATAATCATTGGAAAGATTTTTCTCAGTAGTACCTTACTAAATAGATAAGTTTGTCAAATAGATTCATCTGATATGCCAAAAAATAAAGTCAAAGTGATTTTTTGTCAACATTTTAATAGGTGCGAAGGAGACTCCATTGCAGGTATGAATGAGGAGTATAGATGTTATATGAATGTTTTTTTATCTAAGAGGCTTTGAGCTAACCATTTGTAATTAATTTTTTCAAATGGAACCTCTCAAGGCTTAAATAATCATATTTTATTAAAAATGTGTTATTTCAGCAAAAATCAGCATGTCTAAAAAAGTGTAACCCATTATTGTGGGGTCACCCTATTATGAATATTACTAATTCAAAACCAAATTTTGTTTGACCCGCACAAAA
This sequence comes from Chamaecyparis obtusa, assembly GCA_027943335.1. Classification (NCBI taxonomy): domain Eukaryota; kingdom Viridiplantae; phylum Streptophyta; class Pinopsida; order Cupressales; family Cupressaceae; genus Chamaecyparis; species Chamaecyparis obtusa. The sequence goes on from BSBK01000580.1 coordinate 38,815, forward strand.
ATTCAAACAACAATTTCATATTTTTGATAGAGTATAAACCCATTTTTTAAAACCTATAACCAGTCTTTGAACCCCATGATCCTACACTCACCCAACTCCTATCTTCCATGCTTTCTACTTTCTCTATTACACAAAAAGAGTGAACCATACTTAATAATTTCATGTCTTCAAATTCTATTTTGTCTACTCCACAACCATCCATTCATTTGCCTTCATCATCCTTAATGTATGAACTTTCATTACTTTTAGCCCTTTTGAGGGAGAAAACCCTAGTATCCTTTTGAGGAAAAGAGCACACATTCCATCAAAAGGATTATGCCACAAAATAGTATAATGCATATTGGAGAAAATGATAGTATAAGACTATGATTATGGGTCATAGTCTTATTAATAGTGCTTAGAATTCAACTTTTTGTATTGGATACACTATTTTACCTTTTGTTGAACCCTTCTAGTCTCGGATAATGTTGCCTACATCAGAAGTCTCTGAGTTCTCTCTTGCAACACCATCAAAATTCAATTTGTTCCATCCTTTTGAAGGTGGTATCCATTTTACACTTTGTTTTGTAATTTAGTCTTAACACCATCATGGAAATGACACCAATTATATATAATGTACGATTCATAAATTTTTATATAAATTTTAATCATTTTTAATAATAGATTATAATATTCTTTAAAAATGACATTTATTCAATTTTGCATCTTTAGTTGAATATCTATATATATTCTAAACAATAGAAAATAAATATAATAATTAAATTAAATATTAAAAATTAAAATTCTAAATTTTTTATTTTGAGGATTATGATTCTACAACAAACTCCTATTATGTTGATTCTATTTTTTTTTTAAAAAAATCTTTAATAGGTATTTTTATTATTAATAAAAAAGATTACAATATAAAGTATAAGTCTTCATGACTAATCCAAGTCTTAACAAAATAAACCCCCTGTTACACCATCGTAGTTACTAGACGCTTATAACAGTGCACCAAAGATTACATAAAAAGTCATCAGATAACAAACTAAACAAACACCCCCCTACCAAGGAGTCCAAACCAATTATATGACCATCCTGTTAAAATTCGATAACATAAAAGCATATGAACAGTTGGGAAAAACAAAAAATGTCACCCGCTGTAAATTCAGCATTGATCCGAGCATAACCATCAAAGGTGGTTATCCTCCCTAACATCAAAACCACTATCAGCGCCCACCAGACCACCACCCAAAAACCATCGCTACAATATCGGTCTTTGATCGTGCGTGCCCATCATCCATTGCCAGCAGCCATATGACCCAAAAACTTCATCATCCATCAAACCATCGCCAAAAAAAAGCCAAAATAGAACCAATCCTTCAGCCATATCAAAAAAACACCAGTCCACCATCACCTGTTGTCCCCTTGCACGACGAAGCCCAGCTGTTCGCTGCTTCCTTGGGACCTTTAACGGCACCACCGCTCGACGCCTTTCTTCATCGGCTTCCAATATTGCCTTTTCCAACCTTTTCCAAGCTCTTCCCCAGTCCTCCATATACACTTGTTTATTAACTCTCCTTGGCCAAATTAAGAAAGGGACCACTGCCACCTCCTCACCTTCCCGTTCATCCTCAAACATCTCAGTATAGTTGAAAGCCCATCCTGGGTGCGCCCATTCCAAAAGTTGTTTTATGCCTACCAATAAGGCCTTGTCAAAAAGGGATTCCATCACCCATTTAACTCTATCTTCATGCACCCCTAATTCCAGCCCCCATGCCATAACCATAGCTGCGATATCCACTTGTAGCTTCCATCTTTTGTCATTATTATGGAACAGGGGGCCAAGCGTATCCTGCATTGCTCCAATAACATTTTCTGTTGGAATTTTGAGCATTTTTTACAATCTTAATTTCTCCATCGGCCCGAATAAACCCTTATGTTACTTCTTTGTTTTGAACGTGAAGTTGGGTTCCATTACTTTACAGTCAAGCTTCCATGAAAAGAAACACTTCACTCAAAACATATAAATTTGCCTTTAAGCCTTCACTGCAAAGCACCAAATGATGCCAGTCCTTCGCCTTAAAACCAACACCTTCGCACACTTTCATAGTTTAAAAAATAATAAAAGGCCGCCATCTTTCGCAAGCTATCAAAGCCATCGTCCTTTCATCATGCAGAAACATTAATGAAACCAACTAACATAATCCACCACCCCAAAACTAAATCTTTCCTGGCATCTTACTAATCATTATTCCCTCCACCTGTCATAGCCGAGTGTCCTCATCCAGCATCCAACAAACAAAAAATATATGTGGCATTTCCTCCTCATTTACTGACATTGCCACTTGTGCTGAGCTGTCCTCTAAAATGTTTCCTTCCTTTTTAAAACAAATCCGCTGAGAGAAAATAGATCCATCTCCGCCAATAAAAAACCCCAGCAAACATCACATCGACCCATGTCAGCTCCCCAAAAACCCACCCGCGACATCCGCCTATACGACCAAAGAGTTTAAATAAACTATAAATTCATATTATTCATATAGAGCCATTTCAATCTTCCAAAGGGGTCCATTCTTTTATAAAATCCCAACGGTCACACATTTCAAAATTTTGAAAACCGATGGGTTCCAAAGTTACTTCACATTTTGACAAAGAGTCAGCTTCTCCATTTCCTTCCCTTCTAATATGGCTAATTTTGAAATCATCAAATTCCCCCAACAGCGAATTTATGTGTTTGACATAGTTGCTAAGATGCCATGCACCAACCTTACACTACCTTATAGCTTCCACTATCACCAATGAGTCTCCCTCCAAATGCAATTTCAAAACACCAACCTCCTTTGAACATTCAACCGCCCATAAAGCCGCCTTCACTTCAGCCAAATTATTAGTCCCATCAATTAAATATTTAGCCCCAAAGGCTATTACTGATCCAACATCATTTCTAATGATTATCCCAGCCCCTGACGGACCAGGATTCCCCCGAGAGGCTCCATCAATATTTGCCTTTGCCCAACCACTCTTCGGAGCCCTCCAAACTACCTGCTCCAACTCCTTATACTTACCCCCATTCTTAGAACAAACATGACTGTATCTTAACTTGATATCAGGCCATCCATCGAGTAATCTGCCATCTTCTTTAGTAAACAGAAGTTTCTTTGAGGATTTTCCTAATAAAGTCGTGCTCATCACCTCCGAGATTGCATGCTCAATATGCCATAAAAGTCTATCCACAGGTTCAACAATATCCTGGAAAATTCACCTATTTCTTTCCTTCCAAATCTCCCATACTACAATAGAAGGGCTTACCAACCAAAGACTAGAAAGTAAAGATTTCATCTTTACTCTAGGCCAGCTACCAAAAAAGTCCTTCAAATTAGGCATCCATGGGCCTTTCCAATTAAGTTTTTGATGGACCATTAGCCAACATTGCTCCGCTATAGAGCACCTTAAAAAGAGGTGATCCCCCATTTCTTCATGTCTATCGCACATAACACATTTAGTTGGGCCATAGAAACCCAACTTCTTCCATCGTTCAGCAGTTAGAACTCTGTTTTGAACCGCTAACCATGAAAAGGCTCTCGCTTTTGGGAGGCATTCCTTACTCCAGCATAAATCTGCCGCCTCAAACCTGTCCCCATCTTCCAAAGATAAGAGTTTAAAACCCAATTTGACTGAATACTCCCCTGTCAAAGAACCACTCCAAAAAATTGGATCTTCCTCCTCCACCATATAGACCTCTCTACTCTTGAAAATATCCTTTAGTAAAAGCTATTGGGCCTCTGAGAGACCTTCTATCTCTGTGTCTTTCCATCGCCAACATCCTTCGAAGGGAGTCATTTGCCATCTCAAATAGTCTCTAACTCTACAACCCCATATGTCACAAAGAAACTGCTCTAAATCTCTGAATCTTTCCTCATTCCTCAAAACAGGATAGCCATTCCATGAATCCGCCCAGAAATGTGCCTTGCAACCATTTCCAATCTTCCAAGATATATGGTCTGTAATGACTTGCCTACAAGAAATAATAAAATTCCAAATAGCTGACCCCCCAAGGGGGTTCCTTACTGTGAGAATCCTTTCATCAGTTACCTCATCTAAATACTTATGTTGATTCTATTTTCATAATACTAACATAATTTGAAAAAAAATCTAAGTTCATCAAGAAACAAAATCTCATCCAAGATTCTTTATTTGAAGACCCTTCAAATGAAGGCATCCAACAACATTTGTTTCAATGTATCTATGAATGAAGGTTTCTTGCATGTTTAAAAAAGTATTAAAAATCTATATGACCATTGAGTGAAGGTGTACCTTCATTTGAATGTATTTATGCAAACACCTTTGAACAAAGGTGTTTGCTAAGTTTTTCTTGTCAACTAAATTTTTAATGTCCTACAAATAGGACACATTGTTGTAAGTCTACTCACATATTTTTGTTAGATAATGTTCTTATTTCTAAATTGATATTTGAATATCTTGGGGTAATACCATATATTTATCAATATGCGAAAATTTAATTGTTCATAAGAATAATGCTTTGAAAATTTGCAAAATGTCTATTAGTAATTGATAAAGTAAATATGGTAGCCACATAATATTTGGCCATGAAGATAGCCACCCAAAATCAAGATAGATAAAACCAAGTGTAGAGAAAAAGGATGAATGTAAAAAAAGAATGCTATTCTATTTAAGGATGTGTCTATGAGCTATTAGTGAGTTTATATAGGAGACACTACCATGATATGCAAATGCACAAACAATGTGAGATGAAGAAGATGAAAACACATGTACATAACATCTCCACTAAAATTAGGAAGTACAAGGCACATGCCCAAGTAAATACTCACCTAGCCAACTTATATATCTTAGATGTACATATGCAATAAAAAAGTAATTAAATATAAAATTAAATAAATGCAACAAAGTTCCCTAAATTAATGTTTAGTGGGTATAAGAGATAGATGGATCTTAGGAAATATGTAGTCATGTTAAAAAAAAGAAGAAGAAAGAAAATAGAAGTGAAAACCTATGTCCAAACTTGTCTACATGATGCCAACTCCACCCCTCTGAAAGAAACAAAAAAAAAGTCATTTGATAAAACAACCCCTCTTAAAATAAAGATGACTAAAATGGTGAACAATAATATTATTGGCCAAGCACATATGTTTTTAATAGCATTTACCAAACTAAACATCGTATAGAACCCACAAATAGTCAGCACGAAAAACCCACAAAGAAAAGTGACATCCTACTTAATTTATTTTTCCTTATGAACTTGAGTCTTCTATATATCTTAATGAAAAAAATTAATTAACTTTTATTATAATGACATTGAACCCAAAATTAGATAAGATCTAAATGATATTAGACTAACTACATGATTATGAATTTATCATTTTATAGAAAGATCAAAGCATAATAGGTGTAAATATTTGTAAGTCTGATTGGAAAAGTTTTGAAAGCAGCTTCCCCTTTTGTACTATTAAAAAATCTAAAACTTCTCATTCCTACGTACTTGTAAAGAATACATTCTCACTTCATATCAATTAAACCTCAAATTTGTGCAGTCTTAAAATCATTGGAAAATTATACCAACTTTAGTTTGAATTAGTTTTAGAGAAGGTAATTCTATTATTTGAGTGCCACTGTAGGAGGCCGCGCCGTAGAAAAACGTGTAGGTGACGGCAGCAAGAGCAAGTTGGGCGGGAAAAATATGACTACTTTTGTCTGCCTCCCGCCAAATTGTTTGCACAGACGCCATAGTTGACAACCAAGTTGCATCAAGGCACGTGACAAAATTGCCTCCACTCAACCTTTAATATCAATCCAACTTGCAAGCGGAAATCCTCTTCGGATAATTAGAATTTATAATTTTCTTTAAATACAGATATATTATTAATAAGTTTGAATTGTGATATTATTATCCGATTTAAATTGTATAGTTTCTGTCTAGTGATTTATTTTATTTTATTTTTTATGTTTTATATTATTTTGAAAATGTCTTGTGATATGACATGTCTTTTGGACCCACGTCATGAAGGCACAAGTCCGCAATCATAATCCACCACTTAACCAACACACTACTGGTGAACCCTCTTCTAATGATTAAAAATAAATCATCTATAAATTAACATTCTTCAAATTAAAAAATAGATTTACAAATAGAAATTAATATTTTTTTCTAAAAAAGTGAGAGAATTTATCAAGATTTTATTTTTTTTATAAGGTGGGGGAGGTTTCTTAAAGTTATCAATGCTCTTAAGTTCATTTAGAGAGACATCTCACTTTTCGTCTTACCTAATATAGACTAACCAACCATAAAGTCTTACATGTGTTTCACTTGGAGAACTATTCACAGTTTTAATAGATTACCTTTTCACTTTCTTATCATTGCATTTATATGCAAGAATATTTTTTACATTTTACAAGTTGCCTATTGCATATGATAGTTGTTTTCATATGCATATTATTTTTCTTAGAAAAATAATTATTAGAGAAAAATGTTTTAGTTCTTAGAGGAATATGTATTGGATTAATTGTGCACACTTTTGAGTTGGTTGTAGTGCAAAGTTATTGAGTATCTTAAGTAGGTATCAACGACACTTTGAATATCCCACAATGTTGGTTGCCACTACCCAGAAGTGAGAACAATAACTATAAATAGTTAAGTTACAGACTAGACAACAAAATAAATTCATTGAAATCTATGTACCGCTTAAGATCTATGAATGCACGAACTTAGCTATAATGACTATATAAGAAAGTGTAAAAAAAAGAAAACAAAAGAACTAAAAAATTGTTTTAAAAAGAATTTTATATGAGTTTCAAACGAAGACTTTTGATCAAGTTAGAGTTTAAAGTGTGCTCTTTAAACACTTGTAAAAAAATACTCAAAAACATGTACCAGTAGCTTTAAACACAACAAAAACGATGTTCTACGAAAGCTATCATTATATTATTTAGTCATGCCTTAAATTCTAGCTGACATACTTATCTAGTTCTAAAACAAAAACTCAAAGCCTAGTACATTAACATCATGATATTAAAGCTCCCCAGATTGTCCAGTCAGCTTCCTTTTATTCACTAATCACTCTGAAATGGGGCGAGGGCAATCAAAAATAGTACTGCTCATAACGAACCCAACACGAAAGAAGGCGTTCTTCTCCACCAATAGCAGTCGAGCACCTGGACCAGATGCCGTCGGTGATGACCTGGAGGCAGTCGTGGCACTGGTCGCGGGTAACGTAAGGCATGCACATGGCTGCCACGTAGGCGGTGGGTGCCTTGCTGCCACCGTGGCTGGTCTTGTAATTGTAGTCATGGTACGCAGTGTTCACCAGTGCGTCAGCTAAAGCAGACCCCAAATTTTCGAAGAAACCGCTGCCAGCTGGAATTTTCATGCTGTTGCATGTTCGTGAAACGTATTGCGTGTAATTTGCACGGGAGCCCACGTGGCAACAGAACAAGACGAGAATGAACAGTGCCACGCTGGCAGCGCATCTCGCGGGAGTCGCCATGTCTCTGCTCTAAGCAAAACTTAAAAGGATTCTTGTGTAATTGAGAAGTTACAAGTTATGTAATATATATACAGATACACATGAGCTTGTAATGTTGGTCATGGAAGTTGCATTACTTGCTATTCATGGAAAATGTAGGGCATTGTTTGTTAGCAATAACGAATGTTTGTTAGACGTCTCACCGTGTGAGTTTTCAGTTATGATCATTTAAGTGTGGTACAATATTATGCTAAATGCATGGGAACTTATGAAAGAGCGTCTACATAGCTTTAAGGTGTTAGTGGAGTTGTATAGTCACCATTTGTTCATGATGGAGCTTTCTGATCATCTATGTTTCAATCGAAATTTTATATTCATCTTGTTATTAGTTAACTTGGTGAATAGTACGTACGAGTAGTACAATTGGTTTGGGTCGTGGGTTTGCTCTTTATTTGTCTCGTGCTCAACTTTACTCCTGGTTTAAAAAGGTGAGAGAGGGAGAATAACTAGATGAGCTTAAACATCACACACTAAGTGTTGACATCAACATTTAGTGTGTGGGCCACTTAATATTGCAACCCGTTTTTTGTTTCCATTGAATCGCATAAAATTTTAGTGTAGGAGAAACTTACTTCTGTAGCGTAACATTTGATCTTTTCATTAGAATATTTTTATGTTTGTTTTATAATAATATTATGTATTTTTTAAATTCCATTTTATATTAAAATGTAAGTTTTAAATTTTTTATAATTGTTACTCTTTTATAATTTAGTAATTTTTAATATAATATAATTATTTTTATTATTTTATTAAGTTTTTTTATATATAATTTTATGTTTGTAATTTTTTATCATACATACATATAAATAATCAATTGACAATATAAAAATTTTGTGCTAATACTTTTTCCTCAATTATATATCCACATACATGTATATATGATACTCTTTTATTCAACTTTTTTTAACTATAATATTTTATTTGGCTAATACTTTTTTCTCATTTATATATAGACATACATGTATATAATACTCTTTTATTCAACCTTTTTTTAATTTATAATATTATATTTCTCAAATATTTATATTTTTCTCTGTTAAATATAAGAGGGGCACCTTACAAATCATATACAAAAACTCTTGCCAAAAAATGGGTAAAGTACTATTTTCATCAATATATCAACCCCTAATCGCTTTTATATATATATATATATATATATATATATATATATATATATATATATATATATATATAGAGAGAGAGAGAGAGAGAGAGAGAGAGAGAGAGAGAGAGAGAGTAGATGGTTACAAAAGATATAAAAATGTTACAATCTAATTACATATCTTGTATTTGCTAAAGAAAGTATAAGATCATATCTAAGACAAGATTTTGGATTAAATATCAATGTTTTGCATGTCATTGATGGTCTCCTTAACCCATGTTGTCCAACCTAAAGGTCCCTCATTCCATTTGAGGAACGCCATTTCTAGCCCTAGAAGTGGACCGTGTTCTCCAATGACAATTAGATGTGCATCTATTAATTGCATGGGCTTGGGTCTACAACTGCTAATAAAAACATTGTGGTTGCGACCCCTGGGTCAACAACCACATTCCCTTGCTCTCTCTACTCCCTTCTTCTCTGCTCCTCCAAGTTGACCATAAAATTAGCCAATCCAATATCAAATAGAGTGTGTTCCTCAGTTCTTCTTGCGTAAGTATGTCCATGAGAGATCTCCCAAGTGAATATTCTAGTTGTGTCATCCTACAAAAGTCTTTCAAATTTACCTTTGCAGAGTTTCAATGTGAGTGTTACTTGCCAAATAACATCATAAATAATGAGTCTCCTCAGATACTCAGTAAGTGCTCTAGCATGGCTACTAAAAATATCATTATTACTAGCCTTCCAAAGTAACCATACAATCTCACTAGAGAGGATAGACAAAAAATTGTTAGAATCCATCCTAAGGCTAGGGATCATGGCCACAATAACCTTCCAAGGACTTACATTACTATGCAAATAGATGAACTAAAATGATTCCATACTTCCTTCGTAAAAATATGATGCACAATCTAAGGATGCCTGCATCGAGACCACAATTTAAAATCACCATCTAGTTTAAAAATAGGTAGCTTGCATAAGAGAAGGTTTCATACAAAACATCTATTTTTGGGTTCAATGGTTCTACTCCAGATACTACTGAGGATAGGCTGCCAAGAAGGGGGATCAAGGTCAATGGACCAACATAGGTAGAAATATAGGAAAGGATAACAATGTTGTCTGCAAGGTCAACATAAATAGTTTTGGTTTTGACCAAGGACAACAAAGAGTCATCAGGTCAGTAGAAGCAAGTGAATTTGTCACCAATGGAGTCACATGAAATAGGAAAGGAGAAGGAACCACAAGCCTCTCTAAGAAAAATTAAGTCCTCCATTGTGTTTGAGGTATGCCAAACTTAGATCCAATATCATTCCAGGAGATCATCTAACCATCTTTAATTATATCACTAAAGGTTTTAATGTCTTTGTTAGCCCAACTCTTGGTCAAGCACCCTTGAAGAAGTGCTAGTAGTTTGTCCTTAGGCTTAAGATTCCACCATAGAGACCTTTCCCCACATAATTTATTATTCTCATTAATGATTCCATTCTAAGAAATGAGATTCCTCATAGAGTTTCAAGCCCTCCATAATGATTTGAAGACAACTGACCCAAAATATCTGACTATATTTTCTAGCAAGAAGATCACAAACATGTAAGCCACTTCAAGAGGGACTCTACTTTGGAACAACCTTATAAATATTATGTGCGATCAGTACCTTCTAGGGCTCATTACCTTCAAGTGCTCTAAATGTCCATTTGGTTGCAAGGGAGATTTTTTGCATCTTGAGATATTTCAATCCCAATTCCCCCATATTCTTGCTCATGGTAGACCAGGACCATTTCACCATATGCCTTTTCTTGTTACCCTCAACATCTGACCATATAAAGTCTCTAATCTACTTCTAAAGATGATTTAATTGATATTGACTAAAAATCCAAGAAGAAGAGTAGTATATGTTATAGGATGATAATATCTTTTGGCAACCGTGTATCCTTCATGCTAAAGAAAGATACTATTTGTTCCACTTTTTTAGCTTTTTGTTAATCTTCTCTTGAATTCAACTCCACATCTCCTTAAGGTTAGGACTAATGGAAAGTAGAATTCCCAAGTATCTAACCTGATGATCAGGCTCTCCCCAAAGTAATGGCTATTTGGAAAACTAGGATGGAGGGTGAATATCCCAACTAAGCATGATTGACCTAGCCAAAGAGATTTAACTCCTAGAAGAAGCACAATAAAGATCCATCCTAATCATCAAAGCATCTACATTTTTATCAAGTCCAACCAAGATAGCCATGTCATCATCATAATGAACATTATATAGGACCTCATTTTTAGGGAGGGTGATACCTTTAATTGGTTGAGATAATTGATAATCCCTTAAAAGATAGAACATAGCATTTGTAGCCAGCACAAAGAAGGTGGGTGCAAGGAGGCAACCTTGTCTAATAGATAAATAAAGATTAAATATCTCAGATATAACCCCATTCACCTCCACCATAGTCTTAGAATAATGCATGATTGTTTTGACCACATGTGTGGCATTACTACTTTGGAAATCCAAGTCCTTTAAGCATCATAAAAATAAAATTCCATTCTATGCAGTCATAAGCTTTTTCAAAGTCAATTAACATCATAAAAAACAACTTGATTAGAGTTTATTCCCCAATTCACAACCTCCCATCATGTAAGGAGATTTTCTAGTATATATCTCCCTTTCATAAAGCCTATTTGTATAGGGTTGAATACCTTTGGCATGATGTTTTCCATCCTTTTGGTCAAAGTTCAGCCAGGATCTTGTAAGACACATTAAGTAGTGTTATAAGTTTCCAGTTTTTAATGGTAGTCCTATCCCCATCCTTGATGATCAATTTAATGAGGCCCATTTTGATATCTTCACCAAGAAACCCATTAGAAATTGTGAAGCTTTGTTTACATGTAAGTGCACAAAGATGGGGGACCAAAAAGGGGGGTATAAGATGCCACTTTTTTCTAAAATCAGAAAACTCTAGACTTTGACGAGAAATTGAAGATAGTTAGACTCAAAATATCAAGATGTGACAAGAACAAGAGTTGTAGTGCTCTAAATATAGTTTCTAAAATACTAATTTATTTTGAAAATGGTGGAGATTAAGGCCCTAAAAAAGGGGGAGCACAAAAAGTGGTCATGTTTTTTGTGAAAAATCATAACATACCGTTTTTTGTGCTCTCACTAAAATATTAACTTTTTTTTTCTAAATTTTTTTAATCGCTCCTATGAGAAGTTAGCTAACACCACGTAGTTTATCCCAAAATTTTTTGCTAATTTTTTAATGAATGTATGAATTTTTGAAGTGCACACATCTTGAAAACATGAAATTTGTGTGTGCTCCCCCTAGAAATAATTGAAAACTAATCAAAAATAAAAACTTATTTTTTAAAAAAGTGTGTATAATGGAGTATAATTTTAAAAAAGTAACTTTTTGCAAAATTTTACAAATGGGCCAAAATCTAAGCCCAAAATACTACACGTTGGTTTTTGACAAAAATTAGACATACATACAAAATAAATTAGAGATGAAAAGCTTAACATAGTCAGAATTCAAAATAAATTATATGGTTAGATAGCTAACAGAGAGATCTACAATATCATGTCATCTTATTTTATCGTTAGTGAACCACGAGTAAACCTGACGAGGAGCACACAAAAAATGATGTGAATTTTTGTATGTTTGCTGGAAAACATGTCTCATACCTATTTGAATCCTCCAATCCTTTGGGTTGAATCTCCAAGGAAAATCCAAGATTTAGGATTGGTGTATTTCAATACATTTAAAAGTATGTATGCATGATATCACATAGGGCTATAGTGCATACATGTTATTCAAATTTAAGGTTTACATAGTGTGTATGCGCTACGTAAAAGTAGGAAAATTCTTAAGGGAGAGAGAGAGAGAGAGAGAGGGTCAACTTCTCACTCTCTCTCTTCCTCTCTCAGCCCCCGCCACCTTCTTACTGTTTCTCTCTCACTATTGAAATCTATAACTTAAATAAGGCACACACCCTATGGAAGTCATAGATTTCAATAGTGCACACGCCCTATAGGGCGCACACACTTTGCAAGACATTGGAGTCCACCAATCCTAAGGCTTGGATTTTCCTTGGAGATCCAACCCAAAGGATGGGAGGATTCAAATAGGCCTGAGATATGTTTTCCAGTAGACATACAAAAAAATGACATCTTTTTTTGTGTGCTCCTCGTCAGGTTCTCATGGTTCAATAACGTAAAAATCAGACGATGTGATATTGCAAATATCTCTGTTAGCTATCTAAGCATATAATTTAATTTGAATTTTGATTATGTTAAGTTTTTCATCTCTAATATCTTGTGTGTATGCCTGTTTTTTGTAAAAAACCAACGTGTAGTATTTTGGGCATAGATTTTGGCTCGTTCATCGAATTTTGTAACAAGTTACATTTTTAGAAACTAGACTCCTTACTACACACTTTAAAAAAAAGAAAATTTGATTTTCGATTAGTTTTAAATGATTTCTAGGGGGAGCACACAAAAATTTCACATTTTTAGGATGTGTGCACTTTATAAATTCATAAAAAAGTATACATTCGTCAAAAAATTAGCAAAAAAGTCCCGGATAAACTACGTAGTGTTAACTAACTTCACACCAGAGCGATTAAAAAAATTCAAAATTTTTTTTAACATTTTAGGGGGAGCACACCAGACGCTATGTTATATTTTTTCACAAAAAATAGGACCACTTTTTGTGCTCCCCCTTTTTGAGGGCCTTAATCTGCACCATTTTCAAAATAAATTAGTAGTTTAGGAATTAGATTCAGAGTATTACAACTCTTGTTTATGTCGCATCTTAAAATTTTGAGCCTAACTATCTTCAATTTCTTGTTGAAGTTCAGAGTTTTCTAATTTCAGGAAAAAGTGGCATCTATACCCCTTTTGGTCCCCCATTTTTGTGCACTGTATATGTATATGTATATGCATATATGTGTGTGTGTGTGTGTGTGTGTGTGTGTGTGAGAAGAAATATAATTATTTATACTATTTTTTAACAATTTAGTAATTCTTAGTATCTAATAAATATAAAAATTGCCTATATATATTTTTAAAGAAAAAAAACTAAAATATTAATAATATATTACCTATGGAAGATAATAAGTTAAGAATTACAAATTATAAAGAAATTTTATTATTATTAAAAATTACTAAAATTATAAAGAATAAAAATTACTTACACATGCACATATACATATACATATTTAGAAGAAAAGACTATAATATTTAATAAAATAAAAACATGTACCTTAACATTATAATATTGGAAGAACTATTATATTCAAAAGCTTTTCTTTTAATCTATAATAAGGTAAAACATATATAGCTTAATAATATTATATATTAAAAAATTACTATTTTTTTTAATTTTCATACGAAATTCTTATATTTATTATATGTTAAGAATTACTATACATAATACATGAAACATGAAACATCAATACAAAGTATGAGAGAATTGGGATTGGAAACAAAAAGACAATGAATGAGAAACTTGCATGCAACAAGACAATTGAATTATGAAGATGCGGGCACATCATCTATGAGTTCCCAAGTTGAAGAGACATCATCATCCAATGTTGGAGGCACACCATTGTATCATGTTGAAGGCACATCATTGTCTACTTCCAAAGGTGTGGGCACACCCTTGTATCATGTTGAAGGCACACCATTGTCTACATCTCAAAGTGTACGCACCACCTTGTATCAGGTTGAAGGCACACCATTGTCTACATCCCAAAGTGGAGGTACACAATTGTATCATGTTGAAGGCACACCATTATCTACATCCCAAGGTGTAGGCACAACATCGTGTCATGTTGAAGGCACTCAAGATGGTACGCAATTTACACATAATATTTTTGATGCTCCTAGAATTATTTATAGAAAGCCAAAATATTTGATTGATATTGATACTAACATTTTGCAAGCAATGCCAGACAAGATTCTCAAGCATACTTGTCAAAGAAATGCTAATCGTATTTGGAGATCATTTTTTGAAAATTTAAACATGACAGGAAGATGTCAACTATTTGTTGAAATGATGAGAAATATGAAATTTAGGCCCATCATGAAGATTCTTGGGCTAAGAACGATGGATGAGTCAAGTGAAAAATCTATTGTAAAGAATCTAATGACTGCATATGAGAGTGTGGGTTCTACATCACGCACGAAAGATAGTAATGTCACACGACATGTACTTACATCAACACCAGTAAGAACTCAAATGAAGAAATCTTGAATCATTAGAAAGACAAGCAAAACATTGAAAATAAGTAGAAATTCTCTAATGAGAGCCTTGAGAAGGCGTCAAAGAGTGGAAGATCCAAATAGCAATGAGTTATGGGCATTTTCCGGTAGACTACCACAAAAAGATAAAGCAATTGTTGAAGCTTTGAAATCTTTGATTGAAGAATTTTGGAAGAATAACACACAGGTATCTCCTAATCAAAGAGATGTTGTAAGAAGGAGGATTGGTAGTCGAATTCATGTTCCACATCCAAAACATTTTTTGGATTCAACTTAGACACAATTCTTTACAAAAATTATGCATATGTATCCTCAAATTAAAATTAGTCAAAGATATTTTGAAAAGTGTAAACTTTTTTATGTGAAGATAAATCACACATGCACAACTTGTTGTTGTAGGGTACATATTGAATTTTCTAACCATTTTGAAGTTTAGAATATATGTGTAGATTTACACTCTAACAATGTTTTGTAGGATTGTAACATAAATGTCCCACCTAGATCTTCAAGGGAATTAATATCTACCATTTTATGTGAAAGAATGGATGGTCAACAATTTTAAAAGCTCTCAAGCTTGAATGGTACATGCATAGATTGCGGAGGTTTGCGACATTTGCCAATTTGTCAACATATGGAGAGTACGCATGCAATCAGTAATGAAATAGTGGAATTTAAAAAATATAAGACCGTGACATACAATCTAAAAGATGGAAAAGAGGCTAAAAGATGTGATTTAGTAATTAAAAAAATTCAAGTGTATCAGTTCATGGACATTTTTCATCAAAAAATTATTTATGAGTATGTAAGGCATACACATAGAGCACAATGGTTGGATATGCAATTCAAGTTGTGCAAGGACACATTCCCACTTGATACCATTGTTTCAGTTGTGGACTTTGCAGAGAACTACAGACTACAACCATAGAATGAGGTGCAAGCAAAGTGTTAAAACTCTCAACAGGTTTCTATATTTGTTCATATAGCATTCATGCATTCACCTGACAGTACATACGAGAACATGAAGATATTGAGGGAGTATCATTTTTATATCAGCAATGATCGCTCACATTCTACAAAGTTTGTACATGGTTGCTTTCAACTTATTTATGGTCATTTGGCTAACATGGGCATAGAATATATGTAGATTAGTGCAAACCTAACATATTCAGAAGATGTGAATAGATTCAAACATTAGTCCTAGCAGCATATACTAAACATATAGAAAAACTATTTGCATGATACCTCAGATAGAGCTAAAACGGGAGCAACCTGTCACCGTTTGATTTTCTCTTTCTTTAGGGATGTGGGTGTGCTCTCTAAACAATTGAAGCATATCCCTAATGATGATTAGGGGGGATTAGGATAGATTAGGGACTGAGAGAACCCCATATTGGTGCAAAACCAGGTATAAAAGACCTTTTTTGCCCCTAATGCCTCAAAGAGCCTAATAATGCTCAAATTCAGATTATACTATAAATGAGTAAACTAGAGTGGATTTTAGTCCAAATGAAAGATGATATGATGAATGGATTTTAGAAGAAATGAATGACCACTAAAAAATGATAGTTTTTTCGAAGAGAGTGCATGTTCTAAAAAATGTTTGCACTGAGTTTGAACTTCAAAAACACTTCAAACAGAACTACCTAAGGGAAGGCTAGTATCAAAATCTTTGCCCACAGCTTGATACTCCTAAAAGGGATACATATGGCGAGTGTCTTAAGGTGATCCAGGAAACCACAGGGATCGGTCCTTGCACACAGATTTTGATACCTTCAGGATTAGATTGAGTAGCTTCTAGTTTATTAATATGTAGTTGATCTGTGGAGTCCTCCCAATCGGTTTGTACATGTGTGACTCACTTAAGAGCCTAGTTGACCATTCCAAAATAGTAGGGATATTCACCTACCTCGGGCTACCATCAACACACATTGCTCGAGATTGAGGGGATGAAGCGAGAGTTTGCTCAGCCCTTTATTTCTATACTGGCCAGAAAGTACCGATTTGAAGTCATTCTCCAAAGAGGAAGCACTTTTCTCTCTAGAAAGGCTTCTCTTGATGTAAAACAAGTGAACTCATCCAAGTTCAACCCTTTTTATGTCACTTAGATTTAAATGGGATTCACAAAAATATGAAAAAATCCTAAAAACACATCATGAAGAGTTCAGTTTTCCAATTTGATTAAGTGTGATTTTATTCTATGACCTTCAAAAACATATGATTTAGGATGCAAAGTTCATTCCTTGAAAACAAAAAAGCCTTTTAAAAAGATTTGCAAGAGTTTTTTTTTTTCTTTTAGCATTCAAGATTTTTTGCTTTCTAGGACTAAAAGAATGAAGTTTGCTTTGATTTGCCTTTGATTTCCTTTTTTTCACTCAAGATTGAATGTGATTTAAAAATTAAATGAAATAATTGATTTTGATTTGGTTCATCCTTTAGATTCATTCAAAATTTGTTTGATTGATTTCAAGCACTAAAACGAAATGTTTTATTGCATTGATTTTCTTTTATCCCTTAGACATTCAAGACTTGGTTGTTGTTCATTTTAAGCACCAAACAAAGTGTAAGATTTGCCTTGTTCAATTTTATCTTTTGTTAATTTTAAGTCCAAATTGAAATGATGAGGTGTTGTGAGTTCATACAATGTTCATTTTAAGACCTTAGGATTAAGTGTGTTAATTCTATTTTTTTTTTATCATTAATTCATGATCCCACTGAATCTTCTTAATTTTTGGCATAGAATCTAGTAAATTTTTCTACAGATTTGGATAGACATCTGAACCATCTTTCTGATGCTTCTTGAATCGTAAAAAATGGAGCTCGTATGCAAAAGTTACAAAGATTTTCGTGAAAGTGCCTCTTTATGGATTTTTCTTGAAAATAAGCCAATATCCCGCAAGAAGAAGAAGAAGAATCTTAAGTAGAAGGAATAGAATAATAATAATAATAATAATAATAATAATAATTCCAAATGCTCCCTCAACCTACAAGCTGGAAAAATCAGAAAAACACTCCAAACCACATTAGAATGTTAGTAAAGAACCTGTGGAGTGGGTCCCACCGAGCATGCTAGAATGTAGATTAGTGCAAACCTAACCTGTTCGGAACATGTGTAGACATTCAAACATTAGTCCTACAAGCATATACTAAACATATAGAAAAACTATTTGTATGATACCTCAGATAGAGCTAAAACGGGAGCAACCTGTCACTATTTGATTTGCTCTTGCTTTAGGGATGTGGGTGTGCTCTCTAAACAATTGAAGCATATCTCTATTATGATTAGGGGGGATTAGGATAGATTAGGGACAAAGATAACTCTATATTGGTGCAAAACTAGGTATAGAAGACATATTTTTCCCCTAAGGCCTCAAAGAGCCTAATAATGCTCAAATTCAGATTATGCTATAAATGAGTAAACTAGATTGGATTTTAGTCCAAATGAAAGATGATATGATGAGATGCAAAGCATAAACATGAAGGAAACTAAGTTAATCCATGTTAATCTAATCTATGGTGTGATTTTAAGAAGCTTGAAATGAGTTAATCTAAGAACTAGAAACAATCTAGCATTATAACACTACTATGAAATGAAAGATGAGTTGATAATTGCTTTTGGAAGAGGAGGGTATTTATAGGATTTGAGGAAGGGCTTGGGTTAGGAAGGAGAGTTAGGGTCAAAGGTAAGGTTTGGGGTAAGGTTAGATTAACCTTGGTCAAGGTTGCTCACACATGTGTGAGCAACACTAGGGAAGTGTGCAAGGGGAACAAGAGTGGAAGAGGAGACATGGGCTTCATTAGTGACTTGTAAGAGTCATTAATGAGTATGTAAGAAGCGTTTATGAGGGGTTTTGACCCAGAGTCAAAGTTTGAAGGGTTGGGCTAAAAAGGGTAGGAATTGTCCTTTAATTAGGTTTAGGGTGAGTTTAGGAAATTCTAGAAGAGGTTAGGGATTTCTAGAACATTTATAAGGTTTTAGGATTTAAATAAATATTTTATTTATTTAAAGGAGTTTTGGACAATTTATTAAATAATTAATAAATATTAGGCGGAATGATGTTTAAATAAGATTTAAACATTTTTGGAAGAGATTTCTTAATTAAATATTTTTAATTAAAATAGGAGGATTTAATGGCATAAAAATAAATAAATAAATAAATTAATTAATTAATTAATTAACAAATGATGATGTCATCAGGGGTTTTCGGAAAATAAAAATACTTTTATTTTCTAAAGGAATTTTAGGTATCTACAATATCATCAACATATCATATGGTCAGATAATTGTGCATCACAATTCAAGAATTCTCGGATGTTTTATTGGTTGTGCAGGATGCATAAGATTACTGGAATTCAATATATGTGGAATTTCATAGAGGCCGATCATGGAAAGGGAGAGCACAATGGTGTAGGTGCATGTATTAAAAGAGCCTTAGCACGTGAAGAATAAAAGTACAAAGAGCAAGCAACATTGTCAGATGCGAGATGTATTGTCCAATGGTGTAATGCTACAATGGGTCCAGGTAATGAAGGTGAGTCTATGGTTCATAGATTTTTTTGGTTGATGGATGAAACTAACATTGCACCATATGAGGATTGTTGTACACTAACAGGATCAAGTGAGCTACACTCTTTTAGAAGTTGTAACGCAGGTTCATGGAGTATCCACACACGACATATGGCATGCTTTTTTTCATCATGTGTAGATGAAGATTGGGATGGGTGTGATTCAAAGGAATGGGTTGACGAATGGTATACACGTATTTTGAGCCCACCTAGCTCCTATCATCCCCATGAATCACTACAACTGACAGAGATGGAATCATCCATTGACTTTGACCACTTATTTGATTTAGTAAAACCAGGTAAATTTTTCACATACAAATAATTTCAAATTTAGTACTTTATCATAAATATTTAGTAAACTAATGTCCTCATTATGTTTATATCATTACAGGCCATGTTTTTGTTGTTATTGCACCTGAAGACAATGAAGAAGGGACTTATTATTTTTTGTGTCGTTGTGTTGAGGCAAAAAAGAAATTGAATCACTTAGTTATTGATGGTGAAGAATTAGAATACCCTATAGGAGCAGTGGTTGTAATAGGTACATGGCTTAGGTGGTATGCTATGAAGAACCCTAGGTTGTGGTTGTTCAAGGATTGGAAGACACACAGAAAGATTGTTCATTATTCAAACCTCGTTGTTGCATCAAATGTCCACTTGATCAGATATGGGGGAATACCACATAATAAAACTCTTTGGAAGGTTTGTGAGTCAGACCACAAGGCAATACTTGAGACAATCCAGGGTAGGGCAAATCCAATTGGTTCATGGGACTAAATGGAGATACAAAATATTGTAATGTCAAATCTATTTGAATATATGTGCATATATCATGTATATTTATAAAGCATTGTATATTTATATATACCATGGACCCCAATCTAGGTACAAGTTCACTTCCTCTGATCTCTTATTCCAACTTATCTTGACACCACACACAAGGACCCCGATCTAGGCTTCCCAATGCACCTAGAGCCTCCATTATGTCATAACTTCCAATAGGTCTTCCACCCTGATTCTAACACCTTATAACATCTTAACATGGTCCATATACCATGTTTCACCAACCCGCCAAGTCTGGTCAACCCATCTTCCACCAATGCACTCCGACAACCCTTTAGGCTTATAGCTTTCACCAGTCACAAATCAGCCTTTTTCTTCCAATTTTCCCAAACAAATATAGAAACTAATTACTGATTTATATACCCTTTTAGGTTCTCTAAATCCTCCCCAAGTCTTAGGGTAGACTCCTTTGGACAATATGTTCGATCCAATAACCTAGCACCCACCAAATAGGCCTAATTCACCCTCATTTTCAAAGAAAATCACAAAGATACTCATCCCCTTGAATCCCAACCAAGGAACAGTCTTTACTAAGGTTTAAAAACAAAAGATTCTCAATGTTTTAAGGCTTCATCACTCACCTACACTTCTAGCCACCAAACCCTTTCTTCTAGGGTCACACAACAAGGGTATAATAAAAAAGACCTTCAACACTATCTCCAGATCAAACCAAATGTTCCAACACATCATTTTGATCCTATACAACAATAATCCATCATGAAATGTATCTATTCTTAAGGGCTTTCACTCTCCAAGTGACTAGTGCAAGATCGACTCCCTTCAATCAACAAACTACCACCTCTCTATGGCTTCCAAACACATCATCTCCATATCCCTTCATAAACACACTATGATACAAGGATAAAAATACATATTTAAACCTGTCCCACAAATCATAGTAGCCACATTGGTGGGAGAGTCACTTCATTGTGAAGTCTTCAAATCCAAAACGCTAACTGTACCCTCTTCCAAGCATATGAATGCACTGTTACATTGACTGTTCCACAGGCAGATTCACTGTTGTGGATAATTTAATTATTTTAATTGATTCAAAATCATTAATTGGTTCTTCTTAACACCATACTCCACCATGCCATTACCTCATTTGGCACATAGAGTTTCTTGAATGCTACCAACCACTCTGGGCCGAAGTGTCCCTCAAGGTCCCTTCAACATGAAATTTGCAATCTTTACGGGGTGATATCTTGGAGCTCGTGCAAGGTGGCATCGAATAGTTAGGTGCTACAGGACCATGTTGCCTAGGCCTACAATAATCCATCTCAGTTTTTAGAGATTCAAGTTCATTTATATTTGGCAACACATTCTCGGTCAATGTCAAAACTCATAGTGTTCCTTAGTTAAAATGGACAACATTGCATATCTTTCAAACCGTCGATCGTAGCATTGAACCGTCTATTCCAACAACTCTAAATGGCTGGTTAAACTCTAGTGGCAACCTCGTTTGGCACACAGAGTCGCTCAAACGCTATCGACCAATCTGGGTCAAAGTGTCCCTCAAGGTCCCTTCAACATGAAATCGATGATCTTTATGGGGTGATATGTCGGAGCTCGTGCGAGGTGGCATCAAATGGAAAGGTACTACATGACCATGTTGCCTAGGTCTACAATAACCTATCTCAGTTTTTAGAGATTCAAGCTCATTTATATTTGGTAACACATTCTCGGTCGATGTCAAAAGTTGAAGTGTTCCTCAGTTGAAATCGACAACATTGCGTATCTTTCAAATCGTCAATTGTAACATCGAACCATCTATTCCAACAGCTTCGAATGGTCGGGTAAATGCCAGTGGCAACCTTGTTTAACACACAGAGTCGCTCGAACATTGTCGACCACTCTGGGTTGACATGTCCCTCAAGGTCCCTTCAGCATGAAATCAACAATCTTTACAGCATCGTATCTCAGAGCTCGTATGGGGTGGCATCAAACCGTTAGGTGATACATGACCGTTTCACCTAGGCCTACAATAACCTATCTCAGTTTTTAAAGATTCAAGCTTGTTTATATTAGGCAACACATTCTTGGTCGATGTCAAAACTTGAAGTGTTCCTCAGTTGAAATGGACAACATTGTGTATCTTTCAAACTGTCAGTCGTAGCATCAAACCGTCTATTCCAATAGTTCTAAATGGCTAGGTAAAAGCCAACAACAACCTCTTTTGGCACACAGAGTTGGTTGAACGTTGTCGACCACTCCGGGCCGACGTGTCCCTCAAGGTCCCTTTAGTATGAAATTGACAATCTTTACAGGGTCATATCTTGGAGCTCGTGCATAGTGGCATCAAACCATCAGGTGCTACGGGGTCATGTCACCTAGGCCTACAATAACCTATCTCAATTTTTAGAGGTTCAAGCTCATTTATATTTGGCAACACATTCTCAGTCGATGTCAAAACTCGAAGTGTTCCTCAGTTGAAATGGACAACATTGCGTATCTTTCAAACCATCAGTCGTAGCATCAAACCGTCTATTCCAACAACTCCGAATGGCTGGGTAAACGCTAGTGGCAACCTCATTTGGCACACAGAGTTGCTCAAACGTTGCCGACCACTCCGGGTCGACGTGTCCCTCAAGGTCCCTTCAACATGAAATCAATGATCTTTACAGGGTCCTATCTCGGATCTCATGCATGGTGGAATCGAACCGTTAGGTGCTATGGGACTGTGTTACCTAGACCTACAATAACCTATCTCAGTTTTCAGAGATTCAAGCTCATTTATATTTGGCAACACATTCTTGGTCAATGTCAAAACTTGAAGTGTTCCTCAGTTGAAATAGACAACATTGCATATCTTTCAAACCGTCGCTTGTAGCATCGAACCGTCTATTCCAACAGCTCTGAATGGCTGAGTAAATGTCATTGGCAACCTCATTTGGCACACAAAGTTACTTGAACGTTGTCGACCACTTAGGGCCAACATGTCCCTCAAGGTCCCTTCGACATGAAATCATTAATATTTATGAGGTCCTATCTTGGAGCTCGTACGGGGAGGAATCAAACCGTCAGGTGCTACAAGACCGTGTTGCCTAGGCCTACAATAACCTATCTCAATTTTTAGAGATTCAAGCTCATTTATATTTGGCAACACATTCTCGGTCGATGTCAAAACTTGAAGTATTCCTCAGTTGAAATGGACAACATTGCGTATCTTTCAAACCATCAGTCGTAGCATTGAACCATCTGTTCGAATAGCTCTAAATGGTCGAGTAAACACTAATGGAAAGCTTGTTTGGCACACATAGTCACTCAAACGCTGCCGACCACTCCGGGTCGACGTGTCCATTAGGGTCCCTTCAACATGAAATAAAAAATATCTACGAGGTCCTATCTCGGAGCTCGTTCGGGGTGGAATCGAAGTGTCAGGTGCTACAAGACCATGTCACCTAGCCCTACAATAACCTATCTCAGTTTTTAGAAAATTCAAGCTTGTTTATATTTGGCAACACATTCTTGGTCAATGTCAAAACTTGAAGTGTTCCTCTGTTGAAATGGACAACATTGCGTATCTTTCAAACCGTCGATCGTAGCATCGAACCGTCTATTCCAACAACTCTGAAATGTCGGGTAAACACCAATGGCAACTTCATTTGGCACACAAAGTCACTTGAACACTGTCGACCACTTCGGACCGACGTGTCCCTCAAGGTCCCTTCAACATGAAATGAACAATATTTACAAGGTCCTATCTCAGAGATCGTGTAGGGTGGAAATGAATTGTTAGGTGCTATGGGACCATGTCACCTAGCCCTACATAACCTGCCTCTCTTTTAAGAGATTCAAGCTCGTTAATATTTGGCAACACATTCACGATTGATGTCAAAACTTGAAGTGTTTTTCAGTTGAAATGGACAACATTGCGTATCTTTCAAACCGTCGGTCATAGCATTGAACCGTCTGTTCCAACAGCTCAAAATGTTCGAGTAAACACCAATGGAAACCTCATTTGGCACACAAAGTCACTCGAATGTTGTCGACCACTCCGGGCCAACGTGTCCCTCAAGGTCCCTTCAGCATGAAATTGATGATCTTTACGGGGTCCTATCTCGGATCTCATGCGGCATGGAATTCAACTGTTAGGTGCTACGGGACTATGTCGTCTAGGCCTACAATAACCTATCTCAATTTTCAAAGATTCAAGCTCGTTTATATTTGGAAACACATTCTTGGTTGATGTCAAAATTTGAAGTGTTCTTAGTTGAAATGGACAACATTATGTATCTTTCAAACTATCACTCGTAGCATCGAACCGTCTATTCCAACAGCTCTCAATGGCCGAGTAAATGCCATTGGCAACCTCATTTGACACACAGAGTCACTCAAATGCTACCGACCACTCAGGGCCGACGTGTCCCTCAAGGTCCCTTCAACATGAAATCAACAATATTTACGGGTTCCTATCTTGGAGCTCATGTAGGGTGGAATTGAACCATTAGGTGCTATGAGACCATGTCGCTTAGGCCTAAAATAACCTATCTCAATTTTTAGAGATTCAACCTCATTTATATTTGGCAACACATTCTCGGTCAATGTTAAAACTTGAAGTGTTCCTTAGTTGAAATGGACAACATTATGTATCTTTCAAACCATCGGTCGTAGTATCAAACCATCTCTCCCAATAGCTCTGAATGGCTGAGTAAACGCTAGTGGCAACCTCATTTGGCACACAAAGTCGCTTGAACGCTGCCGAGTACTTTGGCCCGACGTGTCCCTCAAGGTCCCTTCAACATAAAATTGATGATCTTTATGGGGTCCTATCTCAGAGCTCATGCGGCGTGGAATAGAACCGTCATGTGCTACGGGCCCATGTCACCTAGGCCTACAATAATCTATCTCTATTTTCATAGATTCAAGCTCGTTTATATTTTGCAACACATTCTTGATCGATGTCAAAACACAAAGTGTTCCTTAGTTGAAATGGACAACATTGCGTATCTTTCAAACCATCGGTTGTAGCATCGAACCGTCTATTCCAACAACTGCAAATGGCTAGGTAAACGCTAGTGGCAACCTTATTTGGCACACAGAGTCACTCAAACGCTGTCAACTAGTTTGGGTCGATGTGTCTCTCAAGGTCCCTTCAGCATGAAATTATTGATCTTTACGAGGTCATATCTTGGAGCTCGTGCGGGGTGGCATCAAACCGTTAGGTGCTAAATGATCATGTCACCTAGGCCTATAATAATCTATTTTGGTTTTCAGAGATTCAAGCTCATTTATATTTGGCAACACATTCTCGGTCGATGTCAAAACTCGAAGTGTTCCTCAGTTAAAATGGACAACATTGCGTATCTTTCAAACTGTCCATCGTATCATCGAACCATCCATTCCAATAGCTCTGAATGGTCGAGTAAATGCCAGTAGAAACCTTGTTTGGTACATAGAGTCACTCGAACATTGTTGACCACTCCGAACCGACGTGTCCCTCAAGGTCCCTTTAGCATGAAATCCATGATCTTTACGGGGTCATATCTTAAAGGTCGTGTGGGGTGGCATCGAACCGTTAGGTGCTACAATACCATGTCGCCTAGGCCTACAATAACCTATCTCAGTTTTCATAGATTCAAGCTCATTTATATTTGGCAACACATTCTTGGTCGATGTCAAAACTTGAAGTGTTCTTGAGTTGAAATGGGCAACATTGTGTATCTTTTAAACCGTCAGTCGTAGCATCGAACCGTCTGTTCCAACAACTTCAAATGGTCGGGTAAACGCCAATGGAAACCTTGTTTGGCACACAGAGTCACTCGAGCACTTCTGACCACTCAGGGCTAACGTGTCCCTCAGGGTCCCTTCAGCATGAAATTAGTGATCTTTACGGGGTCTTATCTCAGAGCTTGTGCAGGGTGGAATCAAACCGTTAGGTGCTACAGGACCGTGTTGCCTAGGCCTACAACAACCTATCTCAATTTTTAGAGATTCAAGCTTGTTTATATTTGGCAACACATTCTTGATCAATGTGAAAACTCAAAGTGTTCCTAAGTTGAAATGGACAACATTGCGTATCTTTCAAACCGTCGGTCGTAGCATTGAACCTTCTATTGCAAAAGATTTGAATGGTCGGGTAAACACTAGTGGCAACCTAGTTTAGCACACAAATTCACTCAAATGCTGCCGACCACTCTGAGTTGATGTGTCCCTCAAGGTCCCTTCAACATGAAATTGGTGATCTTTACGGGGCTCTATCTCAGAGCTCGTGCACGGTGGAATTAAACCGTTAGGTGCTACGGGACCGTGTCGCCTAGGCCTACAATAAGTTGTCTCAATTTTCAAAGATTCAAGCTCATTTATATTTGGCAACACATTCTCAGTCAATGTCAAAACTTGAAGTGTTCCTCAGTTGAAATGGACAACATTGCGTATCTTTCAAACTGTTGCTTGTAGCATCAAACCGTCTATCCAACAACTCCAAATGGCTAGGTAAATGACAGTGGCAACCTCATTTGGCACACATAGTTGCTCAAACACTACCGACCACTCCAGGCCAACGTGTCCCTCACGGTCCCTTTAGCATGAAATCAACAATATTTACGGAGTCCTATCTTGGAGCTTGTGCAAGGTGAAATCAAACCGTTAGTTGCTATGGGACTGTGTCGCCTAGGCCTACAATAACCTGTCTAAGTTTTCAAAGATTCAAGCTCGTTTATATTTGGCAACACATTCTCGGTCGATGTCAAAACTTGAAGTGTTCCTTAGTTGAGATGGACAACATTGCATATCTTTCAAACCGTCGGTTGTAGCATCGAACCGTCTATTCTAAAAGCTCTAAATGGTCGGGTAAACACTACTAAAAACCTCATTTGGCACACAGAGTCGCTCGAATGCTACCGACCACTCTGGGCTGAAGTGTCCCTCAAGGTCCCTTCAGCATAAAATCATTGATCTTTATAGGGTCATATCTCAGAGCTCATGTGGTGTGGAATTGAACCATTAGGTGTTACGAGACTATGTTGCCTAGGCCTACAATAACCTGTCTCAGTTTTCAAAGATTCAAGATCATTTATATTTGGCAACACATTTTCGGTTGATGTCAAAACTCGAAGTGTTCCTCAGTTGAAATGAGCAACATTGTGCATCTTTCAAACCGTTGGTCATAGTATCGAACCATCTATTCCAATAACTCTGAATAGCCAGGTAAATGCTACTGACAACCTCATTTGGCACACAGAGTCACTTGAACGCTGCCGACCACTCCGAGCCGAAGTGTCCCTCAAGGGGCGAGCAAGAGGATGAGTGCAAAAATGTAATATATCCTTTTTTTTTAGTTTGTTCATGCAGGGATGTAAGTTGATGTTGTTTGAAGATCACTGTATAAAGATGGGCTACTGGACCATGTGGTTTGTATGGAAGAATTGGTGCAGGGCACCCTAATGAAGGTAGGAGGATCACTTGGGTGACTAATTAGTTTGAAGTCTACACAAGACCTATAATGAGTTCCAATTGATTTGGATTAGTTGAGGAGGTTGATAGGACTTTATTTTAGTGCTTGGAGGTCTTCTATTTTAGATGGTAGAGACTGGAGGCAAGAGTTGTATGGACTGTGTCTTGTTTGAGTAATAAATTTTAGATTTCTTTCAATTTCTCATAGTTTTTGGATGTTACATTGAAATCCATACTTGTGCATGGTTGAGATACATTTTAAACACCTCTTTAGAATGAATTTTATAGTCATTTCATTGATTTGGTGCATTTCCTTTTGATTGGTCTAAAATAGTGTTGGGAATTGTCTTGTTTTAAGATGTAAATGGAATGATCCATCCCCTTTTTGTAATTATTGTCACTTGGGGATGGATCCAATCATTTTATTATAGCATTATGACAATTTGAATGTAGGAATGAGAAGGATTTTGCAGGTGGGCATTGATTGGAGGAGTTGTTGGGGTTGAGGAGTGACGAAGGGTCATTGAAATGAAGCCATAGGTACAACAACGAAGAATCAAGCCCTTGGAGGTGGTCATTTTATGATTGAATCTATCTGAGGATGGTATAAGAATGGTGGAACGAATTTCATTTGGTTGGTATGGTGTTCGGAGGTCATACATTGAGAGAGCCCTAGTTTATAAGGGTTTTTAAGACCAATTTGGGGCTTTCATATCCAGAAGTGTCATAGAGTTGAATTGATGGAATATTCTTCTAATTAGATCCATTTCATAGAAAATTGACAAAGCATAAGACATCCACATTAACATAAATTAGTAAACATCAATACACCAAACACATGAATTGCATACCTAAAACATAAAAAATATATATTCGTAGGGCATGAAGCTAAATATATATGTCCAATAATGTCATACATCGAATATATCCAATGCAGTTAAACTAGCTTCTTCAAAGCCAAATGGATGTACAACGTATCACTTATACAATATACAAAAAATATGCCCACTAATGCCATGTAGGCATACAATCTATATCCCTAATCTAGTCCTTTCCTACCAGGGGAAGAAAAAAAATCCCAAGCTGTCTTCGATCGTCGCGTCGATAGAGATGTAGTGGATGTTGTAGTCTTCCGAGTGTGCTCACTAGTCCTCCTGTCTAGACTCTTCTGCAGCTCGAGCTGATAAAAACAAATTTAAGTATCAATAACTAATATATATCAAAATTGAATTATACAATGACATAAAATAGAATATTTGCTTACCGCTAGAAAATAGTCACGATGTACATCCACCAAAGGTGGATGCTGATGATCTGGAGTAATAAGTCCCTACAACAATGATCAAAATAATAATTAAAATACATACATGAATATCATTATAAAATTCAATACAAATTATTAAAATAATAATTAAAATTAAGTGATCTCTTTCATACCTCAGTCAGTGCTTTAGAACTAGCTATTGCTGCAGCTACTCCACGATCTAAAGTATCAAAAATAGAAGGAGGAGTCTCTGATGTCAATAACTAAAAATGAAATAACAAAAGTATAATGTAGTTATCAAGATTACATATATTTTTTACAACCCTACTAATGAATAAATGATACCTCTGTGAAGGTTCCACCGCGTCCTTCAGTGTGCGGTGTCGATGTCGAAGCTCCAACATTCAACTAGTGCACATGTACATGGCAATTTATAAGACAACCATTCATATAAGAACGTACTACTAACATGTTAATTATAATGCATTATTACATATATATACCTATGGACTCAATGATGACATCACAAAGCTGACTGAAAGAATGTGATCACCACAATGACCACTTTGCCTTTGGATTTTGATCATAATTTGTCTAGCAATTTAGTTATTCATTCATTTATTAATTAAATATAATCAAGTAAATCACATTAACATACAAATAAAGATACCTCAAGGAAAGTGGCACGATGCCCTTTGCTGACTGTTGTGAATGTCGATGGTCCACCAGTGAACTAATGCACATGCACAAATAAGTTATGATACTAACATTCATATAATTAAATAATAATCAAATATATTAATTAAAATGTTTTATTTGATACATACTTGTGGACTTGACAATGATGTGTAGAGGGGGATAGGAGGATCATTGCCATTGCCACCACCACTGACACTCTTGCCCAGAATTTTGATCATAATCAATAGATACTAAATTAATTAGTTATTCTTTTATAAATGAAATATGCTCAAAGAAATTTAATGAACTTGGAAATATTTACCTGTGTGTCAATGCCAAATGCCATATTTAGAAAATCATCAGTCATCATTCCACAATCCTCTTCCTCTCTTGGTAGTACCAAATGTGCGTAAAGATCCACATGACCGACAAATATGACCCCTCAAAGATTGACCATGGTCACCCTCAGCTAAAGGAGTGGCACACTAAATGAGAGTCTCTATCAGAGCACTAATCGTGCCTAGTGTGTCCACCTCTACATGTTCCTTCACAACGAAAGGAATACTAACATGATCCACCCGTGGCTTGCCAATAGGAACCCTAGGTGCATTATGGTCACGATGTGCCCTCGCTCTATCAAATGATGACCCCCCTCCTCTACCCTAAGAATCTAGAAAGTCAAAATAATTTGGCACCTCCTTGAGTACAAAATCGCAATAGAGTTTCCTCAAGAAATATATAGGAACCTCATGATTTTTACAGGGAGGGGAATCAAAGACCATCCACCATCTCTCCCAAAAGTTGTTTCTAATGTCTTAATTCAAGCACCAATGAATTGGGAACCACCTTGTTGTAGTTCTAAGAGTATCATTGTCCTCTGGTTTTTTAAAGAGTTTGTAAATGTCATATTTTGTGGTTTTTTTCTTTTTTATGTCCTCATATGATAATTTATTTGCATAATATTGTTTTTGTTCTTCTCTTTTATCATGTCATAAATTAAGTTTCCCACTAACCGAGCCTACGTGGGTCAAGATTGATTCCAATGATTTTGCAAGTCTTTCCCTTCCATGATTTGTAGCAATAGAATCTTTTAACCTCCTAATTAAAGATTCTAATTCTTTTTTCCCTCTTTCAATTTGGTTTATCAAATTTTCTTGTGTTCCAAGAGGAGGTTTCTCGATTGGTGGAGGCAGTTGAGGTTCATTTTCTTGGTTATTTTCTTCATTCATTTCTTCATGAGGAGATGGAGGGTTTGGTTGAGGGTTTTGTTCAGGGAGATCATTTCTTCCTAGCAATCATAAAATCTAAGAAAATAAATTTTAACAAAACAAATTGCTTCAAAACTCAAATTTCATTACAAATAAGAGGCATGGGTTGTAAAAATACTTACCTCTTCTTCTGGATCAAGTTTGACGACGTCGTGGAGCCATTCTTTATGAAAATTGATGGATGAATGAAATGAAATGGATTGAGCAAGAAAAGAGATTTTGCGTACGTGCTTGGGAAGCCCTCTCTCGCTGCAAACACAGGTTTGTGGAAAGAAAAATGGGCTTTCCCAAACGCAACAAACACTTTATACTATTTTTGCAAAGCACGTGCGTCCTATAGGGCATACATGCTTTAGTGCGTACGCACTATGGTTGATGGGGGACCAAAAAGCAAAGTGGCACTTTTTGGTCTCCCATATTTGTGCATATATATATATATATATAGGCATAATTTTTATATATTTTTTACATTGTGGTAACTTTCATTTACTAAATTGTTTAACGTGTTTGATGAGGCTAGCAAATTTCATGATCTCGTGCTTTACCACATAAAGCGCTCACCAATTGAATATGACCTCAAGCCCACAATTATTATATACTAAGAATTACTAAATTTTAACTTTTTTTATAAGCATAAAAAATAAAATATGATGTGAATCAAATGAACAATCTAAAATATTATAATATACTACTTTAAATATTAAAAAATTATTCATAATAATAATAATAAAATATTCAATATTATATATCTTTAAATTATTATAAATAATTGAAAAATAAAACATTATATTTATAGAAAAGTTCTATAAAAGAGTATTATATATTGTGTACTTATGAATGAGAAAATAAAATATTATAAACAATCTTATAAATAATTAATTATTTGTATATGTGTATGACAAAGTTATTAATATGAAATTATATAGAACTAAAAAGATTACTAGACATAAAAGAAAAAAAAATGAGTTATATTATAAATTGCTAAATTTTCAAAGGAAAAAATTACTATATAAAATAAAAATTAAATAGACAATTGAAATTTTTTATAAACTAAGAATTACTAAATATTTTTATATATATAATAAAATAATAATATTGATGTTTGCATCTTATAATTGAAAAGATTGAATGCCAGTTAAATTTCAAGGTTATGGGAATTTGTGATGAGGAGGCTATGGAAGTTTATAGCATTTTTCTAGACTATATTTGATAAAAAAAAATTATTTTCTAATAAAAATAGAAAATGGGTTGCAATACTAAGGGCCTACACATAAGCATCAATGCTTACTGTGTACTATTTAATTTCAATTAGTATTCACTAGTCAAAATTTGACAACTAGTAATCATTTCCAATACCTTCAATTCATTGGAGAACAACTAATTAGGTTGAACTTTAGACCCATAGGAAAGTTGGGCACTATGGTTGATGGTTTTCTTTTGAGACTCATATGATTGAATTTATGAAAATAAGAAATGATGCAAGAAATTGTCAAGAAGTAGCATAAATAGAAAGATACAAAATTGTAATGTAAAATCAAAGATCGGGTTTAGAAATAAGGTGCATAAAAGAACTTGTCATTGGAATCTAAGCTTGAATATGTCAGTCAATAAAATGAGGTGCTCTAGGCTTGAGAATGTCTTTGTCAGATCTTTAATTTTCAAATTCTAGATCAGGGTTCTCACTAGATTGTCCTCTTGAAAATTTGGCAAAAGTGTGTGGATCTATGGAGTGATGCTTCTTAAACCAGGGGGTTTTTGCTTTTGCAAAATATGAAATTGTGTCTCTCAAACCACTCTCTACAACTCTGCAACTTTTGGTTGTTGGATTTAGAACTTGCACATAGAAAAGAGAAGAAAAGTGTTGTATTGTATAAGGGCTTGCCTAAGTCAAAATCCAAGAATCTAATTAACCTCGACTATAGTTATGATGATTAGAAAAGAACGCTCTTGGTAGCGCACATGTTGAAAACCTTCAGGAAATATAGAATTGACAAATAATACTTTTTCTATGATATTCTTGACTCGAAGCCTCATATAAGGTTGATTCTTCTTGATAAGAATTCATAAGAAAACACATAAACTTAATCATGGATGTTAACTTGAATGCTTACTTCATATTTCTCCTTTAGAGCCTTGAAAATGCCTAATTGCTTTCCTGAATTGAAGTGTGAATTGAAATTGAATGATTGTTAAGAAATGTTCACACTCTGATCCTAATCTAATTCTAACATTAACTCTTAAAGAGAATTGATATCATAATTAAATTAATATAAAGATTAAACATAAAGAGATGAAATTGAGAACATAATTAGAATTGACTAGTTTAGTTGCATCGAAGAAGTTGAAATGGAGAAACATATAGATAAAACCTTAAGCAGTTTGGGAATATATATATTATTGTATCCTTTGTCTTAAAACATGATGAGCCACTGAGATACATTATATTATTCTAATCATATCTGAAACCATGCAGCATTATAGCTGACAAACTTATCCAATTCTAAACCAAAAACTAAAAGCCTAATACATTGACATTATAATATTAAAGCTCCCCGTATCGTCCAGTCAGCTCCCCTTTATTGACTAATCAAAAATAGTACTGCTCGTAACGAAGAGAACAGGAAACGAGGCGCTCTTCTCCACCAATAGAACTAGAGCACCTGGCCCAGATGCCCTCGGTGATGATCTGGAGGCAGTCGTGGCACTCGTCGCGGGTAATGTAAGGCATACATTTGGCAGCCACGTAAGCAGTGGGTGCCTTGCTGCCACCGTGGCTGGTCTTGTAATTGTAGTCATGGTACGCCGTGTTCACCAGTGCGTCAGCTAAAGCAGACCCCAAATTGTCGAAGAACCCGCTGCCAGCTGGAATTTTTATGTTGTTGCATGTTTTCGAAACGTATTGAGTGAAATTGGCATGGGAGCCCACGTGGCAGCAGAACAAGACGAGAATGAACAGTGCCACGCTGGCAGCGCATCTCGTGGGGGTCGCCATACGTCTTCTCTAAGCAAAATTCTAAGGCAGGCTTCTTCTGTAATAGATAACTTATTACAAGTAATTCTGAATGACTTCACAAGAGAATACTTGTGTAGATTGATATTTATAGATTGATTGAGAGACATGAGCTTCCAGAATTGGTCACGGAAGTTGCATTTCTTACTATTCATGGAAAATATGCTGTGTTGTTTGTTAAAAATAACGAATGTCCGTTAGACGCCTCTCAAGGCCAACTGCATGATGGGGGGCATGAAAATGCACTTAATTAACAAATGACTTTTGTTTTGCTTGGAAATTATCATTCACTCAAACATAATCACATTAACTATTGATTCCCATTACTTTCTATCCTTAGTCTGCCATTAATAATAATAATGGCACTGAAGACATGCGAATTGCTTGACAAAATGCTTCAAACCATCTTCTATGATGTCCACAGGTAGACATGTATGCAAAATGTGGAAGCATAGACAAGGCATGCGAACTGTTTGACGTAATGCCTCGAAGAAATGTGTCGTCGTGGACTACCATGATTGGCGACTATATACAAAATAGATCTGTTGAAAATGCATTAGGAAATTTGGAGAAAATGCGATTGCTAGATATAAACACAAATTCCACAACCTTTACCTCCAATTTGAAAAAGAGAATGGACTTCCATCAAAACTTAAACGATGCAGAAGTTTTGTTAGATGTTATACTTACAAAAACCCAAGTAGAGAACATACAAAGCAGGAGAATTGTTTGACAGAATGCCTCAAAAAGATTTGGTTGCACGGACTGCAAGATTGAAGAATATATACAAGATAGATATGTTGAAAAGTCTTTACAAACTTTTAAGCAAAGTCAGACTTGGCAATCTTTGCGAACATCCCCTTTTGTGAAGTTGAAAGAACGAAAGATAAAATGAAAAATAAATGCAAATTGAGAATACACAGATTTATCGTGGTTCGGCAAATTGTCTACATCTACACTGAGCAGGGGAATTGTTCTATTAATCAGTAAACAATATTACATTCAATTACAGCAGAAGTGTATATAAATACACCTCCAACTTGACTCTTGAATATCCAATTAAGGAGTTGAATAGACTAGGTCAATTGGAGGGAAAATAAGGAAACCTTTGAGCTTCACACCCTCAACAATCTCCCACTTGAAGACCAACCAATGCTGTAACAAGTCATTCCCCCACTCGAATCCTTGTTATTACATGCTAGTAATGCTGAGAGAAGCTCGACAAAACTCAAACTTCTCTCGTGTAACAACCTTTGTGAGTGTGTTAGTTTGGTTTACCTTGGTGTCAATCTTCTCCACATGAAGCTTGCCCTCTTCAACAATATGACGAATATAATGATAACACAAATCAATGTGTTTGGAGCGTCGCTGAGAAGTATGATGTTTGGTCATTAAAATGGCACTAATGCTGTCACAAAAAAGAGAAAAATCTGATTGCTTCAAGCCTAATTCTTTCAACAACAACTGCAACCAAACCATCTCCTTGGCTCCTTCGGAGAGAGCCATGTACTCGGCCTCCATGAATGATTGAGCAACTGAATGTTGAAATTTAGAGCCCCAACTGATCGCTGCCCCAACAAATGTAAAGACAAAACCAGAAGTGGATCTTCGTTTATCTAAGTCTCCACCAAGATCAGAATCCACAAATCCTTGCAAACATGCCTTATCCTTCCCAAAACATAAGGCAAAATCAGAGGCACCTTTTAAGTACCTGAGAATCCATTTGACAGCCTCCCAATGAGGTTTACCCGGATTACTCATATATCTGCTTACTACTCCCACTGCATGGGAAATGTCTGGACGAGTGGAAATCATGGCGTACATAATACTCCCAACTGTAGAAGTATAAGGGATGTTTTGCATAAAATCTTTTTCCTCTTGGGTTTTAGGACACAATTTAGCTGACAACTAAAAATGAGGAGCTAAAGGAATACTAACCGGCTTAGCTTCTAGCATCCCAAATCTGTCCAATACTTTGTCAATGTATTATTTTTGAGATAACCAAAGTTTTCTCTTATGTCTGTCCCTTGTAATGATCATACCAAGTATTCTCTTGGCTGCCTCCAAATCTTTCATGGAAAATCTGCCTGCTAACTACTTCTTAAGCTCACAAACAAGCTTCATGCTAGTGCCTATTACTAACATGTCATCTACATAAAGTACAAGTATAAAAAATCCACCATTGGGAAAATGTTTGAAATACACACATGGATCAACTTCCGAGCGAATAAACTTATGCTCAAGCATAAACTGATCGAATTTCAAATACCATTGTCTTGGAGCTTGCTTGAGCCCATATAGACTCTACTTCAATCTGCAATAAAGATGCTCCTGGCCCTTTTTGACAAAACCTTCAGGCTGATACATACATAATTCTTCATCAACATCTCCATATAACAACGTTTTCTTTACATCCAATTGTTCAAGCTCAAGATTGCAAGCTGCAACTAAGCCCAAAACTACCTAGATGGTAGTCATCTTTACCATTGGAGAAAAAATTTCATCAAAGTCGATACCTTGCTGTTGTGCATATCCTTTGACAACCAGTCTGACACGAAATCGATGTTGTCCTCCATTTTCTTCCTTCAATTTATAAACCCACTTGTTTCTCAATGCTTTCTTGTTGGGTGGAAGAGATGCCAGATCCCATGTTTGGTTTTTAATTAAAGAATCCATTTTTTCTCTCATTACAGTCTGCCAGTGTTTAGAATTTTCATCCTTGATTGCTGCTTTAAAATTGGCTGGTTCTGGATGATCAAAGATCAAAATCAAAGGCTCTTCTTCTTCTGCAAATAATAATTCATAATCAGAGAATTTGGAGGGGAGTTTTCTTTGTCTTGAAGACCTTCTCAACACATGATTGTGTCTTGTATCATTGCCCTATTTTTATTTTTGATTAATAGTGTAATGGAATCTCTCTTGTTGTGGGATAGCCAAGTCATAAGTGGAATGAGCAAGACCGAGAGGACCAATAGCTTGCATATCGTTACTATTCATCCCTACTTCAGCAGTGGTATTGTTAAACACTACATTATACATGGTGTTGAGATTGATATTTTCAACTGGATCCTCCAACGCAATGCCTTGTTGGTCATGATTTTCAAGTGTGTCATGTTCACTGGTTTGAGTGATGCTAGTGGTATGCTGTGTATACTAGCCAAGGAGAGGAGCATTACGGTCTACGCACGTCCACTGCTTAAGGAAATAAGGATACAATGACCGCACGTCAGTAAATTATTGTGTATGCTGGTGGAAGGAAAGGTGCGAAGATTTGTGTCTCATGTGCTGTGAAGACTAGGTGTGAGTCAAGGACATCCCTATTTGCCCATCGATTTATGTTGGTAGGAACCTGCATAGGTGTATGGGTAAGTCTTTGAGCTGTATGTGACTGGTTTAATTCATAGTCAATTTCTTCTCTTGACCATAAGTGACATGTGGGATATGTCACTTGCTCCTCCTCTTGCTTTGCGCACAATCTACTGGAGGTAAATTTGATGAGGTGGGTTTCTCATCATTATTCTTAGTATTATATTCTGGTGCTATACTCTGCATAGCTTCATCCTCAAGGGCACCATTGGATTGTATTCCAATATAATTGTAAAAAATGGTGTTGTTTTCATTTTGAAAAATAGATTTTGAAGAGGATGGTGATGAAGTGGAGATTGGAAATAAAACAGAGGTGGGAGAGTGGAGATTTGCCGAAGATATTGACTGCTCAAATCCATTATGTGAAATTTTATTTCTAAACATGAATGAGGGCTAGCTCTTCGTCGTTGGACTGTGATGATTCGAGCTGTAGAGCTGGAAATGTTTTCTCATTGAAAACAATATCCTTGCTTCTTATAATCTTCTTTCCTACTGGATCCCAAATTCGAAAACCAAATTGTTCTTCTCCATTAAACCCACAAATATACCTCTTTGTGATTTATGATCAAGCTTTGTCCTCTTTTCTTTTGGGACATGTACATATGCTTCACATCCAAATACCTAGATGTGCGAATAAGAAATTTATTTTCCCAACCATTCTTCTTCTGAGATACCGAATTCCAACCATGATGAAGGGCTCTAGTTGATGAGATAGACCGCCGTGTTACATGCTTCAGCCCAAAATTCTTTTCCCAATCCGGCATTAGAAAGTATACATCTAGCTTTCTCCAATATTGTTATGTTTAATCTCTCAGCTGCTCCATTCTCTTGAGTAAAGAGAACAATTTTAATTCTGTGAATACCATTATATGCAAAAAAAGAGTCAAATTCCAAGGAGCAAAACTCTCCTCCATTATTTGTTTGTAGCCATTTAATCTTATGTCCAATCTAATTTTCAACAGAAGCTTTAAAATTTTTAAACTTATTAAATACCTCAGATTTTTTATGAAGTATAAATATCCATACTTTCCTTGTGTAGTCATCAAGAAAAGTAACAAAATAATTAGCTCCTCCAATAGAGCTTACCTCAGTTGGTCCCAAAACATCAGAATAGACCAATGCTAATGGTGTATCCTTCTTCTCATGTCCAGATTTCAAAAAGCTTACCCGCTTTTGCTTGCCATAAAGACAATGATTACAGAATGGTAAATCAATGGATGTTAGACCCGGTAGTTGTTCCCGCTTGTGCATAATGCCAAGGCCCTTCTTACTCATGTGGCCAAGCCTTTGATTCCAAAGCTCTGAATTGATGTCCTCAACTGTCATGTCAACTCCCACTTCACCAATAGTTTCTACTATGTAGAGACTACCTACTTTATCCCCTTTTGCAATAACCATGGAACCTTTTGTGACTTTCCATGCATCCATTAGATAGGTAAGAAAACCTTGAGAGTAGAGATGACTCACTGAAATTAGATTTCTTTTCAATTGAGGAACATGACGAACATCTTTAACCATCCATTTAATACCTCCTTTTAAACATAGCAAAATATCCCCTTTGCCAATAATCTCACAAGCTTTATTATCACCTAAATAAACTTTTCCAAAGTTACCTTCTTGGTAATTTGTGAAGAGATCTGTGCATGAGGAGGCTTGAAATGATGCACTAGAATCCAAAACCCATGAAGTTGATGCAGTTTCACTTGTTGATAATATCAAAGCACTATCTGCACTATCATAAGGCATGTTTGCTTCGCTGTCTCATACTCTCTCTTGAGCCTTTTTGTAATTTCTACAGTCTTTCTTTTGATGACCATCTTTCCCACAAAACCAAAAATCACCATTATGCCCTCTTGACTTCAATCTCTGTGCAGATTTTGATCTCCTATGGTGATTATTCCTGCCCCTATTTTTACTTCTTCCTCTATTATCGGTACTTACAACGGTTAAAGCTTACCCGGATGAAGGTTCATCGTTCTTCCTTCTTATAACTTCATTGAGAAGTGTGGCTGAAACTTCATCAAAAGCTAACTTTTTAGAGCTTGAAGCCATAGTGCTTATGGTTGTAACAACACCATCTCAGCTATTTGGTAGAGAACATAAGAGTAGGACAAATTTACTCTCATCATCTTGCATCATGCCAACCGAATTTGCTTGGCTGATTAAAGTGTTGAATTCATTGAGGTGATTCGTCATGGTTGTACCTTCCCTCATTTTGAGCTTGTAAAGTTTTTTCCTAATAAAAATTTTGTTTGCAACTGAAGCCATGACATATGCGTTGGCTAATTTATCCCATACATCCTTCATTGTTACTGAAGTTGTAACATTAAATAGAATTGTTACCGAAATTTTCACTTAAGCTCAATTTGGTAGAAAAGCAACAAATTAAAATCAGATTTATGCATGATTAAAATCAGATTTATGTGTGATCAAAATCTAAGATTTATGATGATTAAAGTAGCCTAGCTAGTGATCAAAATATGATAATAGTCATGGTCAAGAGCAACCTTCATACAGAGTTTTCAGAATATGAAAAAAAAGGGAAGGTTTGTGGTTATATGTTTGTATGTTCATGTTTTTATTGCAAAGTTTCAAAGCCACAGGAAAAGCCATGAATGCAATCATATGTAAAGAAGTGAAGAATGCCTTCTTTCCTCTTCATACAAATAAATGCTCAGAAATTATAAATGCGGCCTATGTGAAGCAAAGATATTATTTTTCAACATGTTTATGGCATGGGGATTTCAAATCCAACATTAAGAGAAGATACAATGCTGTTTTATAGTTGTTTTTGCAAGTATTTTGCATATATTTCCATCAATCTAAGCCAATAACAACATGCAAGAAAAAAGAGAGAGAGAGAGAGAGATCTTTTCTTCTTTTTATGCAAGCAAAATCAAAGAGTTTGAGCCATGAAGCAACATCAAAGAATATCATGGAAATAGAGCTCAAAGAAGATGATTTTCAGACTATAAATGCAACATACCAAAGGAAAAATAAATGTAGCCCTCAACGATCTTTCAAAGTCTGCAACAAATGGTTCAAAAATCTACATAAAAACTTCATGTTTTTATCCAGAAAATCCATGGTGTGAGCAGCAAAATGGAAAGAAAATGAAAGACTTCATTCATGGCAAAAACAACAGCAAACTTTTTTTCTCTTCCAAAAAACCCTCTCTTCTTTCTTCATGGCAGCTGCAACAAAAGAGAAAAACTTCAATGGAAAACAAGAAGCAACAACAAGAGAAAAAAAAAAATACAGTCCAAACCCTCCCTTCTTTCTTCCATGGTGGTTGGAGTTCTTCAAGTCAAGTGAAAATGCAAAGTATGAAAAAATGAAATGAAGACTTTAGGTTTGGATTTGCCTTAAGTCATATGTTACGTGACTAAGGGAAAAAAGCTTTTTGCCTTTCTTTTTAATTTTTCATCTTCTCCAAAAGCTCACGTCAAGTACGGGAAAAAAGAATTAAAGCAAAGGTTTCATTAAAGTAATAAATTTTATCACTTCACTTTATTCCAAAGTCTCATAGTCAAAAATGTAAATTAATAAAATGATATTCTTCAAATCATTTTATTAATATAGTTCAAAAATGTAAAATATCTTACTTGGCTTTTTCTTTAAAAAGTAAATTATAAATATTTTATTTACAACTTTTAATAAATATTAATAATTCATTTAGTATTTAGTATTTTAATAAATATTTGTTAATAATGTTGCTAAGTGATTTTAATTATCGCTTAAATAAACATTATTAATATAATTAATATTTATGAAAATAATAAATTTTAAATTAATTATTAATTATTATTAAATTATTATGAATAGTAAATATTTTATATTTTATTTATTTTAATAAATATCTCTGATATTTATTAAATAAATGGATAATAATTATTTAATATTTATAATGCAAAAATAAGATATTTATTTTTATCTTTTAAAAATAAAAGATCTAAGATATTTTTTTTCAAAAACTATGACTAAGTGTTGAGTCATGAGATGAGGATGAAATTTTGAGTGGACTTGATATTTTCCAGATATTTTGAGAACTTTTGAGAAGCAAAGGTTGGGATGGAAATTTGTATAAGTGTGGAGTTGAGGCTCATTTGTAGAAGAGTTTTGGTTTTATGCAGATTTGAGAGCCTTGTGACTTTTTAGTCCTTTTTCTCATTTTGTGTTAACTTGTAACTCATTTTT
The DNA here is from genome assembly GCA_027943335.1 of Chamaecyparis obtusa. NCBI lineage: Eukaryota > Viridiplantae > Streptophyta > Pinopsida > Cupressales > Cupressaceae > Chamaecyparis > Chamaecyparis obtusa. The sequence continues at coordinate 80,292 of BSBK01000580.1, forward strand.
GCAGATATAGGAATACATTTGAGTTCATTTTTATGCATTATTTTGCCTTCCTAGTTATTGTTGATGTTTTGTTTGCAGATTTTAGTTTGTGTTAAAGAGATTGTTGTAGTTTTTTGTGTTGTGAAAGTTTATCTTTCCTTCCTAAACACAATTTCTCATACCTTTCTGAGAAATAATTATGCACAAACATGAAGTAAATAGGTTTTGTAACTCTACAAGTGCATTTAGATGTATTTTTAGGTTCTTTTGTATGCTGCAATTTTTAGTTTGGCGTATCACCCTATAGCTTAGATTTTATTTATGTTATCTTTCTATCCCTTTTCCAGCAAAAGAGTTAGTTTTAGGTGGTTTTAGATGATATATCATATAGGAGCCGATCTAGAATTCGAAGATTCATTCCAGCCATAGGTTACCCACAACCTTGGAGTGTTTCCATGTTTCTTGAAGTGACTGAATTTTTTTGGAGCTTAGTCAGGGTGCAACTTTTAGAGATAACAATTTTGGCATGCCTGGTGGAACAAGTGATTGAATTTTTAGTCCTTTTTAAAATAATATTTTTGTTGTTGTTAATGTGTACAACAATATTTGTAGCCTGAAAGAGGTTAAAAATTTACACACTTGGCGACTCGGCTTTGGAAAGCAAAACCAATTGGGACAAAGAGCTAATTTTCAGCTCTTTTTAGACTTCATGTATTGCTATTTTTGGTGTGTACAACAACAATTTTGACCTTCAAGAGGCAGACTTACAACACACATGGCGACTCTAAGAAAATATCTACTGGTTTCAAGTAGATAAAGTGCTAGTATGTGAAAAAACAAGTTGGTTTTTTCTGATTTTCAGTCATTCAATATTTTTTCCAGCTTATTTGAATGTTTCAGCATGAAGAAAATTTCATAAAAGCATGGCTTACCATCATCCTTTCCATGAAAGTACTCCCCATACATCATCCTATCAACCATATCCAAACAACTATCCTACTGGTTTCATTCAAAATGACCTTGTAATAGAAAATAGCCAACAAGCTTCATACACTTACCACCCTCCCACCCCTACTCAAGCTTCTTTGCAGCATGCCTATGTATGCCATGGCAGCCAAGATAGCCATTTTGTTGATTTTCAAAATCAATACCAGCATGTTGCAAACTTAGATGATATTTTGTCAAACTTCCAAGAGCAAGTGAGGAATATAGATAGAGAATATGAGTATAATATGCAGCAGGATGAGCTTTCCTATCAAGTTTATACTCATCAAGAAGAGGTGGAGGCTCAAAGGAAAGAGCAGGAGCTGCTTGCTAAACAAGTTGCAGTCAAAGAGGAACAAGAAAAGTAATTGTTGTTACAGGTACAAAGGAAGAAAAATGAATCAGCTCTTTGTGCCCCAAGTCAACTTGTAAACAAAGAGGTTCCTAAGTTTTTGATTCCAAGTTTCAAGTTAGGTGATTCTCTTCATTTTCCAAGTAGTTCTTCAAAATTTGAAGTTTCAAGCTTTAGGAGTCATAGTCTTTCCAATAAAACAAAGCAACCCATACATGATTCCATGATTGAGAAAAGCCAGCGAAATCAATTCATTCCTTAGATTAAATTTGAACTTAATCATCAAAGTATTGAGTAGCCATGGCAGCCTTCTTGGACCAAACATTCTGAATTTACAATACCAAACCTTGTAAAGGTTATTCCATGTGAGCCAATCCATGATTAGAAGGCTGAAAATGAGGTTGTTGTTGTTAGTTCAAGGACTAATGAGAAAGTGACAAAGGCTTAAGAGCTAAATGATGAATAATTTCCAATGGTTGCAAAAGAAGAGGAAATTGGTATAGGAGAAGATGCCATGTTTTGGGCTCATGAACTACCCTTTTTTGTTGAGCTTCTTATTTTTGTGGAGTGGTTGAATGAAAATGAGCAAGAAAAGGGTGTTAAAGAGGAGATTTCATTTGAGTTGCTAAATGAACTTCCTGGTTTTGTTGAGCTAGATAAAGAGGATATGGCTATGATAACCTCAACAACAAGTTTGCTGCAGCTGGAAGGTATAAATCATGATGTTGATTTTCTAGTTTATGAGCTTTCAGTAGAAGAGGAAGCTCTCCAAGAAGAGGAAGGTGACAATAACCTTGTTGAAGATTGTTTTGATTGTATCATAGAAGATTTTTGTGTAAAGCTTGATGATATTGAAGCAATTGTTCCTACGAGCCTTCCGTGAGTGGATAGCTTTGATGAGTTATTAGTTGTCTTAACATAAGGAAATAGTCTGCTAACTATGGAAGAGGAGTTAACATGGCTATCAATTATGCATGAAAGCCATGATGAATCAAAAAATAAAGAAGTCGACGAAGAAAGCTCCAAGTTTGTGCTCTCAAGAGGCTGCCCAATTCGATGCCTAGTTCATATGGAGACAAGTGAGAAGGCCTCATTTATTTCAACACCTGAATATGAGGATGTTGATAAGGAAAATCAAATCCAGCATGCTGATTCATTACAAATTGCCAATCTTTTCAATCAGCATGGTGAAGTAAGTGAAATCACTCTCATCTTTCAGGAAATATTGCATGAGTTGGCTAAATGTGTTCTATTTTTCCATCTTCCTATATTTGCCTATGGGTGTGTGCATCATTGTAATTTTAAAAGAAAAGGAATTTATTTTAGCCAACCAGTAAATGGTTTTGTTTAGCATGTTATGTTGCTGGTTAAGCTAGGGTAGGTTAGCTTTTTCAGTTTTCCCTAAGTGCTCTCAAGCATGATTAAGTTAGTTTTAGTTTTAAATTTCCCTGTTTTCAATAATTTCCAAGAGTTTTCTGATCTGTTTCAAGTGAGTTACAACCAATTTCAAAAACTGATTTTGAGTCTATTTTTTAGTATTCCAAGAGATTCTGTGCCTAATGGACAATTTAGGCTACTGGTCTTAATGTCTAGCAGGCAGACATGTAGCAGAAATCACCAAAAATGTTACCTAATTTTTACTTAAGCTCAATTTGGTAGAAAAGCAACAAATTAAAATCAGATTTATGCATGATTAAAATCAAATTTATGTATGATCAAAATCTGAGATTTATGATGATCAAAGTAGCCCAGCTAGTGATCAAAATCCGATAATAGTCATGGTTAAGAGCAGCCTTCATACAGAGTTTTCAGAATATGCAAAAAAGGGAAGGTTTGTGGTTATATGTTTGTATGTTCATGTTTTTATTGCAAAGTTTCAAGGCCACAGGAAAAGCCATGAATGCAATCATTTGTAAAGAAAGTGAAGAATGCCTTCTTTCTTCTTCATACAAATAAATGCCCAAAAATTATAAATGTAGCCTATGTGAAGCAAAGATATTATTTTTCAACATGTTTATGGCATGGGGATTTCAAATCCAGCATTAAGAGAAGATACAGAGTTGTTTTATGGTTGTTTTTGCAAGTATTTTGCATATATTTCCATCAATCTAAGCCAATAATAGCATACAAGAAAAGAAAAAAAAAGAGATCTTTTCTTTTTTTTATGCAAGGAAAATCAAAGAGTTTGAACCATGAAGCAACAACAAAGAATATCATGGAAATAGAGCTCAAAGAAGATGATTTTCAGACTGTAAATGCAACATACCAAAGGAAAAAAAAATGCAGCCCTCAAAGATCTTTCAAAGTCTACAACAAATGGTTCAAAAATCTGCATAAAAACCTCATGTTTTTGTCTAGAAAATCCATGGCGTGAGCAGCAAAGTGGAAAGAAAATGAAAGACTTCATTCATGGCAAAAACAACAACAAACCTTTTTTTTCTTCCAAAAAAACCTCTCTTCTTTCTTCATGGCAGCTGCAACAAAAGAGAAAAACTCCAATGGAAAACAAGAAGCAACATCAAGAGAAAAAAAATACAGTCCAAACCCTCCCTTCTTTCTTCCATGGTGGCTGGAGTTATTCAAGTCAAGTGAAAATGCAAAGTATGAAAAAATGAAATGAAGACTTTAGGTTTGGATTTGCCTTAAGTCATATGTTACGTGAGTAAGGAAAAAAGACTTTTTCCCTTTTTTTTTAATTTTTTGTCTTCTCCAAAAGGTCACGTCAAAGTATGGGAAAAAAGAATTAAAGCAAAGGTTTCATTAAAGTGATAAATTTTATCACTTCACTTTATTCCAAAGTCTCATAGTAAAAAATGTAAATTAATAAAATGACATTCTTCAAATCATTTTATTAGTATAGTTAAAAAATGTAACATATCTTAGCTTTTTCTTTAAAAAGTAAATTATAAATATTTTATTTACAACTTTTAATAAATATTAATAATTCATTTAGTATTTAGTATTTTAATAAATATTTTTTAATAATGTTGCTAAGTGATTTTAATTATTGCTTAAATAAAAATTATTAATATAATTAATATTTATGAAAATAATAAATTTTAAATTAATTATTAATTATTATTAAATTATTATAAATAGTAAATATTTTATATTTTATTTATTTTAATAAATATCTCTGATATTTATTAAATAAATGGATAATAATTATTTAATATTTATAATGCAAAAATAAGATATTTATTTTTATCTTTTAAAAATAAAAGATCTAAGATATTTTTTTTCAAAAACCATGATTAAGTGTTGAGTCATGAGATGAGGATGAAAGTTTGAGTGGACTTGATATTTTCCAGATATTTTGAGAACTTTTGAGAAGCAAAGGTTGGGCTGGAAATTTGTATAAGTGTGGAGTTGAGGCTCATTTGTAGAAGAGTTCTGGTTTTATGCAGATTTGAGAGCCTTGTGACTTTTTAGTCCTTTTTCTCATTTTGTGTTAACTTGTAACTCATTTTTGCAGATACAGGAATACATTGGAGTTCATTTGTATGCATTATTTTGCATTCCTAGTTATTGTTGATGTTTTGTTTGCAGATTTCAGTTTGTGTTAAAGAGATTGTTGTAGTTTTTTGTGTTGTGAAAGTTTATCTTTCCTTCCTAAACATAATTTCTCATACCTTTTTGTGAAATAATTATGCACAAACATGAAGTAAATAGGTTGTGTAAGTCTACAAGTGCATTTAGATGTAATTTTAGGTTCTTTTGCATGCTACAATTTTCAGTTTGGTGTATCACCCTATAGCTTAGATTTTATTTATGTTATCTTTCTATCCCTTTTCCAGCAAAAGAGTTTGTTTTAGGTGGTTTTAGATGAGATATCATATAGGAGCCAGCCTAGAATTCAAAGATTCATTCCAGCCATAGGTTACCCACAACCTTGGAGTGTTTCCATGTTTCTCGAAGTGACAGTTTTTTTGGAGCTTAGTCAGGGTGTAACTTTTAGAGATAACAAGAACATTATCTGATAACGAAAGAAATATCGATGCCCTCACCTTCTTGTCCATGGTCTCCCAATCTTCATCTTTAATCGAAGCTAGCTTCTTTATTTTCTCCTCTAAAGCAAGCACAAGATCTTGCTTAATTAATAACGATTCTATTTGCACTTTCCATAGACTGAAATTCTTGCCTGAGAATTTTTGTACCTTCAGCTCTTCCGTGATTTTAGAATTTTAATTGCCAAAAAAACCAACAACAATTTTACCTTTCTCTGATACCAATTGTGAAGTTGAAAGAGCGAAAGATAAAATGAAAAATAAATGCAAATTGAGAACACACAGATTTATTGTGGTTCGATAAATTTCCTACGTCCACACTGAGCAGGGAAATTTTTCTATTAATCAGTAAATAGTATTACATTTAATTACATCAGAAGTGTATATAAATACACCTCCAACTTGACTCTTGAATGTCCAATTAAGGACTTGAATAGAGAATGTCAATTTGAGGGAAAAGAAGGAAACCTTTGGGCTTCACACCCCCAACACCTTTGACTGTGTCAAGATGGAAGCTTAGGAGAAGGGTATTGACATATGTTAAAGGATCCTGAATATTTTTTGCAATGTGGTGATGATGAGGTGAAACATTTTTCTAGAAATCAAGTTCATTTTTCCTGAAATATTTTGTACAAAATGCAGAGAGTTTAGCCTAGGCTGGTTGATTGCACTCTACATCTATCATTAAAATTTTATATTTCAATTTACAAATTAGACAATCAAGATGTCAACTTTTTAAACTCATAATAAAATAAACTATTTTACTCATGCTATCTTTGAACGATGGCTAATGCTAAAGTTAATTAACATTTCTCACACCCAAGATTAGATAATAGAGATATGCAGATAAATTTTTGGTTAATGTTTTAATTCCAATTCTTGGAAAATGTCATAAAAGTCATCTGAATGAACACATGAATATAATAGACATTTTTCAAACTTACAATGACAAGCCCCCTTCCAAACAGGGTGGAGTCTAACCATCTTTCACTTTCCCATTAACATTCAGTTCAACATTTTGACCAAACATGTATTAAGTCTCTTGTATTGCTTGTATAAATTTCATGTGTTTCATCATCATTTAACAATGCACTTATATCTTCCATAATGTCTTCAACGCTGCCTTGGATTAGTGATGCATTAGGTCGATTCCTACAACTTATACCCACATCAGGATCATTGCCACCAATCTTAACACTATGATTTCTAGTCAAGATGTCGGTAATGTATATCGAGTCATTTCTTTTATTGTAAGAAAGGACCAATGACCAGCTCTTCATCATTACCAATCTTAGCACAACAATTTCCAATCAAGATGTTTCTAATTCCTATTGAGCCATTTTTCTTACTATAAGAAAGGAGCAACTCTTCATCAAGAAGCAACTGGAGGTTTCTTGTGAATACAACCAGCTCTCCTTGCAAATTTCATACAAAAAATAATCCTACTATGGCATGTCAAGAACAATAGTTTCCTATGCAAGAAAATAAATGTTGGAGGCTCCTCAAACTCTTATTTCCTCAATTCAATCATCTTTTCACTCTACATATCAACCATTTGTAGGCATTCATTCTCTTGTTTTAGGAGTATCTTGTCATGAAAAAGGTGTACAAAAAATACCTTTTTATTGGGTACTAATGGATGATTGATATATTTCAAAATAGTACCATCCTCTATAGATAAGATCTTCAAATGAAGAATGCTTCCAAAAGCACTTCTTTCTTTTCAATATAAGAGAAAAATAACAAAAGTGACCTTTATTTCTTCAATTTCTTTGTCTGATAAGGAAAACAATTTAGTGTACACTTCTTCAAACAAAACACTTCATAAGTATGAGCTGCATAAATAAAATTTTTCCCATTGATATCATTAAACATTCTAAAACCAAAGATTTCCCATTGATATCATTAAACATTATGAAACCAAGACAAGTCACCTTCTCACTTTCAAAAAAGCAAGTCCATTATGTATATTATCTTTGTTGAATCATTAGTATTAAAATACTACAGTCAAGTAATCAAATTAACTTGACAAGGTCTTATTTCCAATTTTAGTAGGGATAGAAAAATTGGTGTTTGTCCCATTTCCTATTAACATAAAGTGCTGATTTTTTCTATTAGATTTCACTAAAAAAGGTTTTGCCATGTTATTGTTGATCTAAAATTGTTGGTTGCTAAAGAAGGGTTTGGCCATGGCAAAATGAGTAGCAAAGAAGAGTGGGCAAAATAAATATACAAACAAGCTTGCTACTTGAATAGCCATTCTACTGAAAAGGTCAGGTTTTCCTTACTCTTCTTTTCCTATTACTAGAAGTGGCTACTTTACTTCTAACCTACCATTCTGTTGAAAAGGTCAAGTTTTCCTCTCTCTACTTCTATTGGTACTAGAAGTGGCCTCTTTACTTGTAACCCACCTATGAGCTTGTTATGCACCACTAGATTTTTCAAAGGTTTCAATTTACACAGTTCATTAATTTTGTCTCCAAGGATGAGGTCTCACTTACTCTTCTTAATAAGCCTACCCTTATAATTTACTATAAAACAAGTGTGAACTCCCTTTTATCTTGGTTGGGTAGAAAATATTTTTGAAAAAGGTGCTTCGAAATTTCCCACCTCCGCCATCTTCCTTTCTAGTGGCATTATGTTCCAAGACATATTCTTCCATTCATATTTCTCTAGCTAATACAAACAATCACCCACAAGTACTGATCTTCCATTCATATTGCTCTAGCTAATACAAACAATCATTGGCAAGGACTGCCTGAATCAATGGAAACCAAACAGGCTGAAAGCCGAAAATATAACTTTAGATATGTGGTTTTTACTTTTCATTTATATTCAATATTTGAAGGATAGATAAAACATCTTCCAAGAATGTCTGAAAAATCATGCTAAATGCTTTCATCTCCTTGTGAAAATATCCATGAGACTAAAAGTGGACCTAAGGCCATTAAGAAGTTGTTCAACACTTAAAAATATGGACAACATTATGTTCAAGACAAGCAGCAGTTGGATTTATGAAGATTAATCATTTGATGGGTTTTCCTCCCCCAGATACTTCTCATAGACATGATTAAGGATAACTTAGTCTTGCCTTTAGTCTGGATTAAAAGAAGCTACTTGGAGATGACACATACAGGATTTTAAAGATGAACCAAATTCTAGAAGTATGTGAATGCTAAATGGCAATGCATGCAGTTTTACACTTCAAGCTAGAGACACACCCAATGCTATTCTCTGCCTTTTGTCTTGGAATAATTAATATGGTCTCTTTTTGAAAAGAAAAGTCTCCAATAAGGACTTTCTACATTTTTCATAGCTTTTTATATTCCTATTTGTTGAAGAATAAACTAAGTCATTTAATAATTAATTCAAAAATTATTAAAGAACCTGATTTGTTGTTCTTTGATGAATAAGACTGTCATGAAAATCTTAATTTTATATCTCGTTTCCATTCCAAATTTAGGGTTCTAGAACACAAGAAAAACTTAGAAATATCACTATTTAACTACAATTTTTTTTAAATAAATATTGTTGTATGCACCCTAAAATGGTCGCCTAGACTTTGGGCCCCATTCTTGCAATTTATCAATTTTCTGAATCAATATTTTTAAATCAACATTTTCAATCAAATCAATTTCCTTGATCAAATCCTAATTCTATCATTTATTCAATTATTTTCTATGGGCTAACCATTTTATCCTAAGTCTTTATTTATTTAAAAGGAATTCCCTCCTCTTTTATTAAATAAAAAGCTCCCACTTTCATCTTATCCTAAGTTGCACAAATAAAACATTATTCTTATTTTATAAAAAGGAGAAAAGGCCTTTTTGTCTCACATGAGGCTCAAAAGTCAACACTTCTTTCTCATTGGAGGAGACTTGTGCACATGGATTGATCCCTTTGTCAAACTCCACCCTTGATCAAATCTTTTGCCTCTTAATCTCCATCATCCATTGATTCTCACTTTCTATAAAAGAAGAACTCTCTTCTCATTCTAGAATCCAACTTTTGAATACTAATCTTATGCTATAGGATTTCTTGGTGACTTTGGAGCTTTGGAGATCTTCTTGCATTCTAGCTTTTATTCTTGCATTTAGCTTAGCTTTCATGGCATTTTAGTTTACTTTCCTTTCATGTTCTAGCTTAACTCACCTAGCTTAATTAGTAAGGCTTGTAATACTTTCATTTCCATAGCTTAGTTTCATCTTCATTCTAGTATAGCTTGCATTGCATTCTCATCTTGATTCTTGAAGATATTGGCATTCTTGCCCTTATCTCTTTGAATCTCCCATTGTGTGGTTTACTAGCAAGGTTATAGGCTTAATAGCTCTAGCTGAGAGCATTCTTAATATCCTTGTGACTCCATGCCTAGGGAGCTCTAGGTCGCTTTTTCAAGGTTTCCAATCCATGGATTCTCTTGGAAGTAATGACTTAGAGAAGTGCACATCTTAGTGTGTACATTTTTGGCACCCATCGTGGGGCAAAACACTCTTGTTTTGTCCTTCTTTTCATGCATTTCCATCAATTTTTTGTCATCATTTTGCTTGCTGTTTCAGCTCTATTTTTTTGTTTTTCTGACAAATTATCATGTGATAGTCTTCCAGTATCATGCGATATTTTATTATATACCCGTGCGATACTTTTCTAGTAAAAGTATCGTTCGACCATATAGGTTTCTGTCATGTGGCCATACAAAACTTCATTGTTTGGACATAGTACGATCTGTCGCACAGAGAGAAAGCATCACACTCCTATACTGCGAAGTATTGTGCAATCTCTTTCTGACAGCAGACTGTCACCGAGACCTATAGGTGACTATTTTGGTTCTTTTGGCTTGCAAGATTTTGATTTTTAGCTTTCTGGTTTGAATTGTTGTAGCTAGATAGAGTTTTTACTTGTAGATTATTTGATTTTTGATGTGCTAACCTTTGAGGGCCTAACAAGTTCTGCTTGTAGGTGTGCCCTCATTGCTTGAATATTTTCCTAAAAGAATGCATGTCAAAGCTTCAAATGCACAAGGGCTACTAATCCTTTCTTGCAGGGCTGCCCAACGCATAAAGACAATCAAGTGCTTGTTCATTGCTTTCATTTTAAGTGCGGCATATACTAGTTGTTTCTTTTCTTAGGCACTTAATATCTTGTTGTAGGAGTCTTTTGGTGGTAGGAGAGTATGCTCTTCACCCTTGTGGTGAACTAGAAATCTTGACCCACTTCTAGATTTTGAAAGCAAGAGGCTAATTGAACTTTGCTTGGTGTGTTTGGGAGAGATTTTTGAGGAGAGTATGCTCTTCACCCTTGAGGTGAACCAGAAATCTTGACCCTCAAAGGTTGATCCACTCTTTGTTTAGTTTTAGAATCCTTTAGCGGGCCTGCTCTTGAGCAATCAAGAGGAATGACCCAAGTGGGGAAAAGCTAATACCAAGCTATTCCAACCCACTATAAAATCAAGGCTATCAAGGACACAAAACCTTGGTAGATGTAGTACTTGTCTTCGTTTAGTATGAGTACTTGTGGGATTGTGACCATGAGGAAAATGCTAAGCAAGAATACTTAAGGTACTCTTGTGGCCGCAAGGTCCGTTACTTGCCGCAAGGTAAGGAGTCCCTTTGGGAGCAAGAGGGGTATTACGAATGGAAGCCCTTACTATGAACCATAGATAGAAGCTACCCAATTTTGCCACTGAACATCTTGGTGCAAGGATTGATCCTAGTGGACTAACCCAGATCACCCCAAGACTACTCACCATCTATGTTCCTTTGGTTGTGTCATTGGCACTTCCATGACAAAGCCAACATCTATTGTGGGCAACCACTTTGCATGAGGTGATGGGACATCAAGTGTGGGCTAAGTTGTTGAGTATTGAGCCTTTGTCTTTCTAGGCTAGTAAGTGCTTGATTTGTCTTCATTGTGATCTACCCATGTAAACGTTCTCGAACATCAAACATCACGGTAGTGCTCATAGGATTTTTCACTTTGATATCACAATTGCATGTCTTGACAAGGTTGCTTTTGCCCTTGTGCAAGTGTTTTTTGACATATTTGATCACTTACTATTTGCAAACCTGTCTATTTTCTGCTATTACTGCGTTTGGAGTCAAGAAATTGAACCATCAAACTGAGACTTTAGACGAATTGCCTTCAAAAACTGATATTTTTACACTCACTTGTAAAATATCGTATGATATTGCACGACTGTTGCACGACCTACCTGGATTTTATCACATTGACTGCCTGGAAACTGTCGCATGACCTTAGTGTGAAATATCTTCTGGACATATTGTATTGTCCCAATACCCTATGAACCATCACACAGAGTCCTCTTGCTATCTTACTATTGTCTACAATCCGAAGCTAATTTGTGTCATTTCCAATCTTCCTTGGTCAGTCCAGGTCAGATCTTAGGTGCTATGACATGTTGCTCAATATTCAAATGAACTTAAATGGTATCAAGTTGCACAAAATGACTCTTGGTCTTCTTTCTTCCACATCTCCCATGTCTTCCTAGTCTCTCATTTCCATTCTTTCTCTTCTTCCTTCATGCTTCTTCCTCTTCTTCCTTCTTCTATTCATCTCTTCTATCACTTCCATGGTTGATTCCTCCTTTTCTAGAATCATGAATTTCAACTATCTTGTTATGGAACCTCTCTTGAAGATAGATGATCTCAAACTCATTGCTCAATTCGAAGAGTTTTATTCCTCCAGTAGTCCTTCTAGGTATCTCATGGGTGATGAACTTAAGACAAAAATAAAATAAAAGATGAATGAATCAGACGCCTTTTCTAGGATCATAGACATGACCATGTCACGACCTCCTTCTTCCAAACTTTTTCATCTTCTAAGTCTTCTCATCATTCCTCATCTTCCAAGTCTTATCATGACTCTTCTTGACATTATTCACATTCCTCATCTTCCAAATCTTCTTCCTCCACTAAGTCCTCACTTTCCTCTTCTTCATGATCTTGTTCCTCTTATACTTATCCCAAGAGTCTTACTTCTCTTCTCAAGACATACCATGATGAGCAATATGATAGCCCTTGTGATACCTCTTCCATGAAGAGTAACACTCCTGTCTTTGATGACTATGATGACTATGATGATGGAAAATGTAGTGATACCTATGACACCTCTATTCCTAAGGGTCATCCTCATCGTGTGCTTGTGCTTACTGGAAATGGGTCATCACATTGGATAGATCGTGATGGTGATCCATATGATTCTGATTTTGAAAGAGACTTTGATGATTTCTATGAACAATACCTAGATGATACATCTACTTCTACTGAGGAATATAAAATGTACCACGCTGATTTGAAACGTAAATATTATAAGAATCCTTCCTCTAAGAACTTTCATGCTGAAAATAAAGATTACACTCTAAAGCAAGATTATATTAATATTGAACCTTTGTCTTGTGATGGTTCCCTTCCATCCCTTACTTCCTCCAATACCCATACATCTCCTAAAGCTTCCAAGTCTTTCAAATCTTTCACAAATCCTTCATCCAACAAAAGTCCTAATACTTTTCATGCGGTTCCCTATATTTATCCTCAAGGGCTACCTCTTAAAGAAACTCAAGCTAACCTTCACTTGGCTGCAAATACTTTCAATAATGCTAAACCTAAAGAGCCTAAGCCTTTATACGCTATAATGGCTACTTCAACTAGTCCTTCACCATCTCTTCCAAAGTCTTCCATACAATTCCAACATGCTTCCTTGTCCTTAGAAGTGGCTCCATGTCAAGAGGACTCTAAAAATGATAAAGAAAAGAACATAAAGAAAGATCAAGATCAAGAACCCTCCATGTCATCCAATCCTTTTCATGATGTCTTTTATCCATTTCATGGTTCCTTTGACCCTACACACCCTTTCTCATTTATTCCACCATTTATCCAGCCTTCTCCTAAGCAAGGTTGAGCTACTACTTACACCGTTGAGCTTATTGACGATCAAAATAACCTTACTACACTTGTGCTTTCCATTAAGGTTATTAAAAAAGTGTTGAGCCTATTGAAAATCAAGAGAAAAATTATACGCTTACGCTATCCAAAGCTCCTTGTCAAGATCAAAGTCTTCCATCTTCTTGTTCTACCACTCCATGTTTGCTTCCACTTTCTACTCTTCCTAAGTCTTTGCAAGCTCCGAACAATCCTATCAAAGAAGTTGTTTCTATTCAAGATGTTCATGATCCTATTGCAAATCCTAATGCTCAGTCTAAAGATGCTAATGTCCTTGGTTGTCATAAAGATGTTGATGAACTTATTGATTATCCTTTTGTTTCTTCCATGTCCATCCTTGGACCTCCTCCACCAATACTAAGGGCTTCATGTCTTCCTTCCATATTGGACCCTTATGTCCCTTCACTTTCCCCTCCTAACTCTCCTAATTTGTCATCCATCTTGGGTCCTTATTTCCCTCCATCTCCTATCTTTCCTCAAGATCAACATAGATGCACACCCTTGAATCCTTTTCATCCACCCACCCATCTAAACTAGTCATATCCTTCTTCTTCTTCCACAAGTCCCAAGTTTTTTGGAAGTAACTTGAATGTTCAATATAAGAAAAAGAAGAAATACAAGAATTCATAAAAAATAAAAGATCACCATGTCTCCTCTAATCAACATGAAGACATAAATTCAAAAGAGATATCTAAGAAGAAAACTACAAGACAAGTATGGGTTCCAAAATCCATCATTGAAGATATTCTCTCTAAATCATCAAAAAGAAATGAAAAGCCTATGGCTATATGGATTCCAAAGTCTCTCTTGAAAGAGTTTGGTGTTGAGAAACAAGTGAAGTTGACATTCAAGCTTCCAAAGGCTTCCACTTCATCTTCTTCCAAAAACATTCTTCCATTCCATATGCATAAACCGTAACCTCTGATATCCATTCACCATATTCCTTCACGTATTCCTTCATTCATGTTTCCTCCATCCTCTCGCCACCCTTCAAGGTGTGTGTTGATGTTGATCTTGCCTTCCTTTTCATCTACCATTTCACAATTCTTCCATTCATTATCCTTCTACCTTCTATCCTTTTTCCTCATTTTCCTATTCCTCCTATCTTCCAACCTTACTTGCTTTACATAAAACCTTATCCTCTGTTTGTCTCTTCCATTTTCTTTTCCCTATCAGCATCTTTGAGCATATCATTTTGAATCCTTGGCATATCATGGTTTATCCTTTTAAGGAGCATTATCTAAAAAGCTTTCCTTCTTCCAAAAAATATAAAAAAATGAAAGAAATACCAAATTTTTTTTTTAAAAAGTGCCTTGGTGGAAACCTGGAAATAGGTGCCATGGTAGCAAAAGTAAAGATAAATAAATTTGTCCTATGATGAAAACCACTCCCTTGTGGCACCTTGGATAAGTACTATGATGAAAACCTGACAATCAAGCATCATGCGTAGTTCTTCTACATATTTCATTCATTTCATCTTCTCTCTTTGATCTTGACAATGTTGACCTATACACGAACATTTGGCTATCTTGTGAGCTATATTACGATGATTTGGCTTTCATTCCATTCATGTTTAGCCTTCATATTTATTTTCCTCCATTCATTCTAGCCATTCGCTATCCTTTTCCCCTTTGGTCTTGATCTAATAAAAAAGAGTAAAACACGATGCTATGAAGCCTCTTGACATGTCTACTCCTTTGGACTGCATCCTTTCCTTCTTTTGCATTACGCTTTTTGTGACTTATCCTATGCTGGCCTTTCATTGCTTGTCCAAATGTGCTTTACATGACAATTTTTCCTAGCTTGGGTACTCTTGAGGAGGAGTTGGCCCTTGATGATTTCTTCCCTTCATTCTCCTTCATTCTCTTGTTTTCCATCTCTTCCACCAGCTTGCTAATCCCTCTTGTTCCCCACCTTGCTAGATATTGGGACTACACGATGTGATCTTGCTTGGGAGTTTGATGCTCGTTCTGTCTGGGGGCATTCCTTGTACATACTTATTGATCCTGAAAAAAATCCCAAAAAATGATATATTGTTAAAAATTCTAAAAATTGGAAAATATCCTGAAAAAATGATCATCTTAGTGAAAACCTAGCAATAGGTGCTTTGATGAATCTCCAATATATATATATATATATATATATATATATATATATATATATATATATATATATATATATATATATATATATATATATATATATATATATATATATATATATATATATATATGTATGTATTCCAAAAATACCAAAAAAAATAAAAAAATAGAAATATTCAAAAATTCAAAAAACAAAATAGAAAAACTGACTTGGTGAAAACCTGGAAACAGGCAGCTTGGTAACAAAAATACAAAAAAATTGAAAAAATCAAAAAATCTGTCAAGTGGTGAAAACCTGGAAACAGGTGCTACTTGAGGCCTTTGTACCCTTGTTTCCTAGCACACGTCTTTGACACTTAGACTTTCTCCATCATGCCTTGTCCTTGTTGCCTTGGTTTGGAATTGGTCTTTGTCTTTGTCTATGGGGCATAACTGTGTTAGCTTTGGTCTCTTGGATGCGTTAGTCTTTAGGACATCTTGCAAATGGTGTTTTTTCAACACCACCCCAACTATGTTTTTTAACACTACCCTAGCATCAAGTGTTCCTCAACACTTATCAAATATCCTACCCGCAGCCTACAATGATATAATATTTTCCACTGGCAGATGCAATACTCAAAGTTTGATTCTATGACCTACACACACACACTTAGACACTTGACTCACTGAGACTTGTTCGACTTTATTTCTTTGTGTGCTGTCTATGATGATTTCTTTGATGATTGTTCTCTCCCTAATAGTTTTCGATGATGCATGGATAGAAGACTGGGGGCACGAGGACATGTTTTATTTCTTTTTCTTCTTGTGGGTATATTTTGTTGGTCTTAATTGTCATGAGCATTTATGCTTGTTCCACTCGATACTAGGATCTACAATGTATTATCCTTGACTATTTTTTGCACGTGCATGCTTATAGTCATCTTGACTTTCTTGTGTATTGATGCGAGCATAATTTTTCTATACTAAACTTAGGGACCCTCACTACACTAGTCATCTTGACCTATATGTCTTTGATGCCTAGGTGAGATTCCCACATATCTATATGATATAGATCATATTCAAATTCACATAGTTATACTAGTGTGCATTGTATGATCTTGCGACACTACCAAAAATTCTTGATGATGATTATTAGAGTCTAATGGCTTTATAATCTTGCAAGTAAACCACTTTTCATGTAGCTTGCATTGTTAGACTTCATGTTAATTTGCATTTTTAGGCTACATTATGAGTTTGAGAGGGTTTTCCTTCATCTTTCTTTTGGACTTTTAATCAACTCTAGTCATGTTTTGATCTTTAGTTCCTTATCTTCTTTCGTGATCTCAATCAAAATTTTCTATCTTAAACAGTTCATTGATTTTGAGGCATTCTCTTTCTTGAGGCAAATTCTCTTTCTTCTCTCCATTTCTTTTCACCTCTTCCAAACTTATATCTTCCATTCACTTTCACCCCACTGCTTTTCTTCTGGTTCAACCTTGGGGCATACTCTTTCATGCTTAATGATCTACCTTGGTTCTGTGATCCTTATATCTTTCATCTTACACCATGAACCTTATCTTTAGTTTGATTTGATCAAATTTATCAATTTACTATTTCTCCTCTATCTTATTTCGATTTCAATCACGAGGGGGGCAGTACCTATCAAACTTTAATCCTTGATTCAGCTTATCAATCGAACCTTGAGATTCTTATCTCTTATCTTAGACTTGACAATAACCTATTTATAGGGGTGTTGGCCTTGTGTTTTTTTCAATTAGCTTATCTTTTTTCTGATGTGTTCCCATCCGTCGAACACACGTCTGGGTTGTTTTGTGATCCCAAATCGATCTCACATTTCAATTCTATTCTTTGACTACATGTGATACCAAATCGATCTCACATTAGTCAAAGAGGGGCAAATGTGTGCACCCTAAAATGGTTGCCTAGACTTTGGGCCCCATTCTTACAATTTATCAATTTTCTGAATCAATATTTTTAAATCAACATTTTCAATCAAATCAATTTCTTTGATCAAATCTTAATTCTATCATTTATTTGATTATTTTCTATGGGCTAACCATTTTATCCTAAGTCTTTATTTATTTAAAAGGAATTCCCTCCTCTTTTATTAAATAAAAAGCCCCCACTTTCCTCTTATCCTAAGTTGCACAAATAAAGCATTATTTTTATTTTATAAAAAGGAGAAAATGTCTTTTTGTCTCACATGAGGCTCAAAAGTCAATACTTCTTTCTCATTGGAGGAGACTTGTGCACATGGATTGATCTCTTTGTCAAACTCCACCCTTGATCAAATCTTTTGCCTCTTAATCTCCATCATCTGTTGATTCTCACTTTCTATAAAAGAAGAACTCTCTTCTCATTCTAGAATCCAACTTTTGAATACTAATCTTATACTGCAGGATTTCTTGGTGACTTTTGAGCTTTAGAGATCTTCTTGCATTATAGCTTTCATTCTTGCATTTAGCTTAGCTTTCATGGCATTTTAGTTTACTTTCCTTTCATGTTCTAGCTTAACTCACCTAGCTTAATTAGTAAAGCTTGTAATACTTTCATTTCCATTGCTTAGTTTCATCTTCATTCTAGTATAGCTTGCATTGCATTCTCATCTTGATTCTTGAAGATATTGGCATTCTTGCCCTTGTCTCTTTGAATCTCCCATTGTGTGGTTTAATAGCAAGGTTATAGGCTTAATAATCAAGACAACAACCACGTCTAACTGCTGATTCATCAAAAATCAATCATCACTTGGGGCAAATCAATCATCACTCAGGGCATATCAGATTCGTCGAGATCCATATCAGTTTGGTATTCTCCTAATCTTGTAAACTATATCAATCTTTTGTAACCATCGGTTCATTAGTGTTATTTTCTTGGTTCTTCATAACTGAAGGGTTCAGATGTGATACCAATGTGATTCTTATCGACAATCGGGTCTGGAATCGGTCACTCACTTCTTCGCAATCATAAGGTTCAGAATCAAGTGTTTTGACACTTTTTCACAATCATCAGTTCATTACTGTTATAGTTAACATTATCTTTGGTCATTCAGGACTTATTATCTTCATATCAATTTCAATCAGTTTCTGTTTCATATCAATATCAATTTCAAACATCAGTTTCAACATCATACACAGACTGTCTTTGAACCACTGTGCTTCGCACAACAATTCAAAGAGGGGCAAAATGTAATACCCCAAAAATGGGTTATAAGTTCATTAACCTCCTATATCGACACATCGAACGAAATCGACATCGAAGTCCTAACCTAAGGCACATCTGAACATAATCGAATCCTAATTGATTATCTCAAATTTTGCATCGGGGAATATTCCTAGTAATATTCCTATTTATCATAATTATCTTTTATTAATAATTATTTGGCGATAAATCTTATTTATGCTAAAGTTTGATTAATTGAATATTTTGAATATTTAATTAATTAGATTTCATACTGCCACTTAATTATTTAATTTGATTTAATTATATTTATTCCTAAATTGTATTATTTCATTTTGACAATAAATCAAATATCTTATGACTAATTGATTAAATTCTTATTTAATTAATTAATGTCAATTGTCAAATTTAATAATATAGTTTTTGAATAAAAGTTTGATTTAATAATTGATTAACCCATAAATCAATTATTTTATTTTTAAAATCAGTTAAGTTGAGGATAAATCACTTTATTTATTTAATTAATTCATATTAATTATGCACATCCAAAAAAATAGTTAAACTTTAAATCAGAAAATCAATTCAAGTTGTTTTTAAAATAAACTCAACTCTCTTTTGAGTTAAAAACTGATCTCAACTTCTGATTTAAATCAAAAAGCTATTTTTGCATGATTTTTTGTGAGTTAACTATCTTTAATTCCTTGTTGACTCAAAAATCAACCTGAGTGATTTATGGCTTTTCCATGCATCCCCAAAGCCCTGTATTTCTATAAAATAAGGCTTTAGCTCTTCACAAATCATCTCACAAGTTTGCATACTTACTTTGCCAAAATCAATCCACGAATTTGCACAATCACGCTGGTGAATTGACATCTGAAGAATTGAAGCTCCTTGCAAATCAACAACTTTTGTGAGATCAATCTTATTTGCAATTCATTGTAGCTTAATTTGCATATCAGTTTGTCATCTAGAATAGATTCATATCAGTTTATTTCATCTTATTGCATAGAAAACCAAAAATATAGATTAATTTGCACTCATCTCATATCTAGATTCTACATTCAAATCCTTCGTTTACGTGTCGTCAAGGTCACTGATCTCGGTCCAATTTGAGAATACATACTCGCATCTACTAGAAGACAGTAAATCGCCTAGTTAGATTAGTTTCCATTTCACTGCATGATTTTGATTTCTGCTAACCTCTAATGTTTTACTGAAGTGTTGTGTCTACAGCTAGGTACAAAATTCACACACACAAATAGCTCTAGTTGAGAGCATTCTTAATATCCTTGTGACTCCATGCCTAGGGAGCTCTAGGTCGCTTTCTCAATGTTTCCAATCCATAGATTCTCTTGGAAGTAATGACTTAGAGAAGTGCACATCTTAGTGTGTACAATTGTCACTAAAGCAATTATCTTGACTAAAATTTTGTAAAACTTGACTTTATCTTTTTGAAAATTTTATACAGATAATAGTAGTCATGGATACAAGAGTGTCATCAACTTCAACATGGCATTACTCATAAGCTAGCTAATCTTATTGTCTTTACAATTAGGGCAACTATTGCATTAGTGGGATTAGCCACATTTAGTGTGTGTGCAATAAGGGTAGTTGCATTGGTCCTAGTCATGACACATAGACTCTTTGGAGTTTGCACCCTAAAACAAAGTGAGTGTATGAGACAAGTGAAAATGTATATAATAATGCATCCTTGATTCCTTTAGAATGGTAATCAAAGATCATGAAAATGTCACTGTCAACATACTCATGACATGGACCCAAATACTACACACATAAGTATCCATTTCTTTGAATGTCTCTCTAGGATTAACTGAATATGCCACCTTCTGGCATTCTAGTTATATTTACTCTGTAGGGATTGTGTTTGATTCAATTTCACCATTTACTGCCATACACAACATAAACTACTTGTTTGCAAAATTGCTCCACATAAATCATGTGGCAGCTTGTTCCTTTGTATAGATGAAAATGAATAATCCCACTTTAACACAACAATTACAATATGCCTATTGTAAACAATAGGCAGGGACTCTAGCTGCGCCTACACAATTGTTGTCTCTTTTTAGTCCCTGCCAATATATGCAATAGACTAATGTTCTCCAAAATGCAATTTGTTTGTTTTGGAAATGACACCTATACCAAAATAAAACATTTATTCTATAGTTTGGACTGTTGTGATTTTTAAGTTTTAATTTTTGACTAATTTTTTTTTTTTTATGATTGACTAGTCTTAATTTTGTTGGAGTTTTGCACTTTTATTATTAATGAATTAATGAAAAAGAATCTTGCAAGTGCAAAGAAATAATTAAAAGGGAGACTAATGTTTTCTTCCCTTTGCTGAGCATGTGGAGTACATGTTTATTCATCAATTTTATAGCTATTCATAGGCCCTAGTTTAGAATGGCAACATCTATGTAGCACCCAAAATGTACCATTTATTGTAATTATTAACCGACATACCTATATTTTAGAAAATATATGTAAAATAAAGCTGGGAGATTTCATTTTAAAATAAAAATCTTTATATGTCTTATATGCAAGAAGGAAAAGAAAGTTCCCATTTAAATGAGTTTTCTAGAATGAAAGACAAAATACAATTTGCAGCTAATTAAAGAGTAAGTTGAATGTCATTTTCTGATGTTTTGATTAATGGCACATCGAAATATGGTAAAACCATTATCTCTTTGATGATTCAAGAAGTTGATCCACCAATATTAATCTAGAAGGTAAAGTAAGAAGTTATAAAGGTTTATCATAAGAAGAAGTGATGACACAAGAAAAACTACTTGAAAAGATAGTTGATCAAGTCATTGCACTGCTCTCAATTTATCAAAAAAATAATAGAAAGGAACAATTCTTTTAAAAAAAGAAACTATAGAAGCCCTATAAGTACATGAATAACGACATAACTATTAAGGCTTCACAACCCTCTCATTAATAGGAAAACTAAAGACAACAATATAAGCTTAAATGCAATTTTCCAACAAGATAAAACATGTGATAGTATTAAATAAGAACACATTATGCACATACTTAGGATCAAACATGCACCATACACAATGGAGAAGGTTTACTTCAAATACATGAGAATGGATTTCCACCATTCCATCCACATACAGTGTATGGATGCACCCATATAGTAAATTATACACCTTAATTATCAATTCAATATTAAATACAACAGGTACAACATATTTGATTAATTCCATAAGATTAAGTACAATGGAGACAACAAATTGCTTGATTCTATAATATTGAACTCGAAATATGTGGAATGAACATGAAATGATCATCTATTAGCTAGCTCCATTTCTTACATACACACCATTATTTTTTAATCTATTTGGATCCTTTTGCTTCCTCATAGCTTTAGACTAGAAATAGTTCTTCTTTGTACATATTACACATTTGCATCTCTACTCACGAAATCAAACCCATGTCATCGACTTCAAAGTGTGTAATGCAATAATGTTTTCTTAAATCTTCTAGAACACATGCATTCTTGAAGCGATTACTTATGATCAGGTAAGCTTTTCATAAATTAAATGCTAAAATCCCACCAAATTCATACTCAAACAAACGAGAAAGAAACAATTACAATCTTATTTAAAAAGAAATTGTATGTTTAGGTGTAGGACGAATTGAGGACCTATACTAGTGGAAGTCAAGAATTGTAGAGCAGAAGGTATGTTCATGTACTGCAAAATACCATTTCGCACAAGAAATATGCATGCCATTTTACTATCATTGACTGTAAAGAGTTCACAAGGCAAAATTATATGAAATTGCACATGTAGTAGAATAATGAATTGGACATCCATTTCATCTTCCATTTTCATGTGAATGTAACTATCACAACATTCTTTTTATCTTCCATTCTACGTATGCCTCTTTGTGTCCAAGTGTAGCTACCATTTTTTTTTACAAATTTTAATTGCAAAGCTAATTCAAATTAACAGTTGTACATCAATTTTTTCAAAAAGCCTAAATGTTTAAAAATTAAAATTTGCTTCGATTATAAGAAACCTCTTGGCTTAGTTAATTGATAAAAATTTGAAATTTAATGAATATGATATTTTTAATTATTAATAATTATAATAAATGGGGTTGTTTGGGTGTTATGTAGATAATGGTATTTAGAACATGGCTTCAATAAGTGAAAAACCTAACATTATCTTACAAACACATTTTTTTACATCACAAAGAGGTTGTTAGGGTTCTAGACAAAGCATATTCTCCCCCCCCCCCTCTCTCTCTCAATTTCACAATTTGAGGACATATTTTTAGTTTTTTAGAGCCTTGTAAGAGGCCTTATTGGTTGTTCTTTTGACTCAAATATTTTTTGAAACAGTTTCCATACATTTGTGTCGTAAAACCCTTTCTTTAGGTTGACTTAGACAATTTTCCAAATAATTTTTTGGAATCCATGCTACAAAAACCTTTTTTGAATTCTAGCTTAGACATTTTTTTCTAACAATTATCACACATCCTTGTTGTAAAACTCTTTATACTTATTTTTATTTATAGTTTATCTATTTTATGAAATAGTTGTGATAAATCCATGTTGTTGTCATTTTGATGGGTTTTACGGTAAATAACAACAGTCTAGGAGGCTATGATATGCATAAATTTTTCAAGCTAGGAAACCCTATGTATAATCTTCATATTTATTTGCTACAATTATTGCTTTCTAGGTAATCATGATGTCAACTCTTTCAAATATTTTTGTATTTGTTTTGTGATTGGGGTTTGTAGCTTGAGAATAATCCTCCACTTTCTAAGTCAAAGATGATTGCTAGCAAGTTAATTCATTAGTTTTTAATGATTTAAGATTGGTCGAAGAGGATTATTTAGAATCCAGGCATCTTAGGGGACCAATTATTTAAACCAATTCATCAACAATGTTTATGAAATATTTCTTAATGCAAAGCTATCTTCAACTTGATGATCTCCTCTCAGATACTTTCATGGATCAATGGAAGCTTTAAAGAAACAATTGACAACCTAACCTATGAAATAAAAACACAAAATATAATCAAATATAATCTCTTTTATATCATGTTTTTTAGGTCAGTTGTTGATACAAAGGGTTTCATGGGTTTTGTTTCCTTGAAAGATTAAAAAAATGGGGTTTGTGCATCTATTAGAGTTTTACTAAAAACATCTTTATGTACTTTTTGCAAACTTTGTTTTATTATTCTCTTTAGGATTTTGGAGGTGCTTGTAGGATTTGTAGTTCTCTTCCCAGAAGGATTTTCATTCAAATTGATTCCACGAAGTGTTTGGATATCCCCAAATTCCCTCAACCTACAAATTCAATCAAATAGGCATGTGTAACATTAAACTTAAAAGTCTTCTGATGAATATTTGTCAAGCTCTACAAGTCAACTAAATAATTATCCTATTGTCACAAATTTGAGAAAAGAGAGATCAAATAAAAGTAGAATATATACCAAATGAATTTTCATCGTGTTTCATTTATTTAGGAACTGATTCTTGTTGTTTTTCTTTTCCTTCTATTTGAAATCTACCTTAAGTAATGTTACACAAATATTCTAAGAGAGACTTGAAATGATTGAAATCATGAATAGATTTTTAATTCAATTATGTATACTTAAATAAACATCTCTTTCTTATCATGATATTCATTATGCTTGTAGGAGGCTAGCTAGAGTCCAAAGGGAAGCATAAAATCGATAAACAAATACCCTCTAATTTTCTTGACTTCTTCCTATTGCTGTCTTGTTTACTAAACAATCCACCTACTATCATATAAATTGGAAATGTTCTAGCAATTATTTCATCATGGAAATCAGTGCATATATAAAATAATTTTATAATAAAACTATAAAAATTGCCTTACACAACATTGTTGTGTAATTTAGTTCCAAGACTAAAATTACCCATTTTACTATTTATGGCTTCTATTCTTGTGTTATATTTAGTTTGTATTTTTCACTTTTCTAGAAATTTTCCCATTATTGGATAATTTTAAATCAACTAAAAGGTCATCCTAACTTTGAAAGTTTGAAGTCAAAACTATAAAATGGATGCTAAATAGAACATATATTAAGAATTTTATGTCCACAAGTCACCTTTATCACTACTAGTGGAACCCATCATCCTTCACATGAATGAATTTCAAATAATGGTGAAAAGAAACATTATAGATTAGTTTCCCAATACACCCTAAGTGCCTAGGGCTACTTTTCAAGGATGTTAGAACTATGCAATATATTATTCAATTGGCAAGGTAGAAGATACCTTAATCTTGACAAAATATTGGTTGTATTGATTGGGCTTTTAGATATTGTAGTAGTGTCTCTAATGGTACCTTTAGAGTGTAAGGACTAGCAAATACCTAATTGGAGATTTTGGTAATAAAGATTACACTATTTTTATCATTTTGAGCCAGCTTATCACTTATAGTTAGTATTTTTATAAGATACATATGGTTCTTGTATTTCTTTTTTTATGCTAATAGAATCATTTAGAAAACATATATTATGAAGTTAATTTTTTTAAGACAAGAAGAGATCTAATGAACTCAGTATGGATTGTTTGCCAAATAGTCCAAGATTTTTGGATCTAGGGGATTAGATCATTTTAAGGATCATGAGACAAATTGATGAAGTATTATGGATATTGTTCCACATGGATTGTTTTCCAAGAATCAAAGGGATTTATGATTTAGGAGTTCAAGAAAATCGTAATATGGAAGCTTAAGATTTTAGCTCAAGAGATGCACCCTTCTAAGGTTTATGAGGTAACTTCATGGAATCATAAAGCTTGGTTTAAGGATTTTTTCAAAAGAAAGGCTTCTAAAGAATATATATGTGTATGTTTCAATCAATATGCTTTGGTCTGTGAAATCTAAATCTTAATGGAGGTTTTGGACTATTAATATTTATATTAATATATCCACCTATAATCAGTTGTATACTTGTAACATGATAGTTTTGTAATATTTTAATACATTCCCAAATGAACTCTCAATAAGTAATTGACATTCATGTTTAAAGAAAGTGAAAATCATTTAATGCTCTTGATTTTTCCAATAATCATTACTTCTGCATGCACCTAGACCTTTGTTATTATTGCTTCATCCACCAATACTATAGGGTCACATAGGTATAACTTTAAGCAATTTCAATTTGAAACATGCTAATGGAGATTTGGATATAGAAAGCTTTCAAATGTGTTATTTGAGACTTAAATGAGATAAATAAAAAATGTGATTTTGGAGCATGAGTGAGGTAGGATGTGAAATGTTTCAATGGTGGCCCAACTTATTTTCCCCTCTTTCTAAATATAACTAGTTATGTAATGACTAAGATAGGTGCTAGAAATCACCATTCTTTTACACCAAGTAAAAATAATTTGATTGTGAGAGTATAGGACAAGTTAGAACACTCAAAATACATTTAGCATGCCACCAAAGGAAACCATCATTCCTATAAAACATTACCATGTGCAAGAGACACTATTTCTCATTCAATACCAATTATCACATTTTCAAAATATAATTTTAGTAATCTTGAAAATTCTCTTACCTTGTTCTTAACCATTTATAACTTCTACAACCTATGAATCAAGAAAGTTTCTGTAACAATATCATTTTTACTTTTCTACTACTCGTACAAACTAAACTCCATATTTTCTATTTAATTAATCCTAAAAATAGATAAATATAAATTTTAATAAAAATTAAATTATTAAATAGATAAATATAATCCTAGCAATTGAAAGATGATACCTCTAATTCAAGACCTATCCATGTTTAAATCTTTGAAACTTGTCCCTATGCTAAGTTGGATTGTCGCATCCCTCAAGAAGATCGGGAATATATAAACTTTGAGCCTGTTCCAAAGTTCAAAGGTCGGTCAATCCTCTGATCCTACATACTATCGGGCTCAAGGAAATTTTTAATCAAGTTCCAACTTCCTATTTTTGGTAATCCCACGACATGAGAATGGTCTATTGGGAGGTCAGGCCTTCTCGCCCCAATACCACCAGAGCCATCACTTCTCAAGTGTCGCAAGATTCTTCCAATAATCTGATATACCTAAGGGTGGAAAATTTATCAACTCTCGACAAACATGCGAGGCTTATTTTCACATGCAAATCCATCTAAATCTAACAAAGTACAATTCTTTAAATGCTAAAGTGTAATGTAACATACTTACTGAGGTGGCAACACATTTATCCAAATAGAAATTATTATCATCTGTCACCAGCATTAAATGAAATTAAGAACTTGTTTATCAAGGAAGGTGGTGATATTTTTGAGTTAATTCTCCTCTACAATGACAACCATCCAACTTTCAATTTTCTAGAATGGTGCTTCTAGTGGTTGTTGAGGAATGGAATGAGGAACCTACACCATCCATTATCCAACTGAATTTAAGTTGGCTTGAATCAAACTAGCTTGACATCATATCTGACTTATCCCACTTGGCATGGAAAGCTCAAATAAAAGTACAAAGTTGTGTCACACTTTAGGTTAACTTATCAGCACAACTAAATTTAAGTATATTTCTAATCAACAACTCCTACTCCTTTTATTGATATTTTTAAAAATATATCAAAATACATTTTTGTAGAGCTCAGAGTCAATAATATGCTCATATAATTTTTATACTATTTTGATTAGATATAATTTATTATAATTATAAAATATTGTAAGTAGGTATTTTAACATTTGAGAAGATTTTGATTCGGAAAATGAAAACAATAGTAAATCATATAATAAAAAATTGAAAAACATATGGTTCACTAGAGGAGAGAGTCCTCTTTGAGAATGTATAATTTATTTTTTGATTGGGATAATTTTTTATAGGGAAAATATGGTGGGAGATTAAAACTATCGATTTCAGGTAAGTTGGACTTTGAATTGTTATAACATATAAAATATAGATCAAAAACCATTTTTTCTTTTTCGTGCACTGGCTATATATGTCACCTATAACATATTTTGAAACTAGAGGAAAAAAAATTATTTACATATAGTTTTTTGGTGGGAACTAGACCGGGCCTAATTTTCAGTATTTTTCAGCAACTGAAGAATTGGCTTTAAAAACTAAAAAAAATATCAATTCTTGTTTTAAAAAATTATTAAAAATAATAGACATAAACTTCATCCATTTTTAGACATTTCATTAGTTTACATCATCTTCAAATTTGAAATAGAAATGCCACTTTTATTCCATTGAAGTTGAAGAGTTTTGGTGTTGTTAACCTTTTCCTTTACAAAAGTGTGACATAGAGTATCACAAGGACATCTTTGTCCTAGAAGAAGAGACAAATGTCAAACTTCATCAAATTTTATGGAAACTCAGTAAGAAGTTGAATGAGCCCCTGCACTCCAAGTGATAATTTCTCCTATTTTAGTGCATGTGGAATCTTGGTAATTAGTATTTTTTAGGTTAATGTAACTGATATTGTTTTTAGCCTTTTCTTGATACTGGTTACTTTTATGACTGTTACTTATAATTTTGAAAATTTTATGCTCTTTTTGTATATAAATATGAGCCTTGTCAACTAGAAGAGGAGTTAGAGAGGGGGAAAGAAATAAATTTTAATGTAACTATTTTGGTGGTGGAAATGAATTGAACTTTGTGTCATGAATTTCTCTACAATGGTCATTTGGTAGGAATGTGTGTGTGCAAAACTATGAATTTGTCATGTTCTTCCTTGTATATGGATTGAACTTTATGTTATGATAGCTTTTTGTAATATTTTGTCTACTCAAAATAGTTACTACATGTTTGTATTGGAAAACTTTGTGTTTTTGTCTAGCAATGAACTATTTCCCTATTCTTTACTATTATTCTGGATAACCTGGACTTTGTGTCAGATTATCTCTTTAAATTTAATACAAACATGTAGTTCACATCTGTAGCATATCTATGTCCAGATGTTAGTTTGCCTTTATTGCTTTCTAGTCAAAAGCATACTTAGAAAATCCAAATTTTATCATATGAGATAGTTGTACCTCTAAAATTAGAGGAGCATTATCCATCCAATGGAAATTCCTCCAACTGTTGGTTTTGTTTTGTCTTTCAATCTCAGGCATCATGAATCATCTTTAAAGTCATTTAGAAAGGTAAAAATATGAACTAACAAAAGATAAATGGTTTATCACTATTCATTTTGTTGAAAGCATTGTATATTTGGAAGGAGCGGACTGACTTTCCAAATCAACGGTTCGTGCATAATGAGAGGCATGCAAGACGATTAAAATCTTACTCGTTGGATTGTGCAATTGTCACTTTTTCCTATCTGCACTCATTTGCTCATTTTTCGTATATATTTTCTTTGTAGCTCATTTATTTACACACATCCTACCCTAGGTGAAAAGTGTTTATATATAATATAATTTATTATCTATATAATATAATGCACTAGAAAGGAAACTAGAAAAAAATGTGTCCAAGAGATTTAGCAAGTGCTTCATGAAGATCAATAAATTAAACTTATAAACAATAAAAGTACACAAACTATCACAAATTGCATCAAACTTTTATATTCCCCTAACCATTAAGATAGTTGGTGCTTTTATTAAGATACTATTGTAATGAAAATAAACTATCTCACTACCATTAGCCTAGAATAAATATTTTTCATAATTAATTTATGCTATATTTTAGAGTTGAGACTAGAAGAGTTATATACACAATTAATTAAACAAATTAAATAAGAGATTTAGCTTGGATTTCAATAATAAATATTAATGAAAATGTTGTTAGAAATTGATTTGTCAATATGATGATATTTAAGTCTTGTTTTCATTATTATTGTAGAATTGGTGAATCAAGCATGTTCTATGTTGGTTTAGATTTGTGAACGAAATTTGCCTGCATGAAAAAGTCAACTAGTGTGTGGAACTAAATATTTAATCATAAAAGACAACTAGCTAAACAAAATTAACTCAAATTTTATTACCTCTATGTTTGTCATTTGAATCTAGAAACATCATTTTCATAAACATTAATTAAGAACTTGCCAAGAAAGGTTCATGTTCTAATTTAAGCCCCTAGGCAAACTAATGCAATGGTTTTAGAATAACAATTGTGCATTAAAAGAAAGCATATACTATGCTTAAGATGATGGTGTAAGAAAATAATGCAATTGTAATGCTCTATAATGTTGTTATGAATCTCTCATATTAATGTTTTGATAATCCCAATTCAATCGTAGATTCTCTAAATAAATTAGGTTAGATCTTAAATAAACTATCATGATATACAATTTGAAATATGGTGTACTATGGTTAAATCATAATGATTGGTAAAATAGGTAAACATGAGCTGAAATTGAGATTTTTGTATTTAAAGGTTCGAGATCAAATCTACAAATGCAAAAATAATTTGCATCAATTGTATACCAACAAATCCAAACCAAAATGATAAATAACTAGATGAAAAATCTAATCCACATTTCGAAAATAAATGATAAAAAAGAGAAATTAAAATAATCTTATTTACAAATTCTAAAACAAAATACATCATCTTATAACAATTTAGTAAAATCTTCTTATGTATACATATTTGTATGTACAAATGTATTAACTAAATTTTTATATGAACATAATGAAAGAAAACATGATACTCTACAAAATGTGTACCTTTATGTAACAATATTATGAAAAAAATATTTAAATATTATGCATTAATGTATTTGGGAAATTATGAGAATCGTTGAGAAACTGTCCTTCCACATCTAACCGTGTAATACAAGATTTCTACGTTTCATATATCGCCTTCAGGCTAATTAATACCGTAAAGTGGTGGCAAAAGTAATAAATAAGAGTAGATCTAATGCATGATGTCACTCCAATTGATTGGTACGGTCAGCTTCTTGTTTTCTAAAACATAAATTTCTTGTTTAGCACATATATTAATTTAATATTTTAGTGAAAATGTATATTTACAAGTAAACTACGTTGATGTATGTTTTTCTTATAAAATATATAAACATCTTCTTTTTCTTATGTATATTTACTCTATATATACTCTTCCTAGATCGATAAACTAAAAAATATCTCCATATAAAATTATTTGAGTTAATTAAAGATAATTTAATGGAAAAATATCTTTATATGAAATGATTTAGGTTAACTAAATAAAATAAAATACTATCAATTGATTTGTATTAAATGGTTTGTGACAAGTTATTTAAATTTTATGAAAATTAAATATTTAAGAAATACAAGAAATTTGTAAAATTAATTATATAGACATTTAATTATTATTTTATCTAATGAAATTGTTTTAATAAATTTATAAAATTTGTATTAAAAAATATTTTGTTTAATTATTTGATTATATATTTTATATTTATAGTTAATTATATAAATAAATTGACACGATCTAATTATAAATTTTATATCATATAAACAAAAATATAAATATTTGAACACGTGTGTATAAATAAATATATATACAATTAAATATACATACATACATATATAAATATAGACATGAAAGTATTTGTGGATCCATGTTCATGTCTTTCTAATTAGATAAAACATTTATATGCCTAAGAAATGTTGGGCAAAGCCATAAATAGAAAAGTTGGGTAAAGTCGTAAATATAAGGTTGTTAATTTAGAAGACACTGGCATAGGAACAGTAGTCCTAAAATAATCAATGCTCCATGAGAAACAACAATTGTGTTCTTTTCAAAAAATTATGGGCGAGAGCAAGAGTGGGTGTGGTTGTTTGAATCTAAGGGTTTGTAGCAGCTTAAGGGGAGTCACAGGGGAGGTCCCTGATGAAGAAGAAGGTGACGATGAAGACAATGAGGACGACGGTGTTGCTTTTCATGGACTGGTTGTGGATGGGCCTGGTTGTTTGGTTGTTTGGGTATTTG
Source organism: Chamaecyparis obtusa (assembly GCA_027943335.1). NCBI lineage: Eukaryota > Viridiplantae > Streptophyta > Pinopsida > Cupressales > Cupressaceae > Chamaecyparis > Chamaecyparis obtusa. Next base: position 111,741 of record BSBK01000580.1, read on the forward strand.
GTTCTCCCTGTTTGGTGGCATTTCTTGGGTTGTGGGGTGTCAGAGTTTCTGCGCGAGCCTTGTTCTCTATATTGTTAATATTATAAGGCATTGAGTGCGGGGGGTGGGGGGGGGGGGGTGAATTAATGAAACCACATATTTATAAAACCTTTTACCAAACTTGGAGATTAACCAACATGCAAAAGTAAATATAACGTTCAAGCATAACACATGAAACATCCACAAGCATTCAACACAAAAACACCAATATTTTTGTGTGGAACCCCTTGTTAGAGAGAAAAACCACAATGGGAATTATCACCCACTAATCTCACTAGTGCACCAATAAAATATGTCCTATTAGGAGCATTACAACACCTTGTTAAGGGTATACCTTGTTAAGAGTATCTATAGCCATGTTAGAAGCTATTACAAAGTCCTGTTAGGGGATTTATAACTCCTTTTGAGAGTCACTTGGTGAGAGGGATTAAAATTTAGACCTGTGAGGATATTGCATACCCTATTAGGAGTAACCTTGTTAGAGGATTTTGACCGCAAGCCTATTAGAACTTGCCTAGAGAATGAACTCAATAAGAATGATTTGGATGTAGCAAACTTTGCATGACGGATCCACTTCAGTCCTTCTCAAATCATTGTTTTGATCATACACATTTCACCTTCAACAATCACAATCATTGGAATAGCTAACCATCATGTTTTTCCTTCAATTTCATCCCATATCTACACTTTTAGGTTGGTGGAATAACCCTAAAACATGTTACAAATGTTAGCCTCCAAAATCCATCCATATTTCATAGGCGATCATGCTAACATAGGAAATTGTGATTCTCAAGGTCAGCTCTCAACAATAAAATTCAAAAATAAAATAATTATTAACTTTAATCCAACCGCTTCCTCAATTTCATCACTTTGTCAAACCGATCGGTTGTTCTAGTTGATAACCTCAGTGTTTCCTCGAAATCTTCATCTGTACTTCTAATCAGCTTACACAATCATAAAAGTAGGCTAATGTGACTCTATGGATTCTACCTTTCCAATCACACCACTAGATCTGTTCATATCATCACCGCACATCACATTCATCATGACTGACTGTGTTATCACCAATACACTGGATACTTAGAGAATTCCTTATGTATTCATCTTTACCACTGGTATAATGAATTCATTCATCCTAAAAGACTTTGTTGCCAGAAATGACAACACCCCAACATTCATCCCATGAAAAAAATATCTCCAATGCCTTCATCAAATGCCAAAATGTATCCCATGCTTCGTGTGGAGTTGTAATAGCCTGACATTTCTGCTTTGGTGCAAGTTTCATGAAGTTTGTACTAGTGATGTCAGAGATCATCACGGGGTTTCCTAGCCCAACTTCTCTGGGAATGCTCAATGTTGGGTTGTTTTGTCAAGCGGTGGTATTGATAACCTTGATTCCCCTACTTGGTGGTGAAGTCTGTGAGAAGTTTGGCATGACATTTTCTCTTGGTTTGTTGTGACTAGGTATGTGGGTATCGGAGCTTTGTAGTTCTGGACATCAACATTTTTCTTTGGGTCTTGTGGCCTCTCTGTGAAAGTGTGGATAGTTTTGGCAACTTGGTATTGTAGACACCTAAATCTGATTACATAAATTAGTAATCTAATTTAGTTCTAGATCCAAAGACATTATTAATTAAATATTAAATATTAAATAATTTTATGTCATCCCACCGGTTAATTGAATTAATTAATTAACTATAGTCCAATTAATTATCAAATAGCAACCCATAGTCATATAACTAATTAAATCCCCCCTTCCTCTATTAATTTAAATAAATTTAATTGGTCTATTTGAATTAATTCATAAAATCTCCTTTTCCTCCATCTTGATTAAATAATCCCCTTTAATCAATTTGAGCACATGGCTCCTAACTTTAACCCCTAACCTAACCTCATCCAACTACCTAACCCCTAGTTCCAACCCAACCCAACCCATTCACACATACTAACCTCAATTAATTAATCACCTCTTGATTATCTAATTAACCTTCCACTCATTCTCTCTCCTCCCATCACATCCTCCTAGTTCTCCCACTTGCCCTCTAATCCAAGCCTTATCACTCTCTAAACATTTGCACAACCTTAATCATGAGGATTAAGAAATCCTAACCCACCCCAAAGTCAACCTCATGTCTTGTCAACTCCAATCCCAACCTCCATCCCACTTGTCAACTGTAAATTCTCCTACACATCACTTACACCCTCAACCACATTCTTACATCTTTGTCCCTCATTCCCACTTCCCAAAATGGTCACATTCCTCCAAACTTGACCTTTGGCATATGAGACAATATGTGCCTTTATGGCATGTCCTCCCAAACCCTAATCCCATCTCAAGTTCACCCCTTGTGACACTTGTCACAAGGCTATGAGTTTGAGAAAGCACAATCCATGTGCTACCCCTCAAATGCATCCTAGCCACTCCTAATCTATTAATCTTGACCCTTTGTTTCAACTCTCATTTGCCTATAAATTGAACCCTATACTGTTCACAAATCATCCACCATCTAAGTAAAGTTATCATGTCATTTTGAAGAACAAAATCATCAACCATAGCCTTATGCCAAATTTCTCTCACACCCTTGAAGCTTGAGCACTATCATTGAGCACACATCCATTCACTTGGACAAATCTACACATCAAAGGGAGCTTATTTGGGTTAAGAGGTTTGCATTCTCTTAGGTTCATTGGTATTTTAGTTCTCTTTTTGTCTAATCATATATGTGGTTTTGATCTTTTGTTTTGAGTACTTTCATTGTTATTGTATTCCTTTAAACTCATTTTCATTGCATACAGGTGTGTGATGCATTTCCCTGATGCTTTGCTCCGTTCTCTTGGTGAGTTATTTTCTTGGAGGTGGTGTTTTGTTGCTTGGTCTATCCCTCAAGCTTGGTGTTTCATGTGGACATTCCTTTGTGGGTGGGAGACATTTTTCCTTAGTCTGGGTTCTTGGTAATTTTATTCATGAGCCTAATTTGAGTGTCTTCTTCTAGAGGAGTGGTGCCTTTCTAGTATTTTCACCTCATATGTAGATTGCTATTTCTTATGAGAGAAGATGCATTTTTTTTTTGTGGAGCCCATGTTTAGTGGTGAGGGTTGAAGCCCTTCTGGAGGAGGTGTCTGGACCTTCTTTGTGCCTTGTTGAGGATTACATTTTGATGAGTAGATTCAATTGGCTCTGTTGTCTTAAGGTTGGAAGAAGAGATTCTTGGTGAAGTTTTTTTCATGACTTCTATCCTCCAATTGTATGAAGGAGTTTATTTTTTTGTGTGGAGGAGTGATAGTTGCATATTTTATCCCAATACCTTTGTGGCTTGGGTCTCCCTCATGGATGTTTAGGTTGTTTATCTTGAAAGAGAGAGTAGTTTTGTGGTTGATGCTATTGTGGGGTTTTTTGGGGTGGGTATCATGTTTCTAGAGATGTTGGAGACTGATAGGATTGGTTTTCTTTCAAGAAGGAGCTTGTATGATCTCTATCTCCTCGCTTTCCTTTCTCTAGTTTGAGCTTTCCCTACCTTGATGACCTCTCTTTTTTTGCGGGCTTATTTTCTGGGCATTTCTTTTTTAGTGTATTTTTTCATGGTTGTTTGGTTTTTGTTATGTTTAGTTGGGGAAGAGGGTTTGTGTTGATTTTCTTAAGGGATGGAGCTATGATGTTTTTAATCCTTTCTCTTTTCTCCTTCTATCATGGGTCCTTCTTCCCTGGAATTTAAGTCATTTGTTACTGGAAGTTGGAAGCCTTCAAGTACAGATTTTTTGGGGGTTGTTGGCTTTTTATTTCTTAAGAGGGTGGACTTTATTGTGCAAATGCCCTTCTCCCTTTAGGTTGTGCTCAGTGGGTTGTTGTCTCTCAATGTTTGGTTTTTTTGGTAGGGAGGTGGAGTTGTTAGGGTATGATTTTTTTAAGAGGATGTACTTTGATGATTTCAACCCTCTCATCTTCCTCTTTCCTAGCTGGCATTGTTTCATCTAGGTGTTGGTGCTTCTTGGTTCAATTGTGTGGTGTATTTTGCATTGGGTGTTTTCTGAATCTCTAATTTTTGAGTTCGTGGATTTTGACAGGCTGATTTTTTTTATGAGGGAGAGATTTGATGGTTTTGGCCTCATCTTGTCCCCTCTCTTATTATTCGAGGTTCACCGCCCACTGATGGTTTCCATTTTGGGTAGGTTTTAGGTGATTCCTATTGATGGTGGATTTTGTGGAAGTGGGAGTTAAGCATGTTGAGGGGATGTTTTAGTGAGCTCTCTTCCTTCTTCTACCCTTCTCTTTCTCAATATTCTTGGAGCCTACTGTGTTTTTGGGGTATGTTTTCTTGGATTGTGGCCTTAGCTCGGTTGAAGGTTATCAGTGTATGTGTCTTCTTTGTTATAATGGTTTTGATGGAGGTTGGGGATGGGTGTCTTAAATGGTAGAGCATTGATGCACTTTTTCCCTTGTCTTAGCATTTCTTTGGGTTTTGGCGGTGTTGTTTAGGTTTTCCTTCTTGTCTATTTCTCCTATTGAGGTGGTGGGAGCTTCTATTGAGGTGGAGTTCCATGTTGCTAAGAAGGTGTGCTTGTCGTGGGTTTTCCTTCTCTTCGCTTTCCTTTTGGGGTGGTCCTGACTTCTATTGAGGTGGAGTTCATTGATGTGAAGGAAAGTCTTCTTAGGAGTAAGTGCTTCTTGTTGAAGTTTGGGTGGGCCTCCAAAACCCCTTGTCTCTGATTTGTTTTCTTATTATTTCCTCTTGTGCAATCTCTTCAAGCTATTTTTAAGGTTAAGGGAGCCTTCCAAAACCCCTTATGTACTACACTATTAAGGATGAAGTTTAAGGTTGTAGGAGCCTTGATATAACGCATGTTCATATCACGTTAAATGGGTGTCTAGTTAAACCCATGGTTTGTTGTAATTAAGGTTAAGGGAACCTTGGGAAATCCTATGCTTTAACTTGTTAGGATTAGCTCAGTAGTTTTTTAGTTGGTGCCTTATTAGTTGATATCTTTCTATGTTGATATTTTTGTGATGTTGGGTAGTTGTTGTTTTGTTATGTAATATCTTTTGCAGTTGTTAGTTGTAGGTGGGTTCCAGATCCCTCTCAAAATCTGGTTGTTGTTGGATTATGGGGCCCCATCAAAACCTTTTTACCCTTAATCAAAAACATTAGTGTTGAAATAAAAATTGTTATAGATTTTCATTGATAACATATACCCTATTACAATGAATGATTCATATAATTGATGATTGTAATTTTATAATTAATGTGAAAGATTACAAAGTGTCCCTTATTGCATCTATGCATAATTAATTTGTTTTACATTGTATAATGTTTAAATGATGTATTTTAAAATGAATCACCATCATATAGTCATGAACATGTTATAATTATGGTAACATTTAATGTATAGTACAAGAATGAAATTGTCAATACTGTGTTATATTTTCCCTCATGTATTATCCATGATACACAGAGTACAAGTGGATTTTTGCTTCATTTTCTTTCAATATAAATCAACAAGTGAGACACACTACATGATAATACAATGTCTATATTACCATTGAGTGAATATATATGTTTCAAACCCCCAAGAACATGCTCATATGTTTGCATTCCTTAACTAAGAAAGTATGATTGCTTTCAACACCAAAAAAATTCTCATAGGGTTCTCCATCCTCAACCAAATGAAATATACATATTTTACAGCACCTAAAAAAACTAAACTAGTGTTGCTCATTCTATATAATCAATGAAAACCTAGATGACTACAACAAGAAAATTTGTTCATAATGTTCCAATGTGATACATATGGAATTCAAATCTTCTAAGATAATTTAACCTAAGGATCTCAATACTCTATTTATAACATTAGAACATGAATAGGTTTAATAGATGTGGTCCTGATAAGAGAGTTGAAGACTTGAATTTTATCCCTTATTAGAAGAGAATTGATAATGTAAAGTGCATGTAATGAACTAGATTAATTATAGAAAAATGGGTGAATTTTCATTATGTGCAATAGATAAAAAAATAATACAAAACATTGTAACATGCCAAGTGGGAACTATAGGGCTAGACTATATATCGACTCTATACGGAACATGCATGCCCCAGCCAAATAGTAGGGTGAAGCTACAAGCCAGATGCCAATTATATATATATATATATAGTGGGTACGGTCCCCTCTCTCATGTGTTAGTGTGAGGCTCTAACCCGAAGGGTGGACGCATTCACTCATTCATCGGGCACTTGACCACGAGCGGGTTGTCCCCATCCCCGGGAAGGTAAAGTCAAACGAATCTTGATCGCCCCTACAATTCTATGGGCCAGCAGAGGTTCGAGGGGAAGTTAAGGTCACCCAGCAGTTTCGGATAAAGCTGAGTAGGTCAGGCTGCTTGGAATTGAATGCTGGCATGCATCGGTCTCGCAGACAGCGGAACAAGAACTTCAAGCTAGGCGTACATTAATCAAGTGGGGGGTTGGGAAACTCCCCTATTATTTTATGGGCCGCTCCACCCGTTCGCTGAGGCTTGATTCGGCTACGTAACATGCTTCCCATGATACATGCCAGGTGGGAACTATAGGGATGGACTATCTCTTGACTCTATACGTAACATGCATGCCCCAACCGAACAGTAGGGTGAAGCTGCAGGCCAGATGCCAATTGTGGGAAACTAGAATAATAAGGGGTACAAAACTCATATATATATATATATATATATATTCACCTTTTAATACAAAGGTTGGTCATTTCTGCATTTCAATGTGATTGCAACTTTGGGTAAGATCTAATGTTTTAATTCTTGTGTGTCTAGTCATCATTAGAGAAGCTTTCTTACAAATCATAAGGAGGTAGATATTGTGTAGAAATTTAATACAAAGGTTGGTCATTTCTCCATTTCAATGTAGTTGCAACTTTGGGTAAGATCCAATGTTTCAATTCTTGTGTGTCTAGTCATCATTAGAGAAGCTTTCTTAAATCATAAGGAGGTAGATATTGTGTAGAAATATCTATAATTATGTGTATAAATTTTGAAAGGTTCTTCTTATCTTAAGGTTTTCTCACCACATTTTCTAGTTTGAATGTAATATTGAATTTGATAATTGTCATAACAATTTAACACATTGTTGGGTTTTGCGGGCTGGTTTCCAGTCTTGTTTCAGTTCATTGGGCTTAATGTCTATTCCTATTTTGTAAAGATTGTAAGGGGTTTCGAGTCCTCCTAAAACTTGTTTTTACCAACAATCAAAAACAATTTAACACATTACAAATGTTATTTGTAATATTATTCAAAATATTGTATATAAATGTTAAAAAGTTCGGAGAGGGATTATTAAGTAATTTTAATTGTTAAATACCACATATCTGTAAGAATCGCCACAATTTTAAAAAATAATTTTTTTTTAATATAATTCATCTTATAATTAAGATAATCAACAAAATTTATAAATTACACATAATTAAGCGTAAACTAGTGCCATGTATTCAATTAATAAGGTCAAAGACATAAAATTTCATTTCATCATGAGACAAATTACACAAGTCGATAACAAGACTAAATATAAATAAATATATACCTTTACAATGGACAACAAGGTCATGTATAATGAATAAGCAATGTACAAAATGTGAATAGTTTTACTTAACACGATTTTATTGAGCCATGTTGCCATAGTTTTGGACAACTAAACCCAAGTTTAATTAAGTAAGAAAAGAAAAGTCAATGATTAATATAATTTAACTAACATTAGAGGAATCAATTTTCCTATATAAAAACAATTCTCCTATATAAAAATAACATTTCCCTATCAAAATAAACAATGCTTTTTGTTTTTGATATTAGAAGCAACATAAACAAGGGTGGTGTCCCATGATACATAGCCCGAGGGGTACAATTAGTAGATAACCATTGTCAACACATTAACAACAACAAATCAAAAGGACACACTCACCATGACTTCCCTCTATCAAAAACAAATCCAAGTCTAACAGTAGAAGAACGAGTAATAGTCCAAAAAACTATACTAATTATACCATCATGAGCATAAGGAGTAAGCCATGCAGGGCTATTGTAAATAGAGTTTTTAGTAAAAAGTCTAAAACTACCAACAAAATTCATTAAACACAGGCCAACAAGGCCAATCAGAGCAAAAAACCACAAAAAACTAGCAGCCGATATTTTAATTCTTCTTTCGATTTCCGGGCTTGGACAACAGCATCCAGACCCAATCTTCAGTCAATAACTTGAATAGCTCCTTGAAGTCCTCCTCGTAGACCTTGCCTTCATGCACCTTCTCTTGCAGCAAACATAGAGTGGTCACTGAACTATGCATCACTTTGAGTGCAAATCATGCGACCTCTTGCAACCTTTTATCTATACATGCAATGTCACAAACAACCTCCTATAGCCTCTTATCAATACCTGCGATATCTTTCTTAATTACTTCAATCTCACCACCAACATCCCCTTTCATACTACATTCCTTCTCTATGTTAGTTTTTTCCTTGTCTTGAGTGGGAGAGGGAGGCTTGACCTTAGTTTTAGGCTCAAGGGTAGGTTCAACAGGATCATTTTTAAGGCTTTCAGATACATGGGACGAGCTACTAGCATTCGCTAAAAGGGCTTCCTTATTCAAGGTTTTTTCTCCAAATTCTTCCTTTCAGTATCCTTTGGATCATCAGAAATAGAATCTTCCTTGAGATTTTTATCTTTCCCAATAGGTTTAGTGGCCAATCTAATAGAATGGTGTGGGGTGCTTGTTTCTTCACTAATTTCAATGTCAAAATCAATCTGCTAGATGTTAAATTTAGTTTTTTTAGGAGCTTTGACTTTGACCTCCACGGTGGGGTTGCATTATTTTTCTCCTTGGGTATTTCAAATGACTCAATGGTGGGGGAGGTTTTTGGGGGTCTTGGAGGAGCTTTAAGGCTGGGGTTTTTGAGGCATAACTTTTTCCCAGGTCTCAAGGTGGCTAAAACACTAGCAAAGGGGGTGTAGGTGAAGCCAGAGCTTCCTGAACAGAGATAGCATGTGGGGGCATAAAGCAAGGTGAAACTTGTATAGCTTATAGATTAAACCCTGACGTAGAATTATAAATTTCTTCCCTTGACTCTTAGCTTTCGTAATTTCTTAACATTTACTATCCATTGAATGTAACAGAAAGAAGGGAATTGAGATGAGATCCCTATTCCTAAGGTGGTTAAGGAAAGGCAAATGGTAATAGTAGTAAACCCCAATGCAACCTTCAAGCGTAAAATACTTCATTACAACAACACACACCTAGTCCCACAGTGGTGGAAGTTTTTCACAATTAAATACACCTCTGCACTTGACAAGTTGCTCCTTTTCCACGAAAAAATTGGTTTAGGCTTGCAACATTCAGGGTCCTACTCATCTTTTTCCACTTCCTTCCTTCAATTGAGAGCCTAGTCTCTTGTGCAATTACATCTTCATTCACTTCAAAGGTAATACCACCCACAGTGACCCTTCTTCCAGACCAACAAGAAACAAAGTAGCAAGATAGGCTATCAACAAAACCAATCATATTTTTTATGAACTTGTCAATTCCCATTTCCTTACACACAAACCAAACTACTTCATTGTTCTTAAAGTCATCATGTTTTTTGAGTTCAATGTGAACCCAATCTCCCCCATGGTATCCAAAGCCAAAATTATAGTGAGGGAATAAATTTGGTAGTCTTGAGGAACTAGTGAACATGCAGGACAAAAAAACTAGCACAAAGGAATTGTCTAGATAGACCGACACAAAACTCTATAATAAAGGAAAGCAATAATCATTTATTTTATTACAAGTAATTCCACCTTCCACTTGCCCGTTTGAAGAGGCATCCCACTCGTGCAAACAATCCACCATCTGTATAGAAAGGTGGCTGGAAATGCCAGTTATCAAATCTAATAAAATCTAGCATCTTAAATGAATAATTATTACCACAATTCCTAACTAAAGTACTTTGCTAGAAATTTAAATCATATATCGGCCACCACCTAAAGTCATGTGAATAAATGGGATGGCATAGAGAAGAGTACCATCCACATGAACAACCCCTCGTCACATGTATGCAAAGCAATGGCTTCTGATTCAAATTCAAATTCTGATCATTTCTTGAAAGGCTCATTATAGCTTTCAAACCTTTAGCCAATATAATAATTATAAGGAACTTAACCATCATCATTAATAGATTCAGTGATTTGTTCCCACCTTAAAAAGGCCTTAGTAGACTCAGACAATAGATCTTCATTTCTCCAGCATCGTAAGTCATGTTGTAGTAGCCCTGTCACAACCATTGAGTTAGCTACCGCATTCCCCTCCTTAAAAGTATGTCTCAAGGTAAAACCATCTAAGCTATCCAAAAACATTCTAATGTCCTTATGGATGTTCTCCACCTTCCAACCTACTAACACTGTTCCTTGGGTTGCTTCAATGATTATTCTAGAGTCACCCTCAATGTATAGGTTTCCAATGTCAATTGAGAAGGTAATTTTAAGACCCCATAAAAGTGTCATCCCCTTTGCTTGATTGACAATATGATCTTTTAATCTACTTGAATAACCATCACAGGGTCTTCACTGAAGAGGCAATAAAATTTCACGTGCATTCATATTGGGGGGTTTCAAATGCGAAAAAAGGGGGCAATATATATTACCTAAATAGGGGGGAGGGGGTTTTTTTTGGGGTGGGGGTAGGAGTTTATATAGGAAAATGGGTGTGGAGAGTATTGGGTGGGTATTGGAGGGGGGTGAAAAAACAAGAGTTTGGGGCAATATTTTTTGAAAATAGGGGGGTTCTTTAGTATGCCACGACCGCACATGCTATGATTCAAGTTCACTAAGTGAAGCCCTTGTGATAAGAAATAATTAACTAGCATTTATGGTCTCTGATAACCCCTCCACCCACCTCCCTACCAAGTTTGGTTGGACCATCAAAATTTAATTTATGTCATGGAAAACATGGAGATTTCCACTTAGTGTTTTTTTGTAGGAAGGCCACTTGATTTGAGAATTTTATAGAAGTGTCCTCTGTTAAGATATTTAGCCTCCATAATTTTACACCAATTTGCAAGACCCACAGCAAGGTTCCACCCAGTCTAGGTAATTAGGAATTTATTTAGATTGGTCATCTTGTGTATTCTAAGCCCACCTAGAGATTTAGGCAAGCAAACCATGTCCCAATTAACAAGATCCATTTTCTTTTTTTCCTCAACACTAGTCCAAAGAGAAGTCCTTTGGATTTTCTCTAGTTTGTCAACCATGGTGCCAAATATTTTGAAGAGGGAGAAGAAGTAGACCGGAACACCTTGGAGGGAAGCAAATAGAAGTTGTAGTTTACCTGCACAAATAATATTTTTTGTTAAGCATCTATTAAAGGGTATGTGCAGGATCATGGTATGCCAAACTAGGCCCTTAAGTGGCAATGAAAATTCAAAAAATCAGGTTTAGGCAAGTTGACATAAAAATTTGAACAAGTTATAAATATTAGATCAAAAATATATAAAAAGATAATTTGTAGAAAATTGAATTTAGTTTCTAAGATACTAGGCCTTTTTTGAAAAATAATTATTCTATATGTTTAAAATTTTAAATTTCAATGTAGTAGTATGAAAATTTTAGGAAAAAAATAAGAAGTAGGTGAATGTCTCACCACCTTAAACAGAATCAAATGATAATTTTTTTTTACAAGATTCTAGATATAAGTATTAGACTCATGTCTGGATGTGACATATTTTTTTTGTAATTTTTTTCTAAATAAATAATTAATTATGATTTTTCTTCTACAACTTTTCCAAAATACAAAAACTCTTGTGTCTGACCACGTTAACTTAGTCTAAAATTTATCAGATTGAAAACTTTTTTTATTTTTCTTTTAGTAGGAAAAGCATAGGATGTGACACATATTTTGGATTTCAAAAATGTTATACAGTTTGAAAGTTATAGCTATTTTTCAAAAAGTCTATCAATCAGGACTAGAAAGATAACAAGTAGGTGTATGTCTGACCACATTAAACAAAACCAAATGATAATATTTTTTTATAAGATTCGAATAAAATTATTAGACTCATGTTCGGATGTGATGTATATTTTTTTGTATTTTTTTCCAAGTAAATAATTAATTATGATTTTTCTCCTACAAAATTTCTTGAATATAAAAACTCTCGTGTCTGACCACCTTAACGTACTCTAAAATTCATCAAATTGAAAGAATTGTTTATTATTATTGTATTAGGTGAAGTATAGAATGTGATGTATATTTCAAATTTCAAAAATGTTATATTGTTTGAAAGTTATAGTTATTTTTCAAAGAGTCTATCAATCAGGACTTCTTTTTCACATTGCCACTTTTTGGCATACCATGATCCTGCACATACCCTAAATATGCTTCTACCTTAAATTTTGATAAATAACATTAAATAAATATTATTTATTATAATATCAATATATTCTTTAATACATAAAATGCTCATATTTATTTATTTTAATGTTCATTTCGACATGTTTAATATATAGTTTTTCATAAATAATTATTAGTCATAATTTTTTTCCTCTAAATATATATAAATTAGAGAAATTTTAGAGTTGTGACATCCTTCCTCCCCTTAAGATATGCATCATCCTTGATGCCTCAATGAAAATATAACATCATATCCAAAATAGGATCTCCAAGATGTATACTGTATTTCTTAGTATCATTCTCTTACCTAAATACCATCTAACTTTCATTTAACAAACATTAAATATAATGCAACATGTACAACCATCAAGTTAAAGCTCTTTCCAAAATTCACACCCAGCATGGTTAGCAATTCTTAATGCAATCTAACTTTCATTTTGTAAATATTTTTTATAGATCAACATGCACATTCATAATAACCTACTTTTCAAAATCAATGTAAACACACATTTGAATTGAACGCATTTAGGTAAAACAAACATCCACATGCATCAAATAATATTTTCACAGATAAGTTCTAATTGAGTGTGTGTGAATTCGATTACTATTTGTTAGTTTCATAAGGTTAGGCTATTTCTCTCCAATAATGTTCTCTTCTTGGTGATGTGTTGTTCCATCTATCGCATTCATATGAAAAACACCAAAGCATCAGTCCATGTTATTGTCATAACCAAAATTGAAATTAAGTATTCCTCAAAACATTCATTCTTGTTAAAATAGGATTCCCTTGACTCGATGTTCTTAACAAGTAGACTTGTTTTTTCATAATACCTTTAAAATCACATTAATGCACACACATACCTATGCTTACCATACCTTGGCATCACAATGAATTGGCCAAGTTACTGGGTACTTCTTACTGACATTCTCTTCATGTCCTTGTATATATAATCATACTATTTTTAGCTTTAATTCTTAATATCAATAGCTCATGGAGGAAATATTTCAATGTTCAACATTTCAAGCCACAACATATTCACTTAAATATTAAAAATTTCCCAATAGAATTAGCTTCAAGATAAATCACAACTTGATCATATGGAAAGATCAATAACTAAATCATTCATATGTATCTTCTAACATGTGATATTCACTATTTTCTTAGATCATCCATGTGTACTTGCAGTTCACCTAAAAAGGTTAGTGATTCTAGTTTTTATTCATGTGACCTAGGCCCTCATGCGCATCTTGTCATAAAAATATCTCAAAGATAAATATTAACTCAATTCATTACAATAAATATTTTTTCATTGCCACATCAATGAACCAAACAAATATTACATCTGACATAAGTAAATATTTCACGTAGTTTCATCTGATGTGTGTGTGTGTGTGTGTGTGTGTGTGTGTGTGTGAGAGAGAGAGAGAGAGAGAGAGCTTAATTCAAGCATTATCGTGAGATGTGATCAATGGTGATACATCTATGGCCTTCTCACCATGTATTCATCAATGGTAGGTAGATAATACAATCAAAATTATAAAGTCTTTGATTTCCCTTAACCCTCAAGGGTAATCTACATATCAAAATATAACATCAATATAGTTAAGGCATTTTCTGCTCAACCATGAAGCCTTACACTCCCTTGGGATTCTACCTACTCATAGAATTCTCAACCTTAAAATGCCTAGTAGCCCAAAAATAAAAATACAGGGGGGTATCTCAATGCAGCCTAATGTTCTCTCACAAAATCCCTGCCATGAATATGAAATGCCTAATAATAAAGATATGAAAAAGAGTTATTCAATACTTTTTAGCTAGGCTAGGTTCATCTCTTCCCCTAAACCACTTTCTTTGGTTGAAGCATTGTATAACCATGAACCTATGAAAGATGACCACCTTCTCTATTTTCCATATTTGACACCCTCCTCGGGAGGTAATCTTTCTAAATATACATATGTATAGAAAGTAAAAGGATGCAAACTCATGCATACTATTATAGTTTTCTTTCATACAATAACTCATGCATAATAACTCATCTACTGATAGTATCATGTTATAGTCATAGAATGTATGTATCTCACTTAATAAAAATTACATAGAGGATTTATTCATCTCATGTGTATCCATGCAATGCATATCCTGTTGGAAACTACAATTGAAATAATTATTGTATTATCATTGATGTCAAACCTTAATTGGTAAGATAGTTGCTATCTAAGAAAGTACTATATCTATTGATTGATGAAAAGGATTAGGGCAAGGGAGATAACAAGAGAACGTAAGGAAAGGTTGAGTTATTTGATATTTCAATGGGTACTTGACTATTTGGCACATTGATAAGATAATGTATTGTTTATCTAAGTAAGAAGAAAGACTGAAGAAGTAGGCTTAATCGAACAAAAGTGAAGAAATCTAGTTTAAGCCTAGTGATGTTAGTATTGACTGAGCACTAGTATATGTAGAGTAAATTTAGTGTTGACTGAACATCAGTTTATGCCGAGCGACAAGAAATTATCGAGCAAGACAGTGTTAGTTGAGGAAGACAGTTTGTAGAGATGACCGAGGAGATGAACACAATATTGACCGAGTGTCAGTAATTTACATTTGGAGAAAGAATTGAGATTCCCAGCCGACATAGTTGAATTCTTGGGTTATGTAAATCATGTTGACTTTATTGAAGAAACCTGATAATGTGATGTGTAAACAGTGCCAGCTAGGTAAAATGACAAAGTCTAGTTTCAAGAGCAAGACATTTACTTCTGAAAATATTTTGGATTTGGTTCATACTGACCTTTGTGGACCTATGGGTGTACAAAGTTATTATGGTGCTAAATACTTTATTCTGTTTGTTGATGACTACCCTAGGATGATGACTATAATGTTTTTGAAAGAAAAATTTGATGCATTTCAGTTGTTTAAGTGGTATTTGGAAAACGTTGAAAAAGAAATAGGTAAAATACTAAAATGTCTAAATCTGACTGAGGTGGAGAGTTTATATCAAATGAGTTCAATCTATTCTACAATGATAGAGGAATCAAGAGATAGATGTTTGCACCTAGAACACCTCCATAGAATGGTATAACTGAGAGAAGAAACAATTCAATTATGGATTGTGCAAGAACACTAATGATTGAGAAGAATGTTGCAAAAAAATACTGGAGAGAAGCTATTAGTATAGCTATTTATACTTTAAATTGAGTACAAATAAAGAAAGGTACAAATGCTACACCTTATGAATTATGGCATGGATATGCACCTAATGTGAAATACTTTAGAATCTTTGAGAGTAAATTCTATATACTGAAAGATAATAGGAATGGAAAGTTTGATACAAAAAGTGATGACGCCATATTCCTAGGTTATTCCACTAAGAGAAAAGCTTATAAGTGTTGATGAATATGCAAATGTGCAAATGTGAGAGTTGATGAATATGCAGAGAAGAACAAACAAGAATGCAAACAAGAACCTGAAGATTATAGAAATTTTGTCTACATGGAAGAAGGAGAGGCAAGTAACACACTTACACTAGATGCAGAGTCACGGGTAAGAAATGCCGAGCATCAGGAGGATGCTGCCGAGCATAAAGAGGATGATGCAGAGCAATCAGAAGCAGAAACTAAAAATTTTAATGATGAACCTGAAGATCAAGAAGAAAATAAATATGAACCTACATGGGCACAGTATGTGAGAAGACATCATAAGCCTGAGAAAATTATTGGAGATAAGGAATCTGGATTCTTGACCAGAAGTAAGTTGAAAGACCCTACATGTTTATTATGTGAGTTTGAGCCTAAGAAATTAAAAGATGCTTTAGAGAATGAAGACTGGATTCAAGCTATGAATGAAGAAATAGATCAAATAGAAAATAATGATACCTGGACTCTAGTGCCGAGACCAGGAAACATGAATGTTATTGGAACAAAATGGGTATTCAAAAATAAGCTTAATGAACATGGACAAGTTACAAGGAACAAGATAAGATTGGTATGCAAGGGTTATGCACAAGAAGGAATAGACTATGGGGAAACATTTGCTCCTGTAGCAAGATTAGAAGGAGTAAGAACTCTACTTACATATGTTGCATATAGAGATTTCAAAGTATATCAGATGGAAGTCAAATCTACATTTATGAATGGTATATTAGAAGAATAAGTATACATTGAACAACCTAAAGGATTTGTTGATCCAAATAAAAAAACTATGATTTGAAAATTGAACAAGGCTTTGTATGGATTGAAACAAGCCCCCAGATCATGGTATGAGAGGTTGCACAATTATTTGATAAAGATTGGATTTACAAGGACAAATGATAATAGTAATATGTACATGAAAGCTAAAGGAGGTAAAGGGATTTTGTTAGCTGAAATTTTTGTGGATGATATCATATTTGGAGGACAAGATGCCCTATGTCATAAATTTTTAAATAAGATGCAAACTAAGTTTGAGATGTCTATGTTTGGTGAGATAAAATTCTTTGTTAGATTGCAAGTCTATCAGGTGGAGAAAGGTATCTTTATCACACAATCTAAATATGTTAAAGAGATACTGAAAACTTTTGGTATGGAGGATTCTAGACCAGTAAGTACTTCTATGGCCAGTAGACAGAAACTATCTAAAACTGATGATACTGCTGAAGTGAATCAAACCCTGTATAGATCCATGATTGGAAAGCTACAATATGTTGTCCATAGAAAAATAGATATAGCCCTAGGAGTTGGGATTATGGAAAGATTCTCTTCCAATCCTAAGGAAAATCATATGATGGTAGTGAAGAGAATACAAAGATATCTGAAAGGGACAAAAGATTATGGATTGTATTACAAGAAGAATGAGAAATTTGAACTAAGAGTCTACACTGATGTAGATTGGGCAAGAAATATTGATGCAGGAAAGGTCACACTTTAGGAGCTGCCTAGAGTTGTGAAAAGTATAGGAAAGTTGATAAATAGTCATAAGCAAGATGACAGAGGGAGAAATACTGATACTGAACTGACAAGATGACATTTACATATGAAAGATGTAAGTGTTAGAATTATTAAACAACTGATTCACCTCCCCCCCCCCTCTCTGTTATTCTAAATAATATTAACATATCCTAGCATCAAATACACACATCGCATTCATAGTGTTCAATATTAATTTCTTCATGTAATGCATATCCACATTTCTTTTATCCACAACAATGCTCATGATATCTTATATTGAGAGTTTCATACCATATCAAACATATTTCCAATCGAAATATCTCTATAATCTACTTCCTTACACATCCTATCTATATTGAACATGAACATGATAGATTACCTCATATCACATCCTAGGACTAGCAACATGGAATACATATCCTAGCCACCACAAGATCATAAAAGAAATCTCAAAATAACATTTCACAAATTTAATTCAAAATCACAAAATATTTTTGGAAGCTCAATAAAGATAAGTGTGAACAAGAATTACCTTTAATAGATAAACAAAAAACTCGATGGTTGATTTATCACAAGAAAACTTAAAAATTTCAAAGCTATCCCTTTCCCTTACAACACTTCCAAATTAATCAAAATTGCAAAGAATAGTCAAATTGAAAAACAATTCACATACATAGAGTGAATAACATTAACCACATTAAGGGAGTAAAAATCTACATGACACCTTGGGGGTGCCATGTCCAAGGTGTTTTGGAGAACATATCCAAATACAAGGAAACTATTAGTCTAAAATAGTTTAACACTAGGCAATGCCAACATCAACCATCCTTATTCATGAATTAAAAATTGATTTTAGGTAGGAATTCATGGTTTTTATTGAACAAACATAAACCAAACCAAAATCAACATAAACCAAAATCCCACTTATGTAATCAACTCCCTTCAATAGTCACCACATAAATCATTAAGAAAATAATGAACAAAAACAACAAAACATGAACACCAATATTTTTATACGTGGAAAACCCAAAATGGGAAAAACCATGGTGATCACTTGCCCATAAAGATAAAATCACTAATATATAATCTGATTATAAAGAAAGTAGGATCTCACTTCTCTGAACTTGTAACTAGAGACTCACTTCCAATACAACACTAAATACAGATAGGATCTCACTTCTCTGAACTTGCAACTACAGGCTCACTTCCAATACAACACTGAATACAGATAGGATCTCATTTCTCTAGACTTGCAAACAAATGTTCAAGATACAATAAATAACTTGTGCACCCAAGACTCACTGTCTTAGTGAAAAGTTACATACAATTCTTCTCAAGATATAAGAAGAAGTTATCTTGATAATGCAATTGATCTACACAACTCTGTCAACCTCAACAACATAGTTTCTTTGTCTTTTATTTTATGCCACAACCTCAAATGGATACCACATAGACTAAATTCTTCTCTTCATAAACTCTACTTGTAGATATTCATTTTTAAAAAAAACAAGAGTAGGCTAGCCACTATATATATTATTAATATAAAAAATTGATTCAAATACTCAATCGGGAAAGAACCAGTAAGAAAACACGACATCCTTGCTCAATACATGTCATAGTAAAATGGGGTTACAAAGTTTGACATTTCCTAATATCTTATTCTACCCCCAAAATTTGTCTTTGGTTACAAAATATGGCATGTAAATAATGTCATTGATATAAATAAAAGCCACACTATAATCATGAAAATTGTATTACATTATCTTCTTTATTCATCCATATGACTGGAACCCCAAACTGTGACATCTGAATGAGAGCATGGAGACCACCTAGTTGACTCATCATTCCATCCCTATATTTGATCCCTCTCATGTGCATCTACTCCCCAACCTTCTGAAGCTGACTCTCCCCAACCAGTAGCAAGCATCCGATGTCTGGGCTGTTGGTGCCACCCATCGACTTCAGAGGGTTGATCATTTAAATCTAGAGCACTTGCCATTTGTGGATTCATCTGAGCATAAATAGGTGAAATGGTGTCCAATTTTGCTAGAGCATTAGGTTTCCCTAATAAGTCCATCAAAGCGTGAACCATTGCTCTAATTATTTCAACCATCGTATGTCCTAATATTCAACTTGATGAATGCAGAGCATTCTCAATGTATCTATAACTATGCTTCTCTAATGTTCATTTGATGCAGTCATATACCACCATGAAATCATGGTTGATGAGTAGAAGATGATAGGAGAAAATTCCACCCACCAGCGCTTGGTTGCACCATATATCATATTGTTGCATGGCCATTTTTAGCGCCATGTCTGGCAGAAACTGTGGCTGAACCACTTTGTTTGCTAGTATTTCCATCAGTTGCACTAACTGCATGAGGTCCATTGCATTGGACAGAAATATCGACACTACCTGGGATGGGTATACAAAATGCTTGGTTTTTGGAGAGAGGATTTCCTCCCCTATCACACAACGAACTACAACCCTAATCCCTTGTTAATGACAAATAAACATTTCATCCAATGCCATGTCATCTATCTGCAATAGAAAAACTACCTCCATTATGTTCGGTTGCAGACGAATTCAATAATTCCTTTGCAAGATCTCAAAGTGAAACTGCCCACATTGGCTGCATTTTGCACAAATTTGTTTTGTAGATTCCATTGTTTCAGTTGCTTAGAAGTGAGACTGATGCGCAGATAACAAGAAAATATTATTGTGTGAAACCTTGCAACTTGGAGGGGAGAGTGATGCGCTGATTGTAAGAAAATAAATCTATATAAAACCTTTAAGCTATGTCAAGTACACATTTCAATTAAGAGAGAATCCATCTCAATCTTTGACATCATCGATTTATCGGTCAGCCAACCTTTGATAAATAAATTCGGATATAAAGATCTATTGCCGAGTGTGCAAGGTATGTATAGTTTATTCACTTAACAATCAATGTGTGTCATATGTAACTATGGGAGCTTCTTTTGACATCACAAGTTTCTGATTTCTTTAAGCTGTTTAATCTAGATTTAATGAGGCATGTACTCCACACTTCTAAGCGATCATCTCATAATACTTCAAAGTAATTCCTTTGACATCCTGCACACATGAGGCATTTGTGTAATCTCTGATACATCTCACTACTGTGGTACATTTTGAACGTCATCTCCATATGTTATTAACAACATGGGTTTGAACTTACATTTGATTTCATATCAAATAAAATCAAACTTTGCATTTTGGTGTCATTGTGAATAATATCATCTGGAGTTAAAGATTCCAAATCTAGGCCATCACAACCTATATTAGCTAAATAATCTACCACTGAATTACCTTCACACAGTGTATGATATATATATATATATACTTCTCTGAAGGAGTCAAGAAGATTCCATATTTGTTGTAAAATATATGTCAGCTGCCAATTGTGTGATACTCTTTTGATACAAGAAGTAATGATAACCATCGAGTCACTTTCCACTTGGATATGCTGAAAATCACCTCGTTTAGCCAAGACAAGCCCAACAAAAAGAGCCTGTGCCTTTGCTAAATTATTTGAGCCTTGTGGGAGAGGAGAACATTTTAAGGCCTACACTTTACCCTAGTGATCTTGAATACATACTCTAACCCCTTATTTTCTCGGATTTCCTCAAGAAGATACATCAAAATTGATCTTCACTATCCCTTGGACTAGAGAATGCCAGTAAACTAAGGTTATGTCCTGAACATTTGTTGTTTGTGATAGATGACACTAGCCAATAGGCACCTGAATACTTTTCCCTTCTCGAATAATATTACTATCCCAATTAGAGAAGACTGGATTGCATCTTACTTTTGAATGGCTCGCATTTACCACTTTAGAGACTGATTTTTCTAGTTCTGTAAGAACAATTATGAAAAATTATTTTATTACGTTGCCACCAAATTGCCCATACCACCAATGCCAGAATACATTTCCACAAGCCAGGTGTGTAATAGAATTTGTACCTTCATAGGGTTAGTATTGACAATAATTGAATAAAATAACTAAATTAATCACAAAGGAAGATATATTTTAACAAATAAAGACAATTAAGCACTCTATGGATCTCTAACTAGGGATGTTAATGGTGAAGCTCTCAGCAAGCCTCCATTAATGAGAGTCCTAGAATGAGAATATATGATAAAGTAGGCTAAAATAGTTCAATTCCAAATTGAAATGCTTAATTAACTTCTAAATTTGCCTTCCTAGCTCAAAATCTCAAGAGGTTAGATGTAATTCTTAGATTTGTGGATGATTTGTGATGCAATTATGCCTCCCTTTTATAGATTTTGGCAAGGGTAGGGGGTGTAGTTGAGTTGATCATGATTGATTTGGGGTTAAGTCTTTGGTTCTACCCTTTGGAGACAATTTAAATGGATTGTCCTCAAAACTTGGGACAAGAAGACAAGATGAGTGGACAAGATGTTCTTTCAAATTGAGTGATTGAGATTCATTTTGGCTTGATCCATGTGAGCTCTTTCCTTAAATCCTATTCGTTGAGGATTTTTCCTCCCATGTGATGTTGAGAGAAAATAGGACTTAATTAATTGAATTTAATTAATTTGTTTAGCTATTTGCACCCCTTGAATGGGTTAATTTGATTTTAAATTGAACTATACAATTAATTAGATTAATTGTACAATTTATTGATTAATCATGATTTATTAGGTTTAAATTGATTTAATGACTTTTGATTTTTAATTCAATTGAATTATGGCTTGATTTGAATTTTGATTTGATAAATTCTTGATTTGATTCAATTTCTCTAATTTTCTCCTCGATTGTTCACTTGATTGATCTTGTCCAATTTTAGGTGATTACAAATGCCCCTCTTTGAATCTATGTACAAAGCGTATAGGTTCAAAGAATGTCCTGATGTTCTGATGCATAACCACTGATCAACTGATGTCTGATTTTGATCTCGATGAATGATACAAATATTGATGATAGATCCGATGAAGTTTCAATTGATTGATGTCTTTGATGGTTGATTTGATGATGGATCCTGGATATGATGTTCGATTTGATCCGATTTACTAATTTTTGATGCCCCACTGATAAATGCAACAAAAAAATTGCGTTGAAAGATTGAGCACCCAATTTTGATTAAATTGATGATGATGTGATTGCATGCCCCATTGGGAAAATCAAAATGATTTTGGATGATTTGGTTGAGATTGAGAAATTTTGATTTGTTTCCCGATATAGATATTTGAAAATCCCTCGATCATGAGAGAATTTGATGAGAAGAGATTTGATTGATAAGATGTTATTGGTGATCCAGATAAGTTGATGATGCTTTGGTATTATTTTATGTCAGTTAGAATCACTTGGTTGATATTGATGTCAATCTGATAGGATAAATTGATTGGTTGATATTTTTCTCTCAATATCTTGAGAGACAAAACATTGATTTTCCTTCCTCAAGATCTAGAGTTAGGAGATTTGATGTGCTCAAGATGAGAAAATGGATGATAGGATAACTTGATTGACATTAGATGATCACTTGGATGATTTGACTGATTGATATTTGATATGACATGATTATATGTTTTGATGATATGGGATTGATTGGATTTTCTCACGATGCAAAATTATGGACTGGAGAAGAGAAGGGTCATCCATTGGTACAGGTGAAGTTATAGATATAAGTGATGGAAAGAGTTAGGTTACCCCTAGTTGATCAACATGATTGATTATTGATGATGTCCTTGATGAAGCATGAATAATTTTATGGATCATGATTTACATGTACTTGTATCTTGATGATGTTGATGTACCTTTGATGATCAGATTGAGTATGATTTTTGATGATGGATATTTCAAACATTGATGATGTTGGTCAAGAATTTGATTATATATTGATGGAGATTTGATGATGTAGATTTCAATAGATTTGATGATGTACCATTGATGGTATAATTGATCATTTGATGTATCTTGATTTGGTCTTTTGATGATGATAACTCTACCCCCTTTAGCTTTCCTTACATATATTGAGAAAAAGGATCAACCCATGCAGTTAATCTATATGGTAGCAACTAGCTATCACTATTCAGAATTAGGAAGCTTATTTTCATCATCGAGCTTTTGGAACATGAAATTGGTACAACCCTCACTGGTTTAACCATGATGATATGAATACCTCTTTCCTCGGATTTTAACAATTTCAAGTAAAGAAACAAAGAATTGATCCCTTTCATATACAAATGTCCTCAATGATTCTTTGATGATCATGACATTAGACGAATTTGTATACTGCTATGAATCAACCTAACAAGCACTCAAGAAGAAATCAAGAAAATATCATGTCTTCATCATTGCTCATCTAGTCCAAGACTTCACCAATTTGCTAAAAAGACATGATTTCACCAATCAAGTAAACACTTTGAACATTTTTTCTTTTGTTTGTAGATCCATATTTCAAAAACTTCATCCACTTTGATCCTTAGTTATGTTTAAACCTTTTAGATTTTGATCTGATTTTTTGTTTGAAGATTTAATGTGTCAAATGTTGTTGTTTAAATCAAGTGTTTGGATGTTGAAATGTAATATTGATCAATAAGTTCAAGTGTAGCAATTTTTCAATTTTGATGCAATGATTTTGAGCCAACTTGTGTCTATTTTGATAAGATTATTGAATTTGGATTGGTGCCCCTAGTTTGATTTAGCAAAGATCATACTTTGTTGGGAAATGCAACTTTTGAGTGTTTACTTAATATTTGCAATTTTTAGATTTTTAGATTTATTTTTTTTTTGCTTTTTAAAAGACTTTTGATGTTTTTGGATTTTTAGAGATTTTTGATGTTTTTGAATTTTAATAATTTTTGATATTTTTTTGGATTTTATATATTTTTTATGTTTTTTTTGGATTTTAGATATTTTATATTTTTTTTGGATTATTTGAGGAACATTTTCACTTTTTTTTTAAAAAGATTTTTAGAGATTACTAGTTCTCAAACAAGATCACATTGAATTTGTCCCTAATGTCTAGCAAGGTATAGGACATAAAAGATGGATTTGCAAACTAATGATTCACCATGAATAGGCAATGATGGATGAAGCAAGTGTGTTACCCATAGGACCATCTCCTCAAGATTAGCCAAGCTAGGGAAAAATAATATCTCAATATAGGCCAATGATGTGGTGTTGGATAGCATATGGAATTATGACATGATGTCATGACAATCGTCCAAAGGAGTGGACATATCAAGAGACTTTTTCTAACATTTTATTTTATTTTATTTTTCAATTGGATCAAGATTAAGGGATCAATGTGGATAGGATCACACAATCATGATAAAGCGGTGGTGAAGGCTATGAATGAATGGATTGGGATTATGGGAAGGCTTCTTAGGAATAATGAAGGTGGCTTTAGGATAAGCAAGATCATGATAAGGTAGCATGAACACAACAAGTGAATAGGCTAATGAATAGGATAACTCATGTCAAGATACTTAATGCTCATGGATATGTTCAACCTTGTCAAGATCAAAGGTAAAAGATGTAACACAGATGCAAGTGAGATCAATGGTAGAAAGATGGAGGATATGATGGATGAAACTTGCCCCCAAGTATAGCACTAGTACATTTGACCTCATTTTTCTACCAAAATTTTTGACCATCAATTATAAAGGTTTAGGTTGGTCGGATTATAGAAGGAAAACTTTTTTTTTTTTTAATTCATGCCCATGTTGGTCGAAAGTTCGACCAATACCATGTAGGTCAAAATTTAGACCAACACAGGCATAACTTTAAAAAGAAAAAAGATTTCATATCTCATTTCATTATTTAGTTTTAACTTGGAGCATGTGAAGGAGTGCCTACGAGGGTTTTAACTGTTATTTGGTGAGAGTTTTAGGAGGACTGCCTGCGAGCTAGGGTTGCCACTGTTATTTTGTGTAAAAGGAGGACCACCTGCGGGTTGCCACTATTATTTGGTGTAAAAGGAGGACTGCCTGCAGGTTGCCACTGTTATTTGGTGTAAAAGGAGGACCACCTGCGAGGGTTGCCACTATTATTTTGGTATAAAAGGAGGACCGCTTGTGAGGGTTGCCACTGTTATTTGGTGTAAAAGGAGGACCGCCTGTAAGGATTTCCTTACTCTGCATTTTTCAAGCATTGTTTTATGCTTCTATTCTATTGGTACTTGTTGGTTATCTACTTAGGGCCCATGAGAAATGTGCCAGGGCATCATGTATTGTGTATTTTCTGGCATGTTTTTTTAACATTGTATAAGTGTTTGAGATTTTGATCTCTATTTATATACATTTGATTCAAACTCAGTGACTCAGCAAAAACTTGCAAAACCCTAAATTTCTGAATGCTAAACCTGAAGCACAAAAAAAAGCCCCCCATTTTTTTACAAACAACTTTAAAACCGAAAGTAGACTATGGGTTGATGTGAGAATTTCATAGCACAATTAGAGGAATCTCTTGTGAGAATCCTCCAAGTTGGGTCTAAGAAGGCTGCATCGTAGGAAAAATCCATTGAGAAGCCTTTCCAATTAATAAAGCCTTTCCTCACCTTCTTCGATGACTGCTCTCAATTACTTTGGTTCTACCAAATCAAAAGCAAGGATGAAGTGTTTTTGACATTCAAAAATTTCAAATGTCTTTGATCAGGCAAGGGAAGCAAGTATGTCAACAAAGAGTTTCAACAATTCCTTACGAATCACCACATGATGTTACAGTGTAAAATTTGATACATTTCACAATTTAATAATGAGAGGAAAATACAATCAAATTTGTTTCTATAGGATTCCCACATACAAAATCTCCAAATTGTCCTCTAAACCCTCCTTAAACTAGGGCCTACTCAATGTACGCCTTCTAAACCCAATATCAACCAAAAAAATGTTGGTTCACCATATATCCAACATATACTAACTATTTCAACCATAAAAAGGTACCCTCTTTATGGTATATTATCTACTACAATACATTAGCTTCCAATTTTGGTGTTCCTTCAACCAATATGCATATAGTGATCACCAAACTTCAACACTCCTCTAAAATTTAAGATTATTTTCATATCATATATGTTACAACATGATCATTACATTAGTACCAATTCTTTACATCCATGGAATGATCATGGGATCATCATGAAACTCAAAACAGTTAAGGAAAAACTCAGATTTAATACAACGTTAGCAAATTCAGAGAAGAAATAGTCTACAATATTTTCTTAAATCATGCAAATTCCTTCCATTGACACTTATTAATGTTCATTAACCATTAAAGAACTATGAAATATAGAAAATCAAACTACCATAAGGAAATTTTCATAAATTGGTTACTTTTATTGTTTCCAAACAACACAGTTTGTACAAAATGCTTCCCCCTTTGTACTGTTCTTTCCTTATGCCTTGATCAGGCTATATAAGGTGTATGAAAACTTTTCCAACCAATTACAATTATTTCCCTTTGTTTACAAATGCATTTAATCCTTTCAACAAGCTTTCCCTTCTAATTGACACTAGTCGTTAGGATTTAAATATTTGAATTTTTTAAACTATATTCAAATAAACTCCTATAGACCTATAACTTTAGCATGGGTCATTTTGTGACCTTATTACATCATCAAAATATCTAAAATCCTAACTAACCAACCTATGCATCATGTTTTCCTATTACATGAATTTGGTCCTATGGTCCTTACCAGGACCATCGGGACATTTTCCATTATTTACTAGAAGAAAGCACAATGCCATTATGTAAATAGCTAGATGCATAATTCATGTCAAGTATGTGGATGTTAAGTTCCAAGGGGAAGTGGCTGCCTATGTCATACACATCATAAACTAAATAGTAAATAGTGACTTGAATTCTCAAAGGGTGTACTCCATATGAAGGTTTGATGAAAGAAAATTCAAATATTTCTCATCTCTTAGTGTTCGGATATGATGCCTAGGCACACATTCCTTATAAAATTCATCACAAGCTAGCATCTAAGTTAGAAGTGAATTCCATCAAATAGAATGATGATTCCAAGGACTATCATTTATATAATTGTTCATCCAAGTAATCTTTATAAAGAGAGATGTCTTCCATGACAATATCTCTTATACTTCCACCAAGCCACTTCCAGATTTGCTTTCACCTAAGAATTCTTACACTTATGTGACTTTGTCCCTGTTCCATCCCTTGATTGCAATAGATGCTCCTACCACTCAACTTTGATCATCTTTCCCTATACTCCCAGTTATGTAGATGGCATCTACAATACCCAATTTGTACTTCTAAAAGATGTTTACTCTAGCAAAGATTCTTGAGGAAATCAATGAGATAGATCCATAGTCCACCACATTCCATAAGATCAAGTGATTGGGAAGCATTTGTCTGGCATTGTTTTATGCTTCTATGCTAATGGTACTTGTTGGTTACCTACTTAGGGCCCGCGAGCAATGTGCCAGGGCATCATGTATTGTGTATTTGCTAGCACATTTTTTATCATTGTATAAGTGTTTGAGATTTTGATATCTATTTATATACATTGTTGCTATTACATTCATGAGGTACTTATTATGTTCTTCACATTACATGAAGCTAGGGAATATTTATGTAATTATTCCACTTTCTAGTTTACACATAATTTTATCTTTTTCCAGGAAAAAGTTGTTTAACTTATGATCATATTATTGAAAATTTATCTGCATCATCACACCTCTAAAAATTGATCTAATGGACTACCAGCATGCTAAATATAAGTAAACATGCTTATTCATATGTTCACTAATACCTTCAAGTTACAATGAAACATCTTCCAACTCTTTTATCTTCTCATTAGATGCTTGTTTCTGTCCAAAAAAAATCATTACTTCTAAACTATCCCAACTTGGTCTTTATACATATACACCATGTGAAAAACATGCTTTTAAGGTGCTTGGCTTATTAGGATGGCATTGCAGAAAATAAAGGGCATCTATGCCATATTTTTGTATCTTTTAAGAGTGCACCCTCATGAATGCCTCTAATAGCTTACTCATTATTGACCATTCATCAGACATCTTGACCTATGAAGAATTGTATTTCTAGGACACTATCACCAACATTACACTTCATGAAGTCTACAAAGTAATGTATTTGTTATCTCAAAATTGCCTAGTATGATACACATCACATTCCTCTCAAAAGAACCTATGGAATTGTCACTTGTTTGGAATTCTTACACTTATGAATATTAATTTGAGCCTCTCCTTGTAACCATTATCCTTTGAACTGACCTGCAACATTATTTATGTTCTTTGCATAGTGACATAAGAGCATGCATATCATCTATATTTGACCATCTCCTTGCATAGCTCATGATATTTCATTATCTTTGTTCCTTGCATACTCTTTCATTGTGAAATCCATTCCTCATAGTGCTCACTGACATAAGGGCTCATGACTGTGGTATCACTTCATGTTGATCATGCCATATTTTTTTATGAATTTCTACTCATGCTTTGGGATGTCTTCTTTTGCTTAATGAATCTATTTATAAGCTAACTAACTACCCTTGCATTCCACTTGTACTTAAGACTAACCTTGTCACATTTTCTTAAGTCTTTTATATATTCACAAGATTTCTCTAACCCATATGAAGACTGTCATCTATGCTTCTTTTAATGACTTCCGTAAAAAAAAACTGAAAGTATTATGATTGTTTATAATAACTTCTATCACAATATTACTGGAGATTGAAAATGATAAATTCAGTATTTCATTGTGACAATATGTATGTTCCTTTTTGTGGAAATTATAATCAGTGAATGAGAATACAAAATACTGCTCCCATAGAGCCAAATCTGTCATGTAAATATCTGCAAGTAATATTATGACTATTCTATTGAAAAAAGTTTATTTTATGGTTGATATGGATCCAAATGATTGCTAGGGTATGGTGTTGCATGTCATTGGAGTTATGAATAGTTTTGTGTAGGTTTGAAAGCATTTTTGGGTCCTCTGGGCATGATTGTCCCTGTACAGTCAGGGTATACACCAATTAGATTAGATAGATGCAAAGATTGGATTTAAGATTGTTTCCTATTCGTGCGTAATGAGTATG
This sequence comes from Chamaecyparis obtusa, assembly GCA_027943335.1. NCBI lineage: Eukaryota > Viridiplantae > Streptophyta > Pinopsida > Cupressales > Cupressaceae > Chamaecyparis > Chamaecyparis obtusa. The sequence goes on from BSBK01000580.1 coordinate 141,164, forward strand.
TTAGAATGGTTTTTTTTTATCAAGTTTAATCCATTCATGAGTGTCTAAGGGTGTAGAGGAAGTTGGTGTGTTGAAACACAACTAACAGTGACTGTTCCTACATAGTGCACCAATGAAATACCACGAGGACATGGTAATGAGATAGTACTTAATGTTTTCCATGAATGGAAGGGAGTTGTGAAGGATGGATTTTCATTATGTTATGTGTTTCAAATGTTCTTGAATGCAGGGTAGATAGTGAAGTGGAATAACATTCTCAGATTGCTTGGATAGCTCAGTTTAAGGGTCACTAGAATTAGGGATAGTCAAGGTCTGGACGATTGGTCCATTGGAGGACCATATTTCTTTGCATAGAAGAAAAATTTATGATTAGGATATGGTGTTAGATCCATTTGTGGGGTCTAAGAAGGTGTGGAAGGGTGTGTTTGAGAAGAACCTAGGTTATTAAGCCTTAAAAGGAGGGTTTTGGGAATGAGATTTTAAAACTTGTTAGTGGTCCTTGAAAATGTGAAAATATTTGGTTTTGGAGGGTATCTAGACTTTGTATATGATAGAGAAGTCCTGGTTGAGTGTGGAGTTGGGTGTTGCTTTGGAAAAGGAGGCCTAATGGAGGGCTAGTCACAAAGCACCAGTCCTAGTATGAATAGTTGGTCCAAAGGAACAATATTTCATTTTCCATTATGTTGTATAACCCTAAAAAGGGTATCCAAATATGTGATTATCTTCCTGAATCTTTTTGGAAAGTCTAGCAAGAACCTTGTGAAATCAGTCTAGAAGGCTACTAGGAAACTAGGCTCATCAAGAGTGTGTACCCGAGTGTGGGTAAAGGATCTAGAATCGATCCTAGGATCCATTATTGTGTGGATTAGAGTGTTGAAGACCTTTTTTTTGGTTGTTGGCTACATAGCTCTGCATCACTGGGGATTTGATTGACATGACTAGCAAAAATAGCTTTGTTAAAATATCTATTCCTCTTGTGTGGGCATTATATTCTTTGTACACTACTGACCTAAAAGTGAGTGTGAACACTTCCCCTTTTATATGGAGAAGGATATTGGTTTTGTGGTCAGCACCCTCATTTCTGAAGGAATTTTTTTTCCTTATGTAGGCTATGAAAGTAATTTTGGTTTTCTTCTTTATTAAACATTTAGGGTACAATTAGTTTAATAGTAGTTTGACATAAAATATATGAAGGCTACTTAGTTTATCTTAGGGATATAGATAATTTAATTTTAACTTTGGTTGTGTTAACAAAACTATGTTGACTTTATTTTGTAGTTGTTTAACATGAGATTTTGTAGATTAATAGGGGTTCACAGATACTAGTGTGCCATAGTTGCCCATCTATAACTAGTGAGATGAACATAACTCATGTACCTCATGCTAGTGTGCTTGGATACCTTGTATACACTATTTTTCATTAGACTAGACATTATCCAAATGGTGAGTATTTATATAAAGTTCTATAACACACAGGTGGTCCTCCTTTTACACCAATTAATAACAGTGACAACCCTCACAGGCGGTTGGATAATGTCTAGTCTAATCCAAGAACACTAGCATGAGGCACATGAGTTATGTTCATCTCACTATATATAGATGGGCATTAATGTTCAATTGAATGATACGTTCCCATAGAAATGTGAACTCCTATTAATCTACAAACTCTCATGTTAAACAACTACAAAATAAAGTCAAAATAGTTCCTTTAACACAACCAAAGTTAAAATTAAATTATTCGAAAAAGGGTTTGTGTTTTGAGTTAATTGGTTTATGAAAATCATCACAAGTCCATTTGCTGCTGGGTCTAGCTCCTAGTATTGCTTTGTCAAATCTACATGTTTTTCACCTATACATATACCTTCTCTGATCAACTCTGATATGCACAGGTGATGAACATTCATATTTTCCTAAGCAGTACTTTGAGCTTTCCTACAACACATGTACTATTGTGAAAATCATCACAAGTCCATTTGTTGCAGAAAAGCTCACAGTACACATGTCTAGATGTCTACATGTTTTTCACCTGTTCATATACCAAATGATGAATGCTCAATTGTTGTAATGGCAAAGCATTAGAACCGTCCATATAGGACCTTCATTTTTTATGTTCATCCACTTATGTATGTTTGCATTCATTTATATTCTTCTAAAAGTTGGCTATTAGCGACCATATAGGACCATTCTTGATGTTTTTGGGTCATTTGATGAAAAGATGTAAATAGGGACATCAGTAATAAAATAGGGATATCTTAATTTTTATGAGCTCAAATTCAAAATAGTAAGTGTATTATTTTATCATGCAGCTTTCTTACTTATCCTTTAAAATGCAGATTCAAATATACTCCATGTCATAGCATTAATGTATAGATGATGCAGATTTGTGTACCTCTTTGTTTTGATGTAGCTTACTCACTGCATGCAATGGGGCCTCCTTGGGGCTGCCAACCATGTTGTGATGTTATGATCTTTACTTGAAATCCATGATGTACTCCTCCCTTAATATGCAGATTTGATGCTTTTCTCCTTTGATTTGATGATGATGTATGCCCCTTCCATTGCTTACTCATGCTTGTTCATGACTACCTTATACTGATGGGCATGGTGTGTGACTGTTGTGGGTGCATCATTTGGAAATGATGTCACAACAACACCAGATGAAACAACAACATCTGGTGTTGTTGTTGTACTGTTTGAATGATGTAGTCACAATAGTGACTCACCAGGTGTTCATGCAGACATAAATGTAGCCATTTACTTTCTGCAACATTCTTCTGAGTGCACATGTCTTGTAGCATGGTTTTTATTTCAGAAGTGTATGGCTCCTTGGTGACTGTCTTAATGAGCCCTTACAAAACAAGTACAAATGTCAAAATATAGTGAAGGGATGCTTCTAATCATCCCATATTACATGAAATTTATAAATATTGGCACTAGAAGACACAAGGTTCAATTTCAGTTTTGAAAGTATTGAAGTTGACTAATTCTAGCTCAAGTATAGTTAAATTGTCCATTGATTGCAAATATTTTTTAAGTACTTGAATCTACAATAGAACAATAGTGGTGAATGTATGATTATTATAATCATATGATTATATGTTATAATATTTATGTAATAAATGTAGTAACGATGGTGCGGTGCATTATTGATATAGGCTCGATGGCTCTTGTTAATGTGCCAAACTATCAATGTGGTAGTGGGCAGTGTGTGTTGAAGGCTTCACGAACACAGAGAAATCCTGGATGACAATTTTGGTGCTACCCAAATAGAAAAAAGGTTGCTAATGTGTATATATTTAATGTTTCTAATGTAAATACTATTCATTATATTATAAGAACTAATGTAGATTGGGCATCACAGGGAAATAATGGCTACGTATACTTTAGTTGGTTCGATGACAACTCATCTACATCTATCCACCCATCTCCACTTATCTGCGATGAAGGATTTGAGTGAAAAACATGTCAGGCTAGGGAAAATGCCAAAATTATATTTTTACAATGCCTTCTCTATATTGTAATCGCATATCTTTGTTGCGATCATATGCAGAGATGAGCTCAGGAATTAGTCAGTTTAGTATTTTCATATTGTAACTAATATTTTAATATGGATATCGTGTAACTTCTCTTTGCCTCAAGTGCGCATATATATGGCTTACATCTTTTTTTATAATAATTCTCCATGTTTATGTCTCAGGTGAGCCCCAATCTACTATCAATCACATGATTTAACGTATAGTGTTTTATTGGTTATTCCATTTGTTTATTGACCTTTGAAGGCCATTTGGTAATTTCAACTACACCTAAGGATCCATCAGTGACCCTGGTGCTCTTCATGACTCCTGCCTTTGACCTTGGTGCTCCTGCACCAACTGCTAGCATGAAGGAAGATTTGACATAAAATATATGAAGGCTACTTAGTTTATCTTAGGGATAGGGATAATTTAATTTTAACTTTGGTTGTGTTAAAGGAACTATGTTGACTTTATTTTGTAGTTGTTTAACATAAGAGTTTGTAGATTAATAGGAGTTCACATTTTATGGGAACATATCATTCAATTGAGCATTAATGCCCATCTATATCTAGTGAGATGAACATAACTCATGTACCTCATGCTAGTGTGCTTGGATACCTTGTATACACAAATTCCCATTAGACTAGACATTATCCAAATAGTGAGTATTTATATAAATTGCTATAACACACAGGCGGTCCTCCTTTTACACCAATTAATAACAGTGACAACCCTCACAAGCAGTTGGATAATGTCTAGTCTAATCCAAGTACAGTAGCATGAGGTACATGAGTTATATATATATATATATATATATATATATATATATATATATAGAGAGAGAGAGAGAGAGAGAGAGGAATGATGGGGATATTGATGCTCTGCTTAGTCGTTACCTTAGAAAAATGAGAAAGAAACCAAAAAAGAAATTATTGTAATTAACATTTTTTGCTAATGAAAGAATGTTGTCTTAATGGATGTAATTTTGTACTAGTAAATGTTGATGAATGATGTGTTAATGAATTATTCATGAATTTTGTGTTAGTAAAAAATTCATTAACACATCATTCATCAACATTTACTAGTACAAAATTACATCCATTAAGACAGTGTTCTTTCATTAGCAAAAAATGTTAATTACAATCATTTCTTTTTTGGTTTCTTGAACATTTTTCTAAGATAATGGCTAAGCGGAGCATCAATATCCTCATCTCTCTCTCTCTATTGGTCCTTTGGCATGTATTAAACATAATAGAATTTTTAGCATATTATTATCATTCTATTTCTTTGTTGTAAACATGCCATTGGTTCAGTTTTGTAATTTTTTTTGTGTTAAATGCATTTAAAGTAAAGGTCTAATTCTGTAGACTGTTGATCTAGAGTCCTCTACTATCACCTTAAATAGGCCAACTCAACTTGAGGATTCAATAAGAAACTTGGAATCAACTCAAGGAATCAGTCCTACTCAAAGATCAAATAGAGTTCTTTGACTTTGTAAGTCACTCCCACAACCATTCCACACAAGTTCACCTTCCCACTTCCTTTTTCCAATCTCTCATTGCACCAAGTTCAGTTTTGTAATTTATTTTTTATTGTAAACATGTCATTGGTTCAATTTTGTAATGTTTTTCAGGAACAATCTGGCCAAGGGCCAGATCAATACTACTCTCAATCTCATTGCTAAAGTGGCCAAAGACTATGTTAGGCTAATAAAATATGGGGATTCTCTTTACCGTTGCAAATCTTTGAAGCTTGCTGCACTTGGACGGATGTGTACCATTGTTAAGAGAATTGGATTGAGTTTGGCTTACCTCGAACAGATGAGGCAAGAGTTCTGTGGGTACCCTAATGTTGGCAAGAGTTCTTATTGTAGTTTGTAATAAGACTAATTTGCAACCTATTAGGGTCAGTTAGAGTCACCATTAGGAAGTGTCTTTGACCCTTCATAGTACATTCATTTGAAGTCTAATTTAGCGTGTTCCCTTGATGGTCTTTCCCTTCAGCAATCCTCCAAGTGTGCATGTCCTTCAAATTGTCAAGAAATAGCCTCCAAATTCGTTAAGTTCAAAGTCGGCTTTCCTTGGTCGAGTCTTTCTAAGAATCATGCTTCACATGAACCACTTTGAACCGCTTTGAATTCCTATTCAAAGTAGTTCAAAGTAGTTCAATGAATGATTATTTTTCTAATGTCTGGTTTATGCAGGTGGACCCTGGTCTACGTCACCTTTTTGTAGTGAACCACTTTGAACCTCTTTGAACCCAGGTTCAAAGTAGTTTAAAAGGGTTCAAGGATAGTTAGAACGTACATTTATAATTGAGGTGACAACTGATATGATAGATGATGTAAGCCAATGGTGAAATAATGGTTAAGTTATTAATGTGGACAGTCTTGATTTGACAGGAATCATGGGGCGAGCTTGAAGTGAAATTTTGGGTTGCGAGTAAGGAAATCTCTAGCATGAGCCGGAGATATTGCTTATGGAAAGATTAATGATGGTTATAATGAATATAGATTTCAAGGGTGTCTCTTTGCTAAGTCATTAATACTCGCATCATTCCAACTTAATGCCCCCGATTAATGCTCATTAAATCTGATCATTCACGACATAATCTTTCAAAATATAAATATTTCTGTAAGTTTTCTCTTCTTTTCATAATCTCATGGAATCTCAGCTGTGGAAGAGGAAACTAGTTTTTCTTGAGTCTTCAGAAAGTAGGTAGCCTCTGAAAGCTTTCTTTGTTTTCCTATTCATGTTTGTTGATTTTTGTTGAAGGAAAGGGGGTTGCTTTGGTTAATCTTTCCAGTAGAAGAGATGAAATCTAGCATGCATTTCTTTGGGAATTATAAGAACATGGAATGTCGAGCCACAATCATCACAGACACAAATCTCTTAGGGGTTAAGGTAGGAGAAATGGTTGTTCACCTTATGAACCATGCTAAGGGAGAGTATAGTCTTGAAATTATTTTGAGCGGATTTCTTGAAGCTATGGATTTCCCCCCGTCAGTCATTAGCCCTGAGCTAATTCAACAGTGTATTAATAGGTATGATATCAAGTCCAAATACATTCTGAATGCTGAGGGTCAAACTCTATTACCTATAAATAGAGAAGTCATCATGTCAGCTCTCAAAAATCCCAAAAGAGTCTTTTTCCAGCTTTACCCCGACCCAGTCTTTGGCTCAGTTCCAGGAAAACATTGATAAAAATCATAGTCATATGGCCCGAAAATGGACCCAAACTAATTACAAGGGAGGGTCACGATTGCCAAAAATTATCACCAAAGACCATATGAAGGCACCTATTCATGATGTGATAGTTTTACTTCATCGGGTAAAGGGTTCAGAGCAGGTTCTCCTCTTTGAGGAGTGGATATTTCACTTCATAGAAATAATCTTGGAAGGAAGACAGCACCTAGATTAGGCAAAGATAATTGCCAGTGCTTTGAGGGATCAACTAAAGCAAGCTCAGGAAATTAAAAGAGAGTTTGTTATGTCCTCTTATTTGATTTATTGTCTAGCATGCACACAAGATTTGGGAGCGATTCCACATGCCCCATGGAATGAAGAGTTAAGTGTTCTTGAGTACTACCCTTTGTTGAGAAAGGATAGGGTTTTGGGAGATTACAGACGGGTCCATGATGTTTTTCTTGGGAAGTTGTGTCAACAATTAGCGAGAGATTCAAATCAAAGAATGTCAGTGAAAGCCCAAAAGCTAGTCCAAACCTATGGGAGTTTTTATGTCCAGTTCCCATGATTCACTTATCTCTGGGTAGGAGGGTTTAATGAAGAACCTATCAAGCTCCCTAGATTTACTTTTGACTACTTTGTGTTAGCCGAGGTCTGTAGGCAATTATTTGTAGTGATTAAGAACAATTTGCCAGAAGAAAAATGGGCTTGAATCTTTCCAATTAAATTAGGAGCCTTGGCTTGCCATAGCATGATGGATGCTTCAGTGATAGGTAGCAATTTGGTGAGTTTTGAAATGCATTTCTATGAACCAAGAAGGGGTTTCGATAGTAAAGGCTTCGCTAGACAGATTCTAAGTCTAAGCATTCACCCATCACCTAGTTCACACCTTGAAGATCTATGGGAAGATCTCAGTAATGAAGAGGCAGTAATGAAAAGGGATTGTTCAAGACTCTTGGTTCCATAGATTGAGTTACTACAATTAAAATTTGACACAAGTGGGATAGAAGAGGATAATTATGAAATCTTAGTCTCAGAGGCTGATTTTTTAGGAATAGAGAATCCCTTGACTATAGACTGGTCATGAAAAGAAGATGATGATATAAAATTGATGGCTAGAACTATTTTTAGAATTACAGAAGCTCGGCTAACTAAGAAAAGGCAGAAAAGAATAAAGAACCCATCTCCTAAAAAGAGAAATGTTGAATCTATTTCAATCAATATGAACCATGGCTTGCCTAATGTGTCTCTATTGGTTCTTGAAGCAAGTAAGATCACATCCCCTAAGAAAAAGGTAGTATTCAGTGGGCATCCTATAGCAATCAAAACAAGAGCTAGAAGAAGATCGGAAAAGCATTCTCAGATGGCATCTCTGGGACTTGATTACCTAGACATTGTGATTAATGATGAAGAAATTTCCTTTTCATTGGATCAATAGGAGAAGAGTCAAGAGATTCCTACCAATAATCCAGGAATACTTCAAGCTAAGAACACCCCAGTCAAAATGCCTGACAATCAGATAGTTGTTGGTTCAGTCCCTCCTTGGCTAACAGAAACAGTAAGTAAAAGGAAGAGTTATAAGCCTATTTCACTGCTTGTGAAAGAGATTGTCACCAAGTATGCCACCCGGACTCCTAAAGCTAAAAGGATGAAGTGTGATGCAAGATTATCCACTGATCCATCTACTGGGAAGGTAACAATAGAAATAGCAACCTTCAAGCCTAAAGAAGGAACCCGTGAACCTGAGGTAGAGGATTTCAAGATTATGAAAATGGAACTAGGGGTTTTGACCAAGGACTCAAAGGATCATATCTTCAAGTTCTCAGTTGATCATATGTTAAATCAGTCACAAAAAGAATGAAGAGAGAAGAATGAACTGAAACAACTTGTTTTGACTATGGATGAGGATATTTCTTCCCTTACTGACATCAGAGCATTGCCACTCACCCAATCCCTACAAAGTTTTAATCCTAAATCAGCTGAAAGCAAGAAACTAGTGAAGCAGATGCAGCTAGGTAAAGCCTTGATAGAAACTATGAAAACTTGGATAGCCAACATCTCTTATGAGGGCTGCACTTTCATACAGGAGTTTGTATCCACTTGTATGGATGGTGAGGCTTTACTTGGTGAAGTACAAACTTTAATTCCTACTTGGGAATTGGAGGAGGAAAAATGTGCAGCAATTTGTACTCAGATACAGGAGATAGAAATGTATGGTCTAACTCAGTTCTTGGTAGAAAACCCAATGAATTTGGTAGACCCTTATATGTTGTTCATCTTGAAAGAGAATTTTGGCTGGAAGAGCATGATGATTAAAGCTAAAATCTCCCAAGTCAAAGAAATAGAGAAGGAGGTACTAGACAAGCATGCAAATCCCCTAAAGGATATTAAGATAATGAACCCTACAGGTGCTCTACAAATTGATGAAGGTGATAAGGATGCAGATGCCTTGGTTAAAGTTTTTATAGATACTATGAATGCTCTTAAAGAAAGTGAAACACCAATGGTTCAGGACTTCACTAAGATAGCAAACATGGAATCCATGTTGTTGTTGAACAGGGGTCAGTTATCGAAATAGTCCCAGAGGATTAAGGAGTTAAAATGGGAGAAGAATGCATGTCGGGCAAAGCTGATAGGTTTAAAGAATCTACATTCTCAGCTAGCTCAAGAACTGGTGAGTGCATTCCGCACTTGGAAGCTCGTGCAAATTGCCATGTCTAAAGATCTTGGAGGGAATTAACTTTTTTCTAGGGATAGCATTTATGTTTTTTTTTTGAAAAGACATGTGTCTTGAAACTCTTGTTTTAGTTGCGTAACTGGTTTTTAATGGTTTTTCTGGTGTCTGAGAAGCTGGGTTTTTCTGGTGGCTCTCTTAGACCTGAACTATAAATGCTGGAGCATTAAATTTTTTAAGGGTTATAAATTACAAATAGAAAATAGATAGCTTTTCTAAATAGATAGCTTTAGTAGTCTTTTAAGTTTTTGAAACAGTTGGTGACTTATTTTGATTAGACTTTGATCCGATTAGATATAAATATATAAATGCATAGTTTGATTTAGATCTTTGAATCGAAACTTGTAATGTATCAGTTACTTTGAGAATCAGTACATTTTATCTGTGCATGTATTATTTATGCTTATTCAATTCTATTTTCTTTTTAGTTATTTCCCCTTGAGTTATTTTATAAATACCTTTGTTCTAGAAATAGATTAGTAGATCTCAGTTTCTTCATAGTTTGAATTAATCGTCTGTTTATTCTTGAAATTACCTCAATACCTAAGAGTATCTGAGTGATCCTTCCAAACTTTCTAGTTAAAATTGTATGTATTTGCTTTTATGTTGATAATTCATTGAATATCCTACAAGGAAGCTGAACCTTTAAAATTCAGAGGGAAGCAATCTCTGATGCTTACCCAACTATTGATGAATTATTTGTCTTTAGAGGCATAGAGTTCTTATTGATTTCATTTAAGAAGAGGAAGGCAAATCTGTTCACCAATAAATTTTTGGTGACTCTACTGGGGAGAGTCCAGTATAAAACACTAGGTCCTCAACTGATATAATGCCACAAGATGGTGTTACCACACAATTATGTGTTTCTTGTGCTTCAACCTAACCTAGGATTTGAAGACACACAAGAAGACATAATTTCAAGCCTAGCTACAATAGCGTGGAGATTTAAGCACAGTAATCAGTAGTTTCATCAAGTCCAAGCAGTGCTTGAAAGAGAAAAAGAAATAGCTGAGTGCCTAAGGGGTATACCAGTTGCTCGAGAAGTAGTTATAGTAAATAGATTTGCAGAGGCCCCAGTAAGAAATTAAGGTCATTCCCAAATATTGAAACTAGCAGAAAAAAGATATACCAGAGGTGATAGGAGCAGGGGATTGGTTGAGGAAGACTTTGAAGCTTTGAGGAATCTTAGTTTCAAACCTGATCTTAATACCCACAAGAATAAGAGAACCCAAACATTTAGCAGACCTTCTTCACCTCCACCTAGCCTAGCTATTCCACCCACTTTCCAAGCTATTGTAATACCAAGAATTATGGTACCTACTATTCTTAATATCCAGCCTTGAATTTCTAATTACCTAACATGGTTGCTAATCAACCCTGGGGTCAGAATATTGGCCCACTAAACTTAAGAGCTAACCCCCTTGGGGATTTTCCCAAAGGTGCTAATTAGGTATTGCCCAAGTTTAGTGGAGATGGAAAAGTAACCATTGATGACCATCTCAATGCTTTCCATACTATATGTGGTGTTATTAGTGTTCCTACTAAAGAAGTAGCAGTCAGGCTCTTTGTCAGAACCTTAGTTGACATTGCAGCTGACCAGTTCAGTCATTTACCCAATGGTTCAATCACTAATTGGAATGACATGAGAACTACTTTTGAAACAAGATTTAAAACTCCTGATAATGAGATTTCATTATTGCTTCAAATTAGTCAATTAAAAAAAGAAATACATGAGCCTATGTGGGAGTTTGTGGCTAAATTTAATAGGATCTTGCAAAGGATACCAGCAAATTCAGCACCAAGTAATGAGAATAAGAAGATTTTCTTCTTGAATGTTGTCCCGCTTGATATAAGCTTCCACCTGTTAAAAGATGGAGTGGCTGATTTGGCTGCTACCTAGACACGGGCTATTCAACTAGAAGATATGCTCATAACGGCTGGAAAATGGAAGAGAGAATTTCAAGCCTCAGGAAGTCCCTCATCCTCTACAACAATAGACCAATCCCCTTATCAAGATGTTAGCCGAAGATAGTATAATCTGTTAATCTCTATTGAGCATTTTAGGTTGTCATTAGTATCAATGGACAGTAAACAGGTCAGTCGGTTATTTACATTGAGATAGTCTGTAACTAGAAGTAAGACATAGAAGTCGGTAAAGCCTTATACTGAACATCACACAGTTAACCAAGCACTAGCGACACCGACACTGATGGTCAGTAAACACCGAACATTGCAGTGTACACTAAGTAGATTATACAGTGTTTATCGATGATCACAGTAAATGGCATAGTAATAAAAAATGACACATTATTCTATGCAAACGGTTATAACAGATTGTAAAATGGTTTACCAAGATCGAGGAGCATTTATTATAAAAGATATTAATTAAATGCAATGATTATCTTATTTGTATTAGTTGATCTAGGTTATTTTGCACCGTAGATCTTAGGGTTATGATTTTTCTTTGTAATCTAATTTTTCTTTAAGCGGCAAAAATAGAACACTATATATTGTATATGTTCACACCATTTTATAGGGTTGTTGAACTAATATATATGAATCACGGAGCACTTGAAGAAATTGCCTATCTTCAAGACAATCAATTTACCAAGTAGAACAAAGTACAGAGGTTTTCAGATTGAACAGAATCAGACAAGGCTACCGAGCAGAATAGAGCAAAGAACCCTCACAGATAAGGTGATATTTTGATAAGAACTTATAGATCTATTTCAAACAATTGAGTTGTCAACTAGCAGATAGTTACCAATTACTTTCTGACAATTGTGATAGAGTTTTTGTGAAATCTCTTAACAGAGTAGACTTAACAGTCTTTGTATAAATCTCTTAACCGAGTACACACTTCATATAGTGTTGTTAAATCCTATAACTAGGTAGATCTAGCTGATCTAATATGTTACTCCTAATAGGGTAAGATCACCAGAAGTGATCAAAACTTGTAGCCTTAACAAGCAAACCTTTTCTATCTGCAGTAGTGAAGAATTTGTGGGTGTCATCCCCACTACAGTTTTTACCTTCTAACAAGGGTTTCTGCATTACCAAAATACTTGTGTTGTGTGATTGTCATATTGATCTCATATTTTTTACTTTATTAAGTTAACTAGATGATTGATTTATGCAATTAGATTCAAGTTATTTTGATCGGTTAGCACAGTATTTAGTAATAGATCTGAAAGGTTTTGCAACTAAAGTTTTGAAGGCACTGATTCACCCCTCCCCTCTCAGTACCTATCTCTCCTAATTCCAACAATTGGTATCAGAGCTTAGTCCTCTTGTTGAATATTTTAACCACTGAAGGGAAAAGATCTAATTCATGGAGAGATATAAGCTTGACAAGACTATTGAGAATTAGAAGATACAAATGTAGATGTTTGTGGAGCAATACAAATAAGCCAAGGAAGAACTAAAGAAATTACTAGTTGAAAGAAAGAACCTTGCAATTCAGCAGAATGAAATAAGTTATCATGAAGAACCTATTGATGACATATTTGATCATATTGGATCAAGCTCTAGAAGCATTTCTGATGGATCTGAAAGCATAATCTCTGAGCTATCTGAAAAGAATCAGCATCTATCCGAGCAAGTGAAAGCACTTCAAATCGGTCATGAATCTCAAATGGTGAGAATGGTGGAAATCATGAACAATGGTAGACAAGCTGAACAAGATCAGAATTTGGCTATTGAAGACCAAAGAGTGATGACTGAACAACTTCAAGCAAAAGAAAGTGAAATCTAGAGACTCATTGATCGTCACTTCCAAATGTCAAATCAGATGATGATAGTTAATCAAGAAATGAACCAAGTTAATGGAGAATTATCAAGAAGACTTGAAGATGTAGCAACACTTAGAGAAGATAATGAAAAACTAAGAAATGAAATAAAAACATAAAAGCAACACAATGAGATGATGAAGATAGCCGAAGACAGCTCTAAAAAGATTGATGATTTTCTGACTAATCAGTGGAGATTTGGAAGCAAAGCTGGTATAGGTTACATTGGTGAAGGAGAATCATCACAACAAGCTGAAGAAGTCAACAACAATCAAAGTTAAAAACCTAAATTATTGACATGTTACCACTTTGGAAAACTAGGACATACATCTAATGTGTGCGGAAGCAAAGCTCAAGGTAAACCTCCTATCATTCCTTAGTTAAATGGATATAGCTATTATTGCGGTAAGTTTGGACATCCAGCTTATGAATGCAGAGAAAAGAAGAATGACATTGCCAATAACACTACTGAGGAGAAAATATGCTATACTTGTAATAAGTATGGACACACTGCAAGGGACTGTAAGGCAAAAATGAAGCAGGTCTAGACACCTAAAGAGAAACTACAATGAAAGCCATATCAACCAAAGAGACAAGGTAACACATATGTTGGGGATTATAATACATGGACTAACTATACTGCATGTGGTTGGTATGGACATATTGCAGAAAATTGTTACAGAAAGAGTCAGATTGGACAATCAAGTAACTGGACAAATGCAGGAATGGCATGTATGCACTGTCACAAGGTTGATCATGTAAGCAAGAACTGCAGAGACCGAGCACTTGATGAAAACCATATATTTGAGAGTGGATATAACATTACAGAAATTACAAAGTTAAGGAACAAAACGTGGAAGAAGGCATCTAATGAGAATGCTAAGTCAAGTAACACTGTTGGTGAAACCTCGTCCACTGGATTGGGTGACATCGATACCTCCACTTAAGATGACAAAGGTATGTATGGAACTGACATTTTTAAATGATCATATTTTACATATAGTTCCTTATATATGATGTACATATACCAAATTTGCATGAATAAAGATGCACTATGGTTTATATATTATAAGTTTGCAAATGACATCTGGTCGATAAAAAGGGAAATATGAGTTGGTTACCCGTCGGTAATCACTATACAAGGTTAACCGACAACAGTTCAAACCGATGAAGAAACTCTATGTTAACCAAGAAAAAGACTTTATCGAGTTGATAGCTATCTCGTACCAAAAGTTAGGTCACGCATTTAATGCATCAAAGTTTGAGAAAGAATTTTAGAAAAATCCTATATATATGCGGAAACAGAGTTCATTGTTACATCACAATTTCGAAGAAAGGAGATTTTACAAAGAAGAGTTCAAGCTAAAAATTTCTAGAACAGATTCAAAGCAACTAGATCGAACCGATGAAAATTTCTTCGATGATAACAAGTAAGTTCATCTGACTACCGAACACTGGTTATCTATTTGTTTGCCAAAACCCTAGAAACAATTTATGGCATCGTCTTCAACCACAAGCAAGTCACAGAAAGTTGAGGAGGAAGTAGAATTAATTGTTAGGGCACACTTTTCCAAGGAGAAATTCAAGCCTCATCCTAAGGTCATAGCACAAATGGATGATATGGGTGCATTTTCCAGTATTCCTGATAAGGTTTTGTTAATAGAAGATGTTAGGGCTTACATTCACTGCAAGATTAGTGACGTATGTGACTTTGAGACTATAGCAGCTTATCAACAAGTCTGTGGACTGGATGGTAAGATCAAACCTAAGCATAAAAATATTGAGGAATCAAGGTTACATTGTTTCACATACTTCCTACAATCATTTCACAATGACTGGATACGAATTGTACTTAGTAGATTCCATGATGGCAAATTCTGGCTAGACAAACTAGTTGAGGTCACCAAGAAGAATATCAGTAGGGTTACTAGGTACCCTACAACTAACAAGGCCAAAGCATTTCAAAGTTCATCTCATCCTAACATAGAAAAGAACACCGGATCTCAATGGGATGGTAGGGCACTAAAGATTTCAACTATCAAAGATCCAACAGTAAGATTTGTAGCTCATGTCATCGGGTACAAGATATTTCAATCAAGTAGACTGAATAGTGTACCCTATAGCATCATGGACATGGCTTACAAGATTGTAAAGAAAGATCACCAGGTTGATCTTGCCAAGCTTCTACTACACCAATTGCATGACAACATGAAGACAATAAAAGAAAAGAAGTCCAATACATGTAAGTACTGATCACTGCTTGTCTGTACATTCCTCTATTTGCAAAAATATGTACCGGGTATTGGAAAAGTTAACTGGGAATCAAATAGACCGATAACTGCCCCAATCGGTGATATGATGAGAAGTCTAGGAGACAATGTGAACAAGGATTTTCATGCATATTTCAAGGAATTTCAAACAAGAATGCAACAAAGAAGTATAATTCCAAAAGAGTTAGTAAGCAAATTTGAATATGACATATGCTTTGTGGTAAGCATAGACCACTCAATGATAAAGGCAGTAGAACTGAGAACAAAATGGCTAGCACCAATGGGTTATGAAATGAATCATGATTTCATATTGAAATCTATCAATGCATTGCTAGCATTATCGATTGACATCACTGCCAGTAGGTTTGGAGTGTATGAGGAAGCTAAGTCTAGAATCACAATGGACATTGAGATCGGTAAAATGTGAAGGAGAAAAAAGAAAATGAAAAAGGATCTCACAGCAAAATATGGAACTACATCTGACTCACCTAAGGAGTCATCGGTTGGTGAAGGAACTGAAGATCGGTTACAGCTGGCTGATAAACCCTATGACAATGAGGAGATTGAGTTCGACAAGGAAAAGGATAACACACCAGTTCCTCCCACCAATGATGAAGAAGAAACACAACTTCCTACAACTGATGAACAAGATACTCAACCAACAAAACCTGAAGGAAGAAGGACACGATCAAAAACTGTAGCCAAATTAACTAAGCATAAAGAAGAAGCAGAAAAAGTTGCAAAAAGAAGAGCAGCCACACCGACAAAGAAATACATCAAGAGAAAGAACAAGAAGGCAGCTGAACCACCGAAGAAAAGGAGGAAATACATAAGGAGTAAGGAAGACATAGAGGAGACTGATACTAAAAATGACCCTAATCAATTCCAGCTAGTTCGTAATAGGGACAGTACCATAGAAGAAATAATTGAAGATATTATTGAGAATGGGAATCTTAATGATCCAGGCTTAAGCAAATTCAACACCATGTCAATTGAGGACAAGACAAAGATAGAACATGCTATTGTTCAAGTGATGATCAAGTTCAAAAGAGTACCGATGGAATTTTCATGTCAACTGCCGAAGGAACTTGATGATAAAATAAGTGAAAGATGGGCCATTGCTTTAGATATAGAGAAAAGAAAAAGAGAACGCTCTCTAAGCTGTGCAACCACTCACTTTAGCTATGCTGAGGTAAGTGAATACATGACAAGGTATCAGCCTAGATTTTCAGTAAAGAATAGAGCTATGCAGATTATGGATGAAAATGTAGATGATATGGATGTCGTATGTGACTCCCTATGGACATCAATTTTAAAAGCAGAAGAGAAAGCTAAACAAGAAGCATTCTTGAAACTATCTAAAAAGAGACACAGTTCAAAAGGTAAAAGTATTTTCATTGATGATAATAAAGGCAAGAAAATAGATGAC
This sequence comes from Chamaecyparis obtusa, assembly GCA_027943335.1. NCBI lineage: Eukaryota > Viridiplantae > Streptophyta > Pinopsida > Cupressales > Cupressaceae > Chamaecyparis > Chamaecyparis obtusa. Next base: position 158,085 of record BSBK01000580.1, read on the forward strand.
ACTGATATATCAGTTACTGAGGTAATTGATATCACAGAGCAAAAGGAAGACTTCAAAGTTTCACAAGATGCACCGGATCAAGCTAAGATCCACTTGCAAAAGAAAATAGATGATGATGCAATCATTGAGGACATCACTAATAATGATCCTGATGATAAGGATGATGAAGATGTAGTAATCACACAATACAAAGATGAAACATTAAACAATGAAAATATGTGTACATCTCTACCTGGTGAACTACTTGTACTTGCAGAGTCTGCTAAAATAATTTCACAAGTACAAACCGATGTCTCTCATCCTGAGCCAACAAAAGATACAACCGAGACTCAAGAACCTAAGCAACCTACTGATACAAATGAGCCTGTCAAACTAGAGGCACAATCTATAGAATAGAAGGACCCTGAAGAAACCAAGTCAACCAAGGTGAACTAACCTGACACTACCACCGAGACTCCCACTCAATCTACCGAGGAGTAGAAGAAGGATGAAATAGTGTCAACTGGCAAAGACACTCTGAGGAGTGAAGAAAAAGCTATTTTTGTAAGTGAAAAGAAGTCACCTCTAGCCTCGAAGAAGAAAAAGAAGAAAGCCAAAGGGCCGATCACCATTGATGAAGTTATTGTTATACCTGAATGTGACCCAAGAACTCTAAGCCCTGAGGAACTTAGTTGGTATGGGGAGTTATGTTCGAGGAAAGTAGCACAAGAAAAATTGAGGCAAGAAAAAAAATGTAAAGAAGTATTAAATGATGTAAGGGATATTCTACAATAGATAGTACCAGAAACAAACATTGATGAGAATACTCCCATTTTAGATCAACTTGCCAACCTTGCCGACAGAATCAATGCCCCTGATACAGACACAGACAAAAGAATAGAAGAACAGGTAGAGTCAAAGATTCAACACAAATTGGTAGAAAGGATTAGCATTGAAGTGGCACTGAACAAGGTGAAATTATCTGAGGTCATTACCGAGGTAAAATCTATCACCCAGATAATCTATCAATTGCTAAAAAAGATTTGTACTACAGACACCTTCACTATCAAAATCAGTGAAAAGATAAAAGGTTTAGAAGAAGAAATCAAGGTGAGTACACAAGTAGCTATCATCAAGCCAACTACTTTCTTAAAGCACATTAACCAAGTTCAAGAACTCCAGCGGCTGATAGAAGACTTAAGGAAACAGGAAGAGCACATCACTGATTAGGTCACAGAGTTACAGAAAGAACTCACTCCTTACCTGAAGATTTTTGAAACACATACTATCAAAGCTGAGCAACTTGTGGCAACACCAGAGATTTCGGTGTTGGAAAATATCTTTGACATGCATGCACAAGTCGGTCTTGAGCAAATTGCTCTTACCAACTTGAAAGAGGAATGGGAAAACCTCTTGGAGTCTATGAAGAAAACCCATCAGCACATTTTTTGATAAGATGTACTTATACATTACATATATTTTTTGGTATTTGGCATTATTATCAAAAAGGGGGAAAACATGTATATGCCAAATAATATATCTTTGATATATATATCTGGGAGCATGCACCGAGGGGGAGTACTTTTGTACTTAGAAGTTTTTGTAGTAGATATGTATATAGCGGAGATATAAGGGTTATATAGACACAATTTGTCTATATACATTATGAAGTTTTGATACTAATGCCAAAGGGGGAGATTTTTAATCTCTATTGAGCATTTTAGGTTGTCATTAGTATCAAAGGATAGTAAATAGGTCGGTCAGTTATTTACATTGAGACAATCGGTAACTAGAAGTAAGACAGAGCAGTCGGTAAAGCCTTATACCGAACATCACATAGTTAACCGAGCACCAGCGACACCGACACTGACGGTCAGTAAACACCGAGCATCACAGTGTACACCAAGTAGATTATACAGTGTTTACCAATGATCATAGTAAATGGCATAGTAATCAGAAATGGCACATTATTCTATGCAAACGATTATAACAAATCATAAAATGGTTTACCAAGATCGAGGAACATTTATTGTAAAAGATATTCATTAAATGCAATGATTATCTTATTTGTATTAGTTGATCCAGGTTATTTTGCACTGTAGATCTTAGGGTTATGATTTTTCTTTGTAACCTAATTTTTCTTTAAGTGGCAAAAATAGAACACTATATATTGTATATGTTCACACCATTTTATAGGGTTGTTGAACTAATATATATGAATCACGAAGCATTTGAAGAAATTGCCTATCTTCAAGACAATTAGTTTACCGAGCAGAATAGAGTACAAAGGTTTTTAGATTGAACAAAATTAGACAAGGCTACCAAGCAGAACAAAGCAGAGAACCATCACAGATAAGGTGATATTTTGATAAGAACTTATAGATCTATTTCAGACAATTGAGTTGTCAACTAGCAGATAGTTACCTATTACTTTCTGACAATTGTGATAGAGTTTTTGTGAAATATCTTAACAGAGTAGACTTAACAGTCTTTGTATAAATCTCTTAACCAAGTACACACTTCATATAGTGTTGTTAAATCCTATAACTAGGTAGATCTAACTGATCTAATATGTTACTCCTAATAGGGTAAGATCACTAGAAGTGATCAAAACTTGTAGTCTTAACAGGCAAACCTTTTCTATCTGCAGTAGTGAAGAATTTGTGGGTGTCATCCCCATTGTAGTTTTTACCTTCTAACAAGGGTTTCTGCGTTACCAAAATACTTGTGTTATGTGATTGTCATATTGATCTCATATTGTTTACTTTATTATGTTAACTAGATGATTGATTTATGCAATTAGATTCAAGTTATTTTGATCGGTTAGCATAGTATTCAGTAATAGATCTGAAAGGTTTTGCAACTAAAGTTTTGAAGGCACTGATTCACCCCTCCCCTCTCAGTACCTATCTCTCCTAATTCCAACATAATCAACCTCTAGGAAAAACTCCTCTCTTGCCGAGTTCACAACCTAGATTGCAGATTGAATCTGCCCCAAGGGAAACAATGTGTTCCTTTCATCTAAAAACTAATCATGATGGAGAAACTTGTCCTGATTGGATAAGATGTCTTCAAATCAATGCAACAAAGGATACTATCGGTATAGAAGTGTTGCAGGAAGAGAAAGACTCACTTGATATTGGTTTATACAGTTCTTTTTACCTAGAGTATGAGCCAGGCTCTAATAGAGGTGGAAGTGTTTTAGCAACTCTGCAAGATCCTTCTTGTGTTATTCTAACAAGAAATCAAAGAATGCAAAAGTTTGTCCCTGGTTCAATTGCTACTAATGCTAATGCTAAATGTAAAGAAGCCAGAAATGGAGAGACTCCTGCATGTCCAAAGGGCCTTGAAGTGAAGATTTTACCAAGAGGTAATCCAATTCCTTCTTCTCCTTTTGACTTTGTTGAGTTCTACAAAACAACCACAATCTCTATTTCCCCCGCAGAATACCTCAAATTGAATCCTAAAGAGTTGGACAAACTGGTAAAATATGTTAAAGGGGAGTCAAGTTCAAGCCCAAAATTAGATAAGCCTCTCATAGGTGAGACGACCACAGTTGAGGAACCCCTTGTCTTTAAGCCCCAAGACACTCCACAGACACCTGAAGATTGTCCCTTTGTTAATACAATTGAAAGTGAAATGGAAGAAAGGAAGTCTAATCCCTTCTATATCTCCTTGCTGCTAAATGGCCAGAAACTCAGCAATTGCATTATTGACTCTGGTGCATCAGATAACATCATGCCTGCCCTGGTTGCAAGAGCCCTAAGTCTCACCTTGACTAAAACTTATGGCTATTGTTATTCTATGGATGGGAAACAAGTACCATTAATGGGTCAGGTCAAGGATGCCCAAGCCATTCTTGTTGCATACCTTGAAAAGTGTTTGAAGTTGACTATCCTGGTAGCAAATATACCAGCTAGCTATGGTATGCTGCTTAGTAGAACCTTTTGTAAGGATTTAGGAGGAGACATTAAGATGGACTAGTTAGAGGCCATGATCCCAGTGGGTAAAAAGAAAGTAAAACTTGAACCTGAGCCTAAAAATAAATATACTGTGGTACCCTTGGATAATCCAAAATCTCAAATTTTGTATGAGGAGTGTCATTTTGGCAACTATGTCATTTTAGACGATCTTGAAAAGAATGGTGAAACTTCTTCTCAAAAAGAAGAGGATATATGGAAGATGGATTTTGATGGCAACTGCTCCAATTCAGGTTCAGGCGCAGGCGTAGTTCTTTTTCCTCCTAATAAAGAAAGTATTCCTCTTTCTTTCAAATTAGATTTCAAAAATACTAACAATACTACAGAATACAAAGCCTTATTACTGGGATTGGAAGAGGCAAAGTTGAGGGGAGTCAGGAAGTTGGTTGTAAAAGGTGATGCTGAGTTAATCGTGAAGAAGGTGAGAGGGAAATTCTCTATTAAGAATGAGAGGTTAAAGCACTACAAGAACTTGGTATGGGATGAGATGGATTTCTTTGACGCCTTCTCCATAGAATTTATACCAAGAAATCAGAACACCAGAGAAGATGCCTTGGCGGTATCGGCTTCACTATTATTGTCTCACCCTAACTTTGAAACTCAAAAATATCAAATTGAGATGATTTACAAGCTGAGAATACCTAATAATGTGGAGTATTGGCAAGTCTTTGATAGTGACTCCGAGCTTAGAGATTTTCTAGAATGTATCGTAGGTTTTTCTGAGATATATTTTGAAGGATCTAACAGTGAGTGCAAAGAAGTCTACCAAGATGCTACAGGGAGCGATGGAGTGAGTCAGCTAAAAGGAAATAAAATTCCCAAAGGCCTCGTCTCTCTAGAACATTCGTTCAGGAGAAAAGATGATAGTACTATTAAAGAGAAGGTATCTCATCTGCATAATTCCAAAGAGTATGGCAAGATTGATATAGGAGAGCAAGATGATCAGAAATGGATTTCTATTGGTTAGACTTGCACCTCATCTGAAAAAGATGACTTGAAGAGGCTACTTATGGAATATAGAGATGTCTTCTCTTGGGGGTATGAGGACCTAGAGAATTTCAGAGGAGGCCTATTTGAACATCAAATCCCTTTAAAGCCTGGTGTCACCCCATTTCATCAAAAATTAAGGAACTATAATCTGAAAGTGGTTGAAGCCATATTAAAGGAGGTGGAAAAAATGCTACAGGCTAGGATTATCTATCCCATCCACCATTCAACTTGGATCAGCAATATAGTTCCTGTGAGAAAGAAGAATGGCGAAATCAGGATCTATGTCGATTTTCATAACCTAAATCAGGCAAGTTTGAAGGACAACTATGCCTTACCTATGATGGAACATGTTCTTCAAGTTGTTTTAGGATCTAAGGTCATGTCTATGCTAGATGGCTATTGTGAGTATAATCAAATCAGTGTGACAGAAAGTGACCAACCCAAAATGACTTTTATCACCCCATGGGGAACTTATACATATAGTCGTATGTCATTTGGGATGATCAATGTGGGTGCAACCTTCCAGAGGGAAATGAATTCTTCTTTCAAGGATCTCTAGAACAAAATTATAGTGGTATACTTAGATGATCTTACTATATTTTATAAGAAGAGAAGTCAACACTTAAAGGATCTTGAGACAGTGCTCCTGAGATGTAGAAGTCACAACATTTCTTTGAATCCTAAAAAATTAACATTCTTCATGGAGGAAGGAAAATTACTAGGTCATATCATTTCAAAGGATGGTATCTGGATTGACCCCAAAAGGGTTAAGGTGATTCAATAGCTTAGTCTGCCATTAAGTAGGAGTGGATTGAAGTCCTTTGGCCAGGTGAATTTCCTATGTGCGTTCATTCTTGAATTTTCAAAAATTACTAGGTACATGGTTGACATGATGAGTGAGAAAGTTCCTTTTAAGTGGAGTGAGAATGGACACAAAGCCTTCAATGATATTAAAGATGCAATATCTCAGGCACCTATGTTAAAGAGTCCCAATTCCAAAAAGGACTTTATCATTTATTGTTATGCCTTTGAGCATACTTTGTCGGCAATATTAACACAAAAACATGAGAAGGGACAGGAAGCACCCATAGCCTTTATGAGCACGCCTTTGAAAAGACATGAGCTCAAGTATTCCCAGATGGATAAAATGCCTTCACCATAGTAAAAGTGGTAAAATAGTTTAGGTACTATATACTTCATTCCCATTGTACAGTTTTCATACCTGAAACTGTAGTGAAAAGTATTTTGACTCAAAAGGAGTTTGGTATGAACAATAGAGCAGTTTGGATAGCAAAAATTCAAGAGTATGACTTGATAATCAAGCCGACCAATTTTGTGAGGGGGAAAGGCCTATGCAAGTTAATAGAAGAGAATGGTGAGCCATCTGAAAAAATTGATGAAGTACCCATGGCGTTGCTAGTCAGTCTAACCGACCCCTGGTTTTTAGACATGGCTTATTTCCTCACCTATGGTGAGTGTCCTGATCACCTAAACCCTAAAGAGAGGTGTAACTTGAAATTGAAGGCAAGTAGATATGTGATATCTTAGGTAATTCTATACAAGAGGAGCATAGATGGAACCTTCCTTAGGTGCGTAGATGCTGATCAGCAAAAAGAGTTGTTGAAAGTATTTCATGATGAGGCTTGTGGAGGTCACTACTCCTTGACCGTAACAACATTTAAGATTCTTTGAAATCACTTTTACTGGCCTCGCATGTTCAAGGATGTGTACCAGTATGTTCACAATTGTGAAAAATGTCAACTTTTCACTGGGAGACCTCATCTTGTTGCCCTGCCTCTTAAACTTGTGATTTTTGATGAACCTTTCAAGCAATGGGGAATAGACTTCATGGGACCTTTGAACCCACCATCCATCACTGGGCATGTTTATATTCTCACAGCCATTGATTATTTTACCAAGTGGGTGGAAGCAGTCCCCACTAAGAAAGCAAACTCTCAGGTTGTGTGCGAGTTCCTTTTAAATTATATTTTTTTTAGGTTCGGGGTACCGGTTAAGATAGTAGCAGACAATGCTACATACTTTTCCTCTGAAGAAATCTTGGCTTTTTTTATGAGCATGGCATATCTTTGGCTCATTATTCTGATTATTTCCTACAAGGGAATGGTCAAACAGAATCCAGTAATAAGAACCTAGTGGCAATAATGAAAAAATTAATGGATGACAACCCCCGTGAATGGCATAAGAAGCTATATGAAGCTATATGGGTGGATCGAACTACTTTGAAGTGAGAAATTGGGATGGCTCCCTTTGAACTGGTATATGGAATAGGAGCACATGTATCTCTACCTTTGGAACTTTCCTCAGCCAAGCTCCAAGCTGTCATTGAAGATTAGTACTTTAAAGACCTCCTAGAGAAACATGTCATGCATTTGAGTAGATTGGAAGAAGAAAGAGAGGATTTGGTAGATCATATTACAAAGCATTAGTTGAAGGTAAAGAAGATTTTTGACATGCAGGTGCGGCCTCATAACTTTATGGAGGGAGATGAAGTGCTTTTATGGGACAAAATACAGGCACCTAAAGGGTCTCATGGGAAATTTGAGTCTTTATGGAAGGGCCCATTTATCATTTCTAAAACTCTTGGTTCAAATGCTTTCCAGTTGTCCTACCCAAATGGTGTGAATCTGCCTTTTACTTACAATGGGTAGGACCTCAAATTATGTAAGCTTTAATGGTATACCCAGTTAGTACCTGTGTACATATTAGGTAGTTTTTCCCTATTTTCCTTTTTGGTGTGTCATTGTGTTCTATTTTTCTTTCCCTTTGTTGGATTTTTCTGTGAAACCAATTATTCAAAGTTCTCTGCACATTGAGCAATATGTAGTCCCCAGCTACAGCTGATGTTAAGGTCAGTTAGAGTCACCATTATGAAGTGTCTTTGACCGTTCATAGTACATTCATTTGAAGTCCAATTTAGTGTGTTCCCTTGATGGTCTTTCCCTTCAACAATCCTCCAAGTGTGCATGTCCTTAAAATTGTTAAGAAATGGCCTCCAAATTTGTTAGGTTCAAAGTCAGCTTTCCTTGGTCGAGTCTTTTCTAAGACTCATGCTTCACATGAACCACTTCAAACCACTTTGAACTTCGGTTCAAATTAGTTCAATGAATGATTATTTTTCTAACATCTAGTTTATGCAGGTGGACCCTAGTCTACGTCACCTTTTTGCAGTGAACCACTTTGAACCTCTTTGAACCCTGGCTCAAAGTAGTTCAAAAGGGTTCAAGGATAGTTAGAGGGTAGATTGATAAGTGAGGTGACATTTGATGTGACAGATGATGTAAGCCGACGGTGAAATAATGGTAAGTTATTAATGTGGACAGTCTTGATTTGATGGGAATCATGGAGCGAGCTTGAAATGAAATTTTGGGTTGCGAGTAAGGAAATTTCTAACACGAGCAAGAGATATTACTTATGGAAAGATTAATGATGGTTATAATGAATATGGATTTCAAGGGCATCTCTTTGACAAGTCATTAATACTTGCATCATTCCAACTTAATGCCCTCGATTGATGCTCATTAAATCTGGTCCTTCATGACATAATCTTTCAAAATATAAATATTTCTGTAAGTTTTCTCTTCTTCTCATAATCTTGTAGAGTCTCGATTGTGGAAGAGGAAACTAGTTTTTCTTGAGTCTTTGGAAAGCAAGTAGCCTCTGAAATCTTTCTTTGTTTTCCTATTCCAATTTGTTGATTTTTGTTGAAGGAAAGAGGGTTGCTTTCATTAATCTTTCCAGTAGAAGAGATGAAATGTAGCATGCATTTCTTTGGGAATTATAAGAACACGGAGTGTCAAGCCCCAGTCATCAAAGACACAAATCTCTTAGGGGTTGAGGTAGGAGAAATGGCTATTCACCTTACGAACCATGCTAAGGGAGAGTATAGTCTTGAAATTCTTTCGAGTGGATTGCTTGAAGCTGGGGCTTTCCCCCCGTCAGTCATTAGCCGTGAGCTAATTCAACAGTGTATTAATAGGTATGATATCAAGTCCAAATACATTCTAAATTTTGAGGGTCAAACTCTATTACCTATAAATAGAGAATTCATCATGTTAGCTCTTAAAATCCCATAAGAGTCTTTTGCCAGCTTTACCCCGACCTAGTATTTGGCTCAGTTCCAGGAAAACATTGATAAAAATCATAGTCATATGGCCCGAAAATGGACCCAAAATAATTACAAGGGAGGGTCCCGGTTGCCAAAAATTCTCACCAAATACCATATGAAGGCACCTATTCATGATGTGATAGTTTTACTTCACCGGGTAAAGGGTTCAGAGCAGGTTCTCCTCTTTGAGGAGTGGATGTTTCACTTCATAGAAATAATCTTGGAAGGAAGACAACACCTATATTGGGCAGAGATAATTGCAAGTGCTTTGAGGGATCAACTAAAGCAAGCTCAGGAAATTAAAAGAGAGTTCTTTATGTCCTCTTATTTGATTTATTGTCTAGCATGCACATAGGATTTGGGAGCGATTCCACATGCCCCATGGAATGAAGAGTTAACTGTTCCTAAGTACCGCCCTTTGTTGAGAAAGGATAGGGTTTTGGGAGATTATAGATGGGTCCATGATGTTTTTATTGGGAAGTTGTGTCAACAATTAGCGAGAGATTCAAATCAAATAATGTCAGTGAAAGCCTAGAAGCTAGTCCAAACCTATGGGATTTTTTATGTCCAGTTCCCACGATTCACTTATCTCTGGGTAGGAGGGTTTGATGAAGAACCTATCAAGCTCCCTAGATTTACTTTTGACTACTTCATGTTAGCCGAGGTTTGTAGGCAATTATTTGTGGTGATTAAGAATAGTTTTCCAGAAGAAAAATGGGCTTCAATCTTTCCAATTAAATTAGGAGCCTTGGCCTGCCATAGCATGATGGATGCTTCAGTGATAGGTAGCAATTTTGTGAGTTTCCAAATGCATTTCTATGAACCAAGAAGGGGTTTCGATAGTAAAGGCTTCGCTAGATAGATTCTAAGTCTAAGCATTCACCCATCACCTAGTTCACACCTTGAAGATTTGTTGGAAGATCTCGGTAATGAAGAGGCAGTAATAAAAAGGGATTGTTCAAGACTCTTACTTGCACAGATTGAGTTGCTACAATTAAAATTTGACACAAGTGGGATAGACGAGGATAATTCTAAAATCTTAGTCTCAGAGGCTGAATTTTCAAGAACAGAGAATCCCTTGACTATAGATAGGTCATGAAAAGAAGATGATGATATAAAATTGAGGGCTAGAACTATTTTCAGAATTACAGAAGCTTGGCTGACTAAGAAAAGGCAGAAAAGAATAAAGAACCCATCTCCTAAAAAGAGAAATGTTGAATCTGTTTCAATCAATATGAACCATGGCTTGCCTAATGTGTCTCCTTTGGTTCTTGATGCAGGTAAGATCACATCCCCTAAGAAAAAGGCAGTATTCAATGGGCATCCTACAACAATCAGAACAAGAGCCAGAACAAGGTCGTAAAAATGTTCTCAGATGGCATTTTTAGGACTTGATTACCTAGACATGGTGATTAATAGGAGAAGAGTCAAGATATTCCTACCAGTCATCCAGGAATACTTCAAGCTGAGAACACCCCCGTCAAAATGCCTAACAATTAGATAGTTGTTGGTTCAGTCCCTCATTGGCTAATGGAAATAGTAAGCAAAAGGAAGAGTTATAACCCTATTTCACTACCTATGAAAGAGATTGTCACCAAGTATGCCACCTAGATTCCTAAAGCTAAAAGGATGAAGAGTGATGCAAGATTATCCACTAATCCATCTACTAGGAAAGTAACAATAGAAATAGTGACCTTCAAGCCTAAAGAAGGAACCTGTGAACCTGAGGCAGAGGATTTTGAGATTATGAAAATGGAACTAGGGGTTTTGACCAGGGACTCAAAGGATCACATCTTCAAGTTCTTAGTCGATCATATGTTGAATCAGTCACAAAAAGATAGAAGAGAGAAGCGTGAACTGAAACAACTTGTTTTCGCTATGGCTAAGTTTATTTCTTCCCTTATTTTTGTTGGAACATTGCCACTCACCCAATCCCCACAAATTTTTGATCCTAACTCAGCCGAAAGAAAGAAACTTGTGAAGCAAATGCAGCTAGGTAAAGCCCAAGTAGAAACTATGAAAACCTGGATAGACAACATCTTTGATGAGAGCTGCACTTTCATATGGGAGTTTGTATCCTCTTGTATGGATGGTGAGGCTTTACTTGGTGAAGTACAAACTTTAATTCCTACTTGGGAATTGGAGGAGGAAAAATGTGCAGCAATTTGTACTCAGATACATGAGATGGAAATGTATGGTGTAACTCAATTCCTGGCAGAAAACCCAATGAAATTGGTAGACCCTTGTATGTTATTCATCTTGAAACAGAATTTTGGTTGGAAGAGCATGATGATTAAAGCAGCAATCTCCCAAGTCAAAGCAATAGAGAAGGAGGTACTAGACATGCATGCAAATTCCCTGAAGGATATTAAGATAATGAACCCTGCGGGTGCTCTACAAATTGATGAAGGCGATAAGGATGCAGACGCCTTGGTTAATTTTTTTACAGATACTATGAATGCTCTTAAAGAAAGTGAAACACCAACGGTTCAAGACTTCACTAAGATAGAAAACATGGAATCCATGTTGTTGTTGAACAGGGGTTAGTTATCGAAACAATCGCAGAGGATTAAGGAGTTAAAATGGGAGAAGAACGCATGTCGGGAAAAGATGATAGGTTTAAAGAATCTACATTCTTAGCTGGCTCAAGAACTAGTGAACGCATTCAACACTTGGAAGCTCGTGCAAACTGCCATGTTTGAAGATCTTGGAGGGAATTAACTTTTTTCGGGGATAGCATTTATGTTTTTGTTTTTAAAAGATGTGTTTTGAAACTCTTGTTTTAGTTGCGTAACTGGTTTTTAACAATTTTTCTTGCGTCTGAGAGGCTGGGTTTTTCTGGAGGCTCTCTTAGACTTGAACTATAAATGCTAGAGCATTAAACTATTTAAGGGTTAGAAATTACAGATAGAAAATAGATAGCTTTTCTAAATAGATAGCTTTAGTAGTCTTTTAAGTTTTTTAAATAGTTGGTGACTTATTTTGATTAGACTTTGATCCGATCAGATATAAATATATAAATGCATAGTTTGATTTAGATATTTGAATCGAAATCTATAATGTGTCAGTTACTTTGAGAATCGGTACATTTTATCTATGCATGTATTATTTATGCTTAGTCACTTCTATTTTCTTTTTAGTTATTTTCCCTTGAGTTATTTTATAAATACCTTTGTTCTAGAAATAGATTAGTAGATCTCAGTTTCTTCATAGTTTGAATTAATTGTCTGTTTATTCTTGAAATTACCTCAATACCTAAGAGTATCTGAGCGATCCTTCCACACTTTCTAGTTAAAAGTGTATGTATTTTCTTTTATGTTGATAATTCATTGAATATCATACAAGGAAGTTGAACCTTTAAAATTCAGAGGGAAGCAATCTCTGATGCTTGCCCAACTGTTGATGAATTGTTTATCTTTAGAGGCATATATTTTTTATTTATTTCATTTAAGAAGAGGAAGAAAAATCTATTTGCCAACACAACCACTAGAGACACTACTGGAGGAAGATGAAAAATTGGTTGTGGAGATGAGATCTGAGGCTGGGAAAAATATGGTTGGGTTCTTTGGGAATCAAGAGGGGGGGGGATGATGGTGTGCTACTCTCTATGAGTGCTTTGAAGGAAGAAGGGGTGATTGCGGTGAAGGATGTGGCATGCAAGAGGTTGTTGGAGAAGAGAGTGGAAATTAAGATGAATTCGAAGAAGATTAGTAGTTGTCTCAATAGGATTGATGTTGCAATGCCCAAGCTGCAAGCTAGGAAAGAGAAGCCCCCTTGTATTCCTCAAGTTGTTTTGGATGCCAGGGTGTGTGCTGCCAAGGAGGCCATGAAGCTGGAGAAGGATATTGAGAATGAAAATGGTGGGGCTGGAGTTTACTCCACAAGCTTGAAGAAGCCTTGAAGAAGCGGTATATTTTGGCAAATGAAGAGTGGAAAGAAGATGATATTCCTAAGATCATGGATGCACACAATGTTGTAGACTTTATTGATCTAGATATCTTGCAAAGGCTTGAAGAAATGGAGAGGGAAGAAGGGCTTAGGATGGTAGCTAAGGGTGATGAGGATGATGAGATGGGGGAAGTGGAGTTGAATCCTTATGAAAAGGAAGCTCTGGCTACAATTAGTAAGAAGAAGAAGATGCTTATCGTCGAACAAAAATTGAAGAAGAGTACTGCAGAGAGCTGAGAAACATAAATGTAGATTTCACAATAGCTGACAAACATAATTGTAGGCATCATGGTCACATTTTTTTGGAGACAACATAATTGAGTTGTATACCCAGATGATGGAGAGCAACTTCTGCTCCTCTGATTCCAAGTTGACACTGTGGGATCAAAAGACCATAGATAAGGAATAAATTTAGAGAGTGGAGGAGGGTCATAATGACCAAAATAATACGGGATGAACCTCAAGTTAAGTGAGGCAACTGCAAACATTTTAATAGATTTTTATTATTAAATAATGAAATTTGCATATACTAGTGTTCTAAGCCCCCTCTGACTTACACATCTAGAAAATGAAACTACAACCTATTGGGATTGAGAAAAACCTTATAAAACAATAGCAGCTAAGAAGGATCACTTGCCAACATCTATTGAATACATATGTTGCTCATGAATACAAGGTCCTCCAACAAATGTATTCAACAGATATTAGCAAGTGATCCTTCTTAGCTGTTGTTGTTTTATAAGGTTTGTCTCAATCCCAATAGGTTGTAGTTTCATTTTATAGATGTGTAAGTCAGAGGGGGCTTACAATAATAAATCATGTAATGAGGGGGCTTAGAATACTAGTATATACAAATTTCATTATTTAATAATAAAAATCTATTAAAATGTTTGCAGTTGCCTCATTTAACTAGTTGAGGTTTTTCTTGTATTATTTTTGTCATTATGGCCCTCCTTTGCTCTCTAAATTTATTCCTTATCTATAGTCTTTGGATCCCACAGTGTCAACTTGGAATTAGAGGATCATAAGTTTCTCTACATCATCTGGGTATACCACTCAATTACGTTGTCTCCCAAAAAAATGTGGCATGATGCCTACAATTATGTTTCTTAGTTGTTGTGTCCCAAAACCCCTTATGACCCTTTACGACCATTTATGATCTCTAAGAATACATCTTAGAGGTCTTAAAATGTTGTAAAGGGTCATACGAGGCTCCTAGGAGGGGCTAGATGAGCTTCCACCTTCACGTGGTTGGCCCTGTTAAGTAGAGAATGTTAAACTATTCTCGAAACAAAGACAATCTCAATAATTTAAGGTCTCAGTCCACAGAAAAATTAAATTAGACTTACTATCCAAATTGGTACATTGATGAGAATCAATGATGGGGATTTTTTTGATTCTGAGAAGACGTATATGCAGTGAAGGCCATAAGGGATTTTTGTGGAGATTTTCTAGATGTGGAGATTTGCTAGAGTGGCTATATACATACGAGGGTTTCTAGATTGAGTACCAGTGTAGAGATGATGATTTAGTAACATATGTCTATAAAACCTTCACAAATATCCCTTCTTTGGCCTCCACTCATACCTCTTCTCAGAATCTAGAAACTTTGGATACTGTTTCTCATCCATGCACAAAATGTGCTAATGATCGTATAAAATTACTTAAAACTAGTAAAGGGTGTTGGGAACAACCTCTAGGTTATGAAGGGATTCCATTCTGGTGTGGGATGTGTATTTAGATAGGGCATCCTAGTGGAAAGACATCTCACACCATCATTATACGGTGGAGAAGAAGTTGAAGCAACAAAAGAGTTTTTCTCAAGCTGTGCATGGTGAGACATCGAATCAAGAAATTGGAAATGTATGTAAAGTGACCAATGTTACGAAGGGAGTGGATGGTTTGGATGATGAGAAGAGTGCTAGAAAGGTAGCAACCACACTAGAGGGCAGATAAAAGAAAAGACCTATTGGGTGTTGAGACCAGAGGGCAGAGAAAAGAATGTGGCTATCCCTGGTTCGGGCCAGGTTCTAACCTATTACGATTAATAAAATTACCAATTACCATTAAAAAATAAATAGTAAAGTAACATAACAAAATACATAGTGATATATATTAATGCAAAGTAACACCTGAAGATAACTATCTAGACTGATCAGGATGTCGTTGGTGACGACTCTGCATATTTATCTTCACTTTTTTTTTTAACAAATTGAAACAATAAGATACAAGTTGAGGAAAATTGAATAAAAAAATGTAAAATTCTAACACACCAGCTCAAAAAAAAAGCATCAAGAAATTCATAACCAAATCTAGTTTGCAAAAGCCGCCATAATTGAAACTCACCTTCTCAAAATTTTCTCTAATAACAAACTTGCAAGCCCGTTGACAAATCTCTGTAATAGAATCAAGTTCTCAACTTGAACTTCACTCATAAAAAATCAACACACCTATGTAGCAATAGAATCAAGTTCATTGAAAAATAGGACACAAGGAGCTCATCCTCTGGCTTTATCAAAAATTTCCCTCACATTTGCCTCACTCTCTCAAACTACATTGTTAACAATTCAGGGCCCTTCACACTAATGTCTTTCCACAACCCGGTGGTCCATAAAGTAACACTCCTTTCAAAGAAGACATGACAAATTTTTCAAATTTCTCAGGATGCTCCACTAGATATTGAACAGTCTACATCAAACTCATAATGAATTTTGTTAGTTAATATCTCCTTGCATAGCAGACTTTCTACATTAAAATAAAAGAAAAGCAAAAATAGTGTACCTCTTGAAGCTCCCTCTTGACATTTTCCAACCCTCCAATATCTTCCCAAGAGACATTTGGAACTTCAACCACCTGTCAATATTTTTCCAACATTCAAGATACCTGTCAATAATAAGATACAAGTTGAGGGAAATTGAATCAAAAAATGTAAAATTCTAACACACCAGTTCAAATAAAAGCATTAAGAAATTCATAACCAAATGCAGTTTTCAAAAGCTACCACAATTGAAACTTGCCTTCTCAATATTTTCTCTAATAGCATACTTGCAAGCCCGCTGACAAATCTTGGTAATATCGGCTCCACTAAATCCTTGGGTATAACGGGTCAGTTCCATTAGGTCCACATCCTTCAATACGGGTGATTTTCTCAAGAAAGACTTAAAAATTTGATCATGTGAGGACTCATCAGGTTAAGCACTCTGTTCGCAGCACCACCAACATCCCCAACAAGCAGATGGATTGCTAGAGCCAAAAGCAGTCTGGAAACAGAATGAGCAGGGACCTGCTGGCAACAAGTAGCAAAATGAGTGTGGATACCTAAAGATAAATATCTAGACTAATCACCAATCAGGATGTCATTGGTGATTAGTCTAGATATTTATCTTCATTCATTTTTTTTTAAACATTCCATAGTTAGTCAAAATTTTGACTAACCTTAGTCGATGGTTCGACTAATCTACGTCGAAACCCTGACCTGGTTTGGTCAAATAATCAACCATTTTGCATTGAACTGTGGCATCGTGGGTTTGGCATCCTAGTCAGAGTGGCCAAATATTTTGACCAATATTGGTCCATGTTGCGACGCAATTTGGTCAAAATATGACCGTCATGGTTTTCACATCCTGGTCGGATGGGCCAAGCATTTCAACCAACTTTGGTCGAATTTTTGACTAAAATACCACCACTTGCCACTGTCATTTTTGACCAAGATTTGTGTCAGACATTCTATGATTGAAGACATATGTCAATATTTCGATGATGAAAATAGTGACCAATCAGTTGGTCGAGTATTCAACCCATTTGGGTAGAAACTTCGACCAATACTCTGTTGAAAAAAATGTAAAATGTACTAGTGTAGAATGCAAGAGAGAGGAATTACGCATGACACCTATTTTCCAAGTTTTCATCATGGTACTTGTTCAAGATGCCAAAAGAAGTGGTTTTCACCATAGGATGGATTTCTTTTCTTTTTCTTCTTTTTTTCAATTTCTTTTTTTTTTCTTTTTTTCAATTTTTCTTTTTGGATACTCGTTGAAAAGGTATGATATGATGGGCCAAGGCCATTGAAAGGTATGCTCAAAGATGTTGATATGGTGATGGAAAGGTGATATGGTGGATAAGGTAAAGGGTGGCTAAATATTTATGCAATGAATTGAATAAGGTAAATGGAAGGATAACAAATAAGAGGATAAAAAGTCTTTCCATGTGTGGGTGTGAAAAAGGGGATGGAAGGATAATGAAGAGGAGGATAAGAAGTATTATCAAGATCAACATCAATACACACCTTGAAGGGTAGTGGAATGATGGAGGAAAAATAGGTGAAATAGCTTGAGATTTCGAAGTAAGAGAGGATATGGATCTTGGGATACACGGACTCAAAATGGATGGATGAGATGGAATGTGTTTGGGAGAATGTGGAGTGGAAGCCTTTGGAAGCTTAAATGTCAACTTTGATTTCTCTTTTGTGTGTAAGTCCTTTAAAAGTGACTTAGGAATCCACACTTTCTTTGATTTTTCTTTCCTTTTGGATGCTTAAGAATGAATTTCTTTAATGAGGGATTTAGGAACCCACATTTTCTTTGATTTTTCTTTTTGCTTGATGGACCTTTGTGGTCTATTGAATATTTATTTTCTCCTTTCATTCACATGTAGATTAGATGGGACATGGTGCTCTTCATACATAAGTGGATTCTTGGATTTCTAATTTTTATGTTGCAAATTGAAATTTCTTCCAAAGGACTTGGGATTGGTGGATGAATAAGGTTGATATGGCTGGTTTATATGGATGGGTTCATATGGAGGGTTCATATGGATGGGTGTTTGGTTTCTCAAGTATGTATGTCTTTGTTGATCTTGATAGGGTATAGGGTAAGTGGACTATGGGATAAGGATGGTAGGAAAGGTTGATGGAGGAATGTAAGGGCCCAATATGGATTTGGAGGATGTATAAGGTTTCAATTTTGGGATATAGGGACCAAGGATGGATTTGGAGGATGTATAAGGTTTCAATTTTGGGATGTAGGGATCAAGGATGGATTTGGAGGATGTATAAGGAATATGCTTATGCACAAATGGAGGTAAATGGGATGTGTGAGGGATATCAACATATTTATTTTGAGCTGCATGGCCAAGGCTTTTATCTTTTGGATTTATCTTTGTACCAATAGGCTTATATGTAGCTTTGATAAGAGTGACTTTGATAGGAGCACTTAAATCTTTAGATAGATATGGAGGCTTATGAAAAGTGGATGTTGGGGTACTTTGATCTTGACAAGGATTTTTTGATAGCCTAGGAAGAATACATTTCTTTTGATTTTCAATAAGTTCATTAGAGATGGAAGGAATACCTTGATATTGCTTAGGAGATGGGTATGATATAGGAGGTGAAGGATTTTGGGGTGTTTGAGATGGAAGGATATCTTATTGAACTAAATGGAAGGGTACGAAGGATTCATCATGGGATTCTTGGGATATGGAACTTTGGTCAAATATAGGATAAGGAGAGATATTATCTTGATCTTGATCCTTCATAAGACTTGTTTCTTTGCACTTTTGATTAGTCTCTTGACATGGAGCCACTTCTAAGGAAAATGTAGGAGTTTGGATCCGCATGAGGTTTTCTTAAAGGGATGATGGATGTTAATTTGAAATAGGTACAATAGGCATTGTATTACATGAAGGCTTGTAGTCTATAACCTTTGAAAGAACTTTGTAGCAAGATGTAGGTTAGCTTGGATCTCTTTTAGAGGTAGCCCTTGAGGGTATACATAGTCATTATGAAAACTGTTTGGATTTTTGTTTGATGGAGGAATATTGGATAGCTTTGCTTCTATATTAAATGGAGGAATGGTAGAATAGGTGAAAGCTATAAGAGGACCACTACTAGACATGTGTGCATAAGTTTTATCTTGCTTGAGAAAAGTATCTTCATTAGATGAGTCATTAGAATCTTCAATTTTAATTAAGTCATCATCAATGAGATTTTGGATTTTATGTTTCAACTCCATGCAATCTGAAGTTTCATGCTCATTATGTCTATGATATGCACAATAGTTACTCAAAAAGATAAAACCACATGAAGTGATTTGAGGCAACGTGATGAGATCATTTTCAAGGTGTTTTTCCAAAGCTGATTCGTATGAAATTCCCAAAGGAGTAAATGATCTATCCCAAGGATATTTGGATGTATTTGTGTTTCTCGAAGAGTTTTCATATGATGAATATTGTTGAGATGGGACTAATTCCTCTTGATTTCCTTGATCAAAGATGAGATTCTCTTGGTATTTTGAAATAGGTTCTTCATCAAATATTGGTTTATCATTAGGATATTTTTTTATCAAATATAGGATTTTCATGATATTCTTTTTTATCAAATTTTGAATTATCAAAGATATAGCGTTCATCATGTTTTTCTTGATCATAGAGGTAAGGAAACAATGTTCCTAATGAGAATTGGTTGGATAATGTTTCCATTTATTTTTCTATTTCTTGAATTCTTGTGAATAGAATATTCTTTTGAATCTTTATTACTAATTGATTTTTGGATCTTAATGGGTGTTTTCTTTTTTGTAATCAAAGACCTTCAAGCACAACACAATAATTTTATCAATTATCACAAGAAATTCTTCCAAGCAATCTACCTAAGGTGAAATTTGGCTTTTGAATGGCTCTAATGAGGTAGGCTTGCTAATTTATCAAGGTATTTACTCAATATTCCATTAAAAATGGATATTAAACTTTCATCCTCCAAGTATATTAAGAGGCTTCCCACAACCGATATGTCAGAGTTTTTCACAATCCCAAAGGACTACTTGAGGAATTTCAAAAATTAACACCCTTTTGTCACACACCCCATTAAGGATGAATGCATTTCATTTTATAGTGGGTTAGATTATTGCGGAAAAGGCAATTGTATTCCACTTTGGGTTGTCCCTCTCACCGGCCTCGTTAAGGAAAATCTTGGGAGGTGAGCCTAACTATTGATCTAGCATGTTCATTTGAAAGCAATAAAGTGGAATAAAGAGATAGGTTGTGGGAGTTTGATTCACCAAAAGGTGAAGAGCATATCCCTAGCTACTTCTCAATTCCCAAACACCTTTAACAAGATTCAATTACCAACCCACTAACTAAAGGGATTTGAGTATTGCTACTCTCTTCCACAAACAAGGGGTTTCAAATTTTAGTGCTTGATTTACCTAGCCTTTCTTTTAATCAAGAAATTTTGACACTTTTGGCATTTTGATTCACTTAAAAAGTGAAGAGCATAGGCCTAATATCAAAATTTCTCAAACAATAATAGGTTGTTTTTAATTACTATATTTTTGAAAACAACAAAGCCACAATTCAAGTAAAAAAATGACTAAGTTTAGTCTTACCTTCAAACGAAGCTAGCAAAGCCTAGGGGCATTTTTTATTGATTTTGCAATTTTATGCTTACCTAGTGGCGATCATGTTGGAAATATAGATGCAGTAACTAAGAGGGGGGGTGAATCAGTTAACCACAAAATATTACCACTGATCCCTTAAATATCTTAACAAATTATTTACTGTGCCACTCGGTAAATATACAGAGAAATGCTAAAACTTGATCCTTGAAGTGTGTAATAATTAAACTGTTCTTAAGCATTCATCACTGATTAACTTACATGAATAAAGAAAATAACATGAACACAAGAGACACCAGATTTACCGTGGAAACCCAATATGGGAAAAACCACCAATGTAACTAGTTACTATTTTTCACTCTTCTGAAGTGATGCCCAGTTAGAAGCCAACCCGGTAAAAGGTTACAAAACACACTGTTAGGTGTGACCTTGTTAGAGGATTTAATCACCCTGCTAGGAGTGGCCTTGTAAGAGGTCTTGAAACAATTAAATAGAACTATCACCTTGTTAGAGGATTTACAAAATGGTTGTTAAACCAACTCGGTTAAGAGATTTTGATATCACTGCTACAATTGTAAGAGAGTAACAATGAAATGACCTGCAACTGAATTGCTGAATATAGATCTCTGTTCTGCTTCACTAGATCCTTACTGATCAAATAAATCTTTGCTACTCCTCAAGGATATCTAACCATCCTTCAAAATTTGCACATACCTTTCTTCAAAATAATTTCTGCATGCTGTATGTGTTCTATTCACCACTTGACCTTCTATATATATGCCATTCTAATTAACATTTAGATTGTCAAGTCAGAAAAAATAATTATTATAACAGTCAGATTAGATAAACAAACTATAATAACAAGATCCTTTGAAAGGCCGACCATGCTCAGTAAACATTAATCCTGAAAAGATTTCCTTCGGTGACCGAGTGAACTCAGTAACCACAGTGAATTCTGCAACATCCTTCAGAGACCGAGAGAGCTTGGTAACCACTACTTTTCCTTTGATAACCGAGGAGGCTTGGTTAACACTGTTACCCTGTCATGTTTCCTTTAGACACTCAAGAGATCTCGGTAGACACTAAAAACCGCCTAGCTGATCGACTGAGCTCGGTAGACACTGAGAACCGCTTAGCTGACCGACTGAACTCGGTAGACACTGAGAATGATAATTGATATGACATTTGTGTGACATCAAGGACAACACATAGCTAATCCAACAATGTCCTTCAGACAATTGTATCCAACAGATCATTCCTTTCCAATGTGCTTTTCCTCCAACAAGTTAGTCAAAAAAACTACCCACAATGAAGAAAACAAAATAAAATTGAATCTAAGGCCTTATTTGTCAAATTTTAGCAAAGCTTTATTAAGGTGAATAAATCCAATTCAATGAAACAAATTTTGCCTTATATGCTTCAACAACTTTGAGATAATGTTTATGTACCTTGCTTTCATGCTGAGAATCCTCAAGAACCAGCTTAATGTGAGAGATGTTCTCCTCTTTGATCTTCTTTGTTAAAGCTTTTCCTTCTTGATTGAATCTGCTCTCTGGTGTTTTTACTCTTTTATGACCTGTCATCCTGCAGACAGAGAGAAAACATTTTCTGATAGTCAGATTCTATTTATTTTCAAATTAAGCCAAAGCCCTATTGAATCTATTGAAAGCGCTATTAAAATGATTGAAAGTGCTATTTAAATCCTTGAAAGTGCTATTTAAATGCTTGAAAGTGCTATTTAAATACTTGAAAGCACTATTTAAATACTTGAAAGTGCTATTTAAATGCTTCAAAGCGCTATTAAAATGGTTGAAAGCATTATTTAAATGCTTAAATGTGTTGTGGATTGGATTAAAAGCACTAAAGAAAATAGTTAAAAGCGCAGAAACAGAGAGCAGAAGCACTAAAGAATTAAGCAAAGGTGTCAAAAAATGATCAAACGCACTGGAGAAAGAATCAAACATGCTGGCTAGTTAGAGAATTAGCACTGATAGAAATTTAGATAGAAGCTAGAAAGGATCGAAAGCATTGTTTCTCTACGCAAAGGTGCAAAAATTTGTCATTGACGCGCTATTACAGTGCTCAGAAGTGTGGTTAAATTGCTCAAACACGCTATTTAAAGTCTCAGAAGAGTTGTTTCACCTGCAAAATAAAGAACTTAACATGAAAAAATTTGAACAAAATGAAATTTTTGGATTTATAAGAAAGTGAAGTCTAAGGCCCCACGGTGGGTGCCATTTTGTGTACTAGAATTTGTACCTTCATAGGGTTAGTATTGATAATAATTGAATAAAATAACTAAATTAACCATAAAGGATGAGTTATTTTAACAAATAAAGATAATTAAGCACTCTGTGGATCTCTAAATAGGGGTGTTAATGGTGAAGCCCTCAACAAGCCTCCATTAATGACAGTCCTAGAATGAGAATATATGATAAAGCAAGATAAAATAGTTCAATTCCAAATTGAAATGCTTAATTAACTTCTAAATTTGCCTTCCTAGCTCAAAATCTCAAGAGGTTAGATGTAATTCTTAGATTTGTGGATGATTTGTGATGCAATTATGCCTCCCTTTTATAGATTTTGGCAAGGGTAGGGGGTGTAGTTGAGTTGATCATGATTGATTTGGGGTTAAGTCTTTGGTTCTACCCTTTGGAGACAATTTAAATGGATTGTCCTCAAAACTTGGGACAAGAAGACAAGATGAGTGGACAAGATGTTCTTTCAAATTGAGTGATTGAGATTCATTTTGGCTTGATCCATGTGAGCTCTTTCCTTAAATCCTATTCGTTGAGGATTTTTCCTCCCATGTGATGTTGAGAGAAAATAGGACTTAATTAATTGAATTTAATTAATTTGTTTAGCCATTTGCACCCCTTGAATGGGTTAATTTGATTTTAAATTGAACTATACAATTAATTAGATTAATTGTACAATTTATTGATTAATCATGATTTATTAGGTTTAAATTGATTTAATGACTTTTGATTTTTAATTCAATTGAATTATGGCTTGATTGGAATTTTGATTTGATAAATGCTTGATTTGATTCAATTGCTTTGATTTTCTCCTTAATTGTTCACTTGATTGATCTTGTCCAATTTTAGGTGATTACACTAGGAAATAGGGAGTTAGTATATAATTCTGGCCAAGATTGAAAGAGTTCCCATTGTTTGTTGGGAAGAGGAGTAAAATAATGCAACTTTCTAAGAAAAAAAAATAACATTGTTGTGTGAAAGGATAGTTTAAGAATAGGTGATCCACATCTTCATTCTATAAATCACATAACTGACAATTAAAAGGTTGGAGGATATTGAATTTATGTAATCTATCACTTGTTAGGACCCTTTTTTTTAATGCCATCCAAGAAAAGCAACCTGCCTTAGGAAGGGTTACATGATTCCAACAGAATGAGAAGGCTCGGCAAGGGACTGAGTTCAACTCCTTCTATTGTATGAGGTTGTATCCTGCTTTGATAGAGAATTTAACATCTTTTGCGGGACCCCAAAATAATTTATCTTCCTTAACTGATAAATAAACCACTTTATTTGAAAAGATTGTATCTAATCTTGTTATGTCCTGAGGAGAAATAGGCAGTTCATTTGGATCTTTCCAAATCACTTTTTTGGAGAATAAGCATATTGTTGAAGCATAATCCACCAGATATTTACCCCAAATACTTTCAGAAGATGAAACAATGTCATCCATTGCCTGCAATTTAGCTAGTGGGGGAGCACCATTCCATGAGTCTCGCTAGAACTTAACTCTTTCACCAGATTTTACTTCCCAAGAAATGAAGTTAGTTACTATCTCCCTTGAAGACATCATAAGATCCCATATAACTGATCCTTTAGGAGGGTCTAGTATAGAAAAAACTCTAGATGGGTAGCTATTATCAAGGTACTTCTTTTGCATAATTTGACACCATATATTTTTGAGCTTGGTATACATTTTCCATACTAACTTTCCAGTAAATTCTCTGTTACATTTTTGCAAGTCATGTATGCCTGCACCACCCAAGGGTTTGACCCATTCCATGTTTTCTATTGAAACCAATGGGATTTTCTTCTCCCAATTCATATTACCCGTCCATAAAAAATCTCTCAATAACTTCTGAATAGTTTGAATCATTGATGAAGGGGCTTTTAATATAGATAAGTAATAATTTGGGATAGTTGAGAGAAGTATTTTTATAAGGAGAATTTTTTCTGCTAGTGAGAGCCATCTTTCTTTCCAAGCCACTATTCTTGATTTGATTCTTTCAATGATAGGCATCCAGTAACTAACTTTGTTTGCACCTACAAAAAAAGGAATGCCAAGATACACAGATGGAATAAAATCAACTGTGAATCCCAAAGTACTGACAATCCTCTTGGAAATAATTTGGCTGGTGTTGAACAAGTAAATTTTTTATTTATGAGTGTTAACTTTGTGACCTAAAGCTGAAGTATACAAATCCAAAGTTCATTTGATTTGTTTAGCTTCTAAAATATTGGAAGCACCAAATGGAAAATTTTCATCTACAAATAGGGAGTGTGTGACTGAGATCTCAGTATCTCCAATTTTAACTCCTTGCCAACTACCTAGTGCATGCTTATGTTGTATAAGTCTATTGAATGATTCAACCATAAGAATAAAAAGCACCGATGATAGTAGATCACCTTGCCGAATTCCTTGTGTGGATGGGAAAAAAACTGATGGAACTCCATTGATTAATATTGAAAAATCTTGCACCCAATATACATGCTTGAATCAATTTACACCAGCCTTTAGCAAACCCAAATTTATGCAATACTTTAAATAAAAAGTCCCAAAAAACTCTATCATATGCCTTCATCATATCAAGTTTAATAATGAAGCTTGGAGTCTTGTTGCTATTGATCGAGTGTAGGGTTTCATGAGCTACTAGGGCTCCCTCCATTTTTTCCCGACCCAGGACAAATCTACCTTGTGGACTTGATACAAGGCTTGGAATCAAATATTGCATTATCAAATATATTGCCTTTGTTATAATCTTATAGATTGCGTTACATAGTGAAATTGACCTAAAATATGAAAACGTCTTGGGTAATTTTACTTTGAGAATAATGGATATGTTTGTTGTATTAAAATATTTGGACATGGCTTTTCTTTTTTTTGGATTCTTCAATAACACCAAGAAAATCGTATCCAATAGTATCCCAACATGCCTGAAAAAATAATGTTGTATATCCATCTGGACCCAGAACCTTATCTGGAGGTAAAGAAAAGACTACCCTCCTAAGTTCATGGATTGTAAAAGGAGCCATAACTCCCAAATTATCTGACTCTATCACTAATGTTGGGATAGTATCAAGGAGACCTTGCAAGGGGTTATCTAGTACTTCTGATAGATTAACTAGGGCTAGTAGATTTTTAAAGAATCTTACCCCTTCCTTTTGAATACCTTGTGCATCTAATATAGGATGCCATTGTCTGCATTATTAATGGAAAAGATACGATTTGCAGCTATTTTCTATTTTTCTGACGCATGAAAGTATTTTTTGTTCTTGTCTCCCTCCCTTAATCATAATTCCTGTGATTTTTGTCGTGAGTAAACCTCTTATCTATTGCATAATTCTTCCCATTCTTCCTGTAGATTTTTCTTATTATTATAAGTATCATTATCCATACCATGCTTGATGATCTGATCCAAAATGTCCTCTAATTTATATTTAATAGTCTCTTTCTCTCTAAATATAATTTTAAAGACCAATTCATTCCATTTTTTGATATGCTTCTTAATAAACTTCATCTTAGAAGAAAATTGATGCATTTTGGAGCCCTCACAGTAAGGAGCACTAATCCACCATTGTTTGATAAGTGGGATGAAAGTTGGATGTCGAAGCCACATCCTTTCAAATTTAAAGGAAGGTCGATAGTGAAATCCTTGATTTACCAACGGGAAGCCAACTTGCATGAGATACGAAAGTGATCTGACCCTAGCCGAGGCATAATTTCTGATTGGAAAGTAATATTAAGTAGCTTCCACTCTTGTGATATAAGAAATCTATCTAATCTGACTGCAATCTGGGAAAAGTTAGCTCTCTTATTAGTCAATTTGTATGGTCTATCTATAGGCTCTACATCCAGTAAATTGTTGTCTTCTACAAAACTTGAGAAGTCTTGGATAGTTCTCAGTGGGGGGCAGATTCCACCATTCTTTTCGAACATCTTTAGGATGGCATTAAAATCTCCACCTAAAATTACATGTTGATCATGTTGAAGTTGTATGTTTTGAGTCAATTTCACCCAAATTCTTTGTTTATCATGAGTTGACGTGGGACCATACGCATTAATTAATATGAAAGATATGTCAAAGATAGTCATCTTCAATAATTGCTAATTATCATTTTGATTTAAGATATGCCCTTGAATTAAATTAGGATCCCATAAAACAATAATTCCCCCTGAAGCTCCAACCCCTTGTCTATGAACTGATTTCCAGTTTTTCCATTTCCCAATTTCTTTATCATATGTTTCCTGCGATATCTTTGTTTCTTGAAGCATAATAATATCTGCATTCATAGAATCCATCTCTTTCTTGATTCTACTTCTTTTGTCAGAGGCATTTAGGCCTCTGACATTCCATGAAGCTATCTTCATTGTTGACAAGGAGAACCCTTAGTTCTCTTCATCATTCTTTTGGGTGGTGTAAATTTATCATCTAGGGGTGACTGAATATTTGAAGGTCTAAATTTTCCATCTAATGTTGACTGAATACCAGCAAAAATTTCTTCCTTATTTTTTTAACCCTTTGGTTTTCTCCCCCTCTTCTTGGGCATTGGCTTGTCCTACACATTTTGATTAGGAGTCTATTCAATAGATAACAACATATTGTGATCATAATCACATAGTGAGACTTCCTGCTATGTTCTCTGAATTTCTCTATCATCTTCCTGAGAAGCTTCATCCTAATTTATATCCTCCTCCAGTACCCTAGAACTGTTAATCTTCATCTAATCCTATATCTTCATATTATCTTCCTCATCAAGAGAAATCACATCAGCAAATTTTTCCCCGATAGCTTATGAGTATTGTTCAATCTTGTAGTCCTCGTGAATGTCCTTAGTAAAATCAAGATCTATCCTAAAAACACTTTGTGTGTATTGTAAAACATCATTTCTATCTAGCTCAAAGTCTATATGAGCCTCTTCTTCTATGAGTGGTATAATGTTCCTAGTCTGTGATTGGCAACCTTGCATTACTTGACTGTCTACATTTATATTTGGCTTGCCATCTTGTATCAGAAGTAAGGGGGCTTGATCATAAAACTGCATTTTGGCTTAAAACTGTTGATCTAGACCAATGTAAGGTTGATTGGGTTGATCCTTTTCAAAAAATACTCCCTCTTCAGCTGCAATACCATAAATGATTTTGGTGGCCAATTTTTTAATCATATGTTTAGATACCTTTTGAGCTTTGAAATATGCCACTACTCATTTGGTAAATACTTCATGCATGTTGGTCATGGTAACCGGGTGATCCTGAAACATCATTTGATGGACAATACAATCTAGTTCATGAGAGGGTGTCTCTGGTTTCTTCCACTCTAGATAACTTGCTCTTGAATTAGAAACCCGACTAGCATTGATTCTTAAGTTGTTGAAGAGTAAGGAGAACCAGATGTAGCATTGGTATATAGTCTCAAGATCTATAGTTAGTATGCTTGCTACCCATGGAATCAACTCTGTAATATTATTGTCATCCTTATTCTGAGATATTCCTTAGATTAAGCAGTTTACAGGATGTGAACAATGATCCTCACAAACCACAACTTCCAATTGGTATGTCTTCTTACATTGTGTATTGAAGTGTCCTAATTTATGCTGATACTTGTGGATAGTATCCTTATCCTACAGGACAATATCTTGGTTCCAAACACCCCATTTTGATTTAATCTTGATCAGGCTTGGAAAAATCTTTGAGGAATCCATAAGAACACAAACTCTGATATCACAATGTGGTAACTCAAATGGGATGAGGTCATGTTTGATAAATATCCCAACTTTATTTGCTAGTATTTCCACAATATTTGGGTCTATATATTCTAAGGGCGGCAAGGGAAAGGAAATCCAATGGGGGAAGAAGCATCATTCTTTCTTCTTGGGTTTGAAGTTAGGTACCCATGACCTGGTGAACAAACCCGACCCTTTACAAAACCATCCTTTATGTTTATGAATAGCATCCCTCTTGTCTACTGATTCAAACAATGCAACAAAAAAACCCAACTTTGACTCTAGCATAAATATGTCTGATAAGCCATCCCAATGCTCATAGGCTCATGGTTTAATATCCAAAATATCAATTTGTTGTTAGAAAACTTACCAATAAGGGCTGAGTGATGAAGAGCTCCAATGTGCTCCTACATCATATGCTCTAGGAGATTAACATTGATCATGTTCTGGGAGACAAAGCTGGAATGGGGAGCATCTTTACTCTGGTTGCCTTGATCATTAAACGTTTGATGCTTCTTTGGCTGCCAGGTTTGTGTGATCTTGCTTGAATTGAAGGGTGCCCTATTCTAATTTTTATTGGGAATTTTATCTGAAGAGTCTCCTTGCTGAGTGTGATCTATTTTATTAATTTTAGACTCCTTTACCAAATTAGATGGATATATAATCTGAACTGGAGTTCCTGGGGGAGTCCCTTCACATATGTCAAATACCGGTTGTTTCTTGTTGATGCTAGGATACCCTCTTCTTCCATTATTCACATGGGTATGCTTATGATTTTGAAATTTTTCCCGCTTAAATGAAGGTTTGAATTTTGTTCTATTGGACATCGATTGTGGTCACCCTTGCACAACACTAGGTCTCTTGGCCGCCTATCTGGAAGACTCCCCGTGTTCAAAGCTTGAGGTACCGTGAAGATTTGACTCCTGCCCAAATGTGGATTTAAAATTCCACCAAAATGTGGGGTTGGATTTTTGAATCTCTGACACATAATTTTTTTGGTCTTGCGTCATCCTAGATCTCATGGCTACATGTCTGGAAGATTCCCCCTATTTAAAAGTTGAAGTTCCTCTAGGATCCGTCTGAGCTTTCTTTAAGGTCATCAGATGCCCTTTTGCATTCGTAGATGTCTTAAACTAGAATCGGGGGTTGACAAAAAAGGGTTTCATTGGTTGTACAAATTCTTTACCTCTGAAGATGTTAAAACAATTCAATTGACCTTCCTAGTTTTCCTTGCCTTGCACAGCATGAGTATCATTTTTTGTCGTAAACGAGCACATTTGAAAACCCATGTTTGAAATTTTTTGTCCTCAATACCTATCTATTTGGACTATAGGAGGGCCTCTAAATATCTTTCTAAGATCTTCCTTTGCCTATAATTTTGCATCTGTACAAAAATGAACATGGTCTTCCTACAACCCTCTATCTGCTCTGATTGCCTGTAACCCTAGCTATGCTCTGGTGCATAGGCATCCCCCCATTGTCTCAACCTCATCTATTCCCAATATTATTAGGGTAGAATAATATTATTTCTTCTTCAGATGAGGAAAACTCTCCCCGCTTTATATTTGGTTGCAAAAAAATGATCATTTTTTTACTCACAACTCTCACTTATATTTTTCCAAAGAATACATTGTACTCATATACAAGATAGGTCATTATAATTATAATGAGTTTAGCCATTGCAAAATAAAATTAAACAAATTACAAGTTGGTCATGTCAATAGAAAATTACAATTAGGTCCAATGCTAAGAGCACTTGGACCATAATATAGGTCACGCATAACATGAACCCATTCAGATATGATATAATTATTAAATATAATACCTGGACCAAAAACATGAAGCATGATCCATTTTAGGAGAAAGAGGGACCAAGAAAACATTACACATTGCTAAATATCAAACCCACAATCACTAAAACAACTTCCATGGTCATCTCAAACGTGTATCATCACATTGCCCAAAGAACCACATCACTTGCAAAGTGTATCTGGACATCCCCACACCATGGTGAGATCTATATCATCTACACTAGATACCATATCACTTTCTATTTTTCCATGTTAGAAGCCATCACAACACATTTCTAGACCAGAACAACAACTGATAATCACTACATCACTTGGTAATAGGGTTTTTAGATCACCGAGAATAGTTTATGGATCATCAGGAAAAACCATAACCAAGATCAAAACCTAAATATAATTTAAATGACATCTTCATATACATATACACATCTACAATCATTATTTTTGGAGTGAAACCCTTCTAGAAAACACAACTAAACAATCATCTTCAACTATAAATCTCTAATACTAAACCACTAACCTCCTGACTTCATAATATAACACTAAAGCACTTCTTAACATCATTCTCAAATGTTCACATCATCTACAAAAAATATACATGTCTTCCACTATTCTATAGCACTAACATCTCCAATACACAACCTTACATTTTTTGGACAAACTCCTTCTTTAAATATACCTAAACATGTCATCAACAAGTACTTCTGGACCACAATGTTTGACATCAATGACAACCAGAAAATAACTACCAAACATATATTTCCAACAGCCTTAATGCCCTATGAAAATATTTTTAAGCAATAATTATCCATCAATTAATCATGCAACATAATTCATAGAATTTTACTTTCCTTCTAGCATCACTAATGCAAAAGAACAATCATTTCACTACAAATGCATCACTCACATGATATTTAGTCCATATTAAAAAAAAATGCAATCTCAAGACAAAGTTACACAATCACTACAAGCACTTCAAGGTCCTATCATTTTCCTTTGGAAATATCATGCAATCAAATATACAAGATGAAAAATATGCAAACATGTTTGCAAAGTCTTACAATTTCTCTTTTCATGCATGATATTCTAAGTTCAAGAAACCAATGCAGATTCAAAATCATGATCTTCTTTCTCAAATGATCTATTTAATTAATTAATTTATCCTTTCTCTTGCATC
This sequence comes from Chamaecyparis obtusa, assembly GCA_027943335.1. Classification (NCBI taxonomy): domain Eukaryota; kingdom Viridiplantae; phylum Streptophyta; class Pinopsida; order Cupressales; family Cupressaceae; genus Chamaecyparis; species Chamaecyparis obtusa. Next base: position 189,454 of record BSBK01000580.1, read on the forward strand.
ACATATCCAAGCTTCATCCCTAACAAAATTAAAACAATAAAGAATCAAATCATCTTAATTCGTATATCATACAATAAATAGTCATCAATCCTCTTCCAAATGTATCTTTCATGCATTTAAATTTATTTTTTATTTAAATCATAATCTAAGAATTCTCATTCTAAGAAAATTTCACAATCACATCAATTAGCATAGTGCATTCATAATCAAGTGTTTCAAGTAGTCATATAACAAGTTTACAACTTAAAACAAGAAAACCAATTAGGTAGTCATGCACTACACACATAGACACACATACACACCTTGATTAAAACTCATACAAAAGGAAGGAGTGGGGGCTACCCTAAGAGTAGTTATTTTCACTTCAGTAACTCTAAAGAGAGGGACACCCTTCCCTAACCTATCGGGGGTAACTAAAACTAGGTGACTATCTCCCTTACTACTCTAGATAGTCCATTCAACTCAACTACCGACTCATAGAACTGGCACTTACATGCATACACTAAGCAATATTTGAATCAAGGTTCATGTGATCAAGTATTACAACTAAGCATAGAAAAAACAAGGCCCTAAAGTATAACATAGAACTCTAATACCAAAATGTAAGGACCACCACAATTTTAAAAATTATGGAAACATGAAATACATAATTTAACCATGCATTTAGTTTTAGAATAAAGAATTATTGAAACATGCAATACATAATGATCAATTATATCCATTGAATACATATAAAAGATTGTCAAGGAGTATAAGCATTTCCAAGGCACATTCATTACTTAACTAGGATAAAACAATCAGTCAGAATTCACAGGTGTTATCAATTACGTTTGAATGGAACAATCTTTACTTATAGATTTTATTAGATGCTTCAAATTAGGAATAAAATTGTAAGTCTAAAAAAGAACTTACCTGATATAGAAACATTCATCTATGTATTATCTTTCCATACACAAATACCCTTTTAACTATATTATTTTTATTTTACAAATAATGTAACCATAGTGTTTCTCTATCATGTATGATAGAGTATACTAGCTCATAAAAAAATGTATAGGCAAACCCAAAAGTAGGATTAATATTAATCTAGTGGTTAACTAGAACTATTATAAATTTCAAATGCTAATTTCATATTCATTATTAAATGAAAAACTCAAACCTCATAACAAAATACTTACTTCAATAAATGTGTACAATAGGAAATGGGAAGAAATTTAAATAGGTAGATCAACTTCTTTTTAAGATTGCACATTCAGAAGGAAGATGCCCCACTAGGCTCAAGAGGAGACTCAAGCACTTGGTGGGACAATGATCCTTCACTAAATATGTAATGATGAAAATGGAAATGATAGGAAAATGTAATGTAGATGATAAATTAAGTAAGCTACTTAAAAACTAGAAAGAATAGGTTGATATGGACTAACAAAGAGCTAAAATGTCCATAAACAAAAACTAGAATGTAGATTTGACTTGTGGCTAAAATGTGGGATTAGAATGCAGGGGACATGATGGAAATGGTGACATTTACCTGGTGTTTTTTACTAAATTTTCTATGGATCATCGGGTAGTTCTCGATCTTTACAAATCTTGTCTGATAGCTCTATAACATGTTCCCACACAAAAAAAATAGAGAATAAGGATGGCTAAATGGGTTTTCCCTAGTCAGACCCCTATTTGGGAATCAACCTTGAAAATGAAAGGAAACTGCATAAGTAAATATTAAATAAAAGCTAGATCTAAATTACCTAATGCCTTGATGATGCAATGGTTCTTTGGATATGACCAGAAATGTTAATGCAATAGCTTGAACTCCACAAAAACCCAAAATAAAACCATGAAAGACAAGATTTGTATGATGGATGTTTTAGTTTTCCATGATGCTTGATGAAGAAAGAGAAGAATTCATTAAAAGATTGAAGACTTGTATGCTTGAAAACCTTGTGAATGCTCTTCAAATTTGATTGCTTGATTGATTCTTGACCATGAATTCTTGAAAATAGTAATGTCTACCAAAATAATGAAATATGGGATGTTTTTATAATCAATTCATCATTTCAAGATTTAGAAATGATGCAAGCTGACCACAAAATCAAATCTCCTGCTAATATCCTGACATCGGGCCCCATGATAAATTTGGGCCCCAATCTTTGAGGGCATGATGCCATTGGAAACATTTCCCAAGTACATGATGTGATTGGTATCATGTACCCTAGATAGTGGGCCATAATTTGGGTAGGGTGTCAAGGAAATAAGGTACGTGTTGGATTTTTAAGTACAACTCATTATGAGGACAAGATAGGTCACGAAGGCCACAAATAAGGATACAGGGCCTAGGTGATGAAATTAATTATTTGGTTGGATGAAATATAGAGGAGCACACAGAAATAAGAGATAACCTTGTGTTTTGAAGAAATCAAATCAATATAGGACTTATAATATTAATTTGAAGGTCCAATGAGCATTAGAAGAGTGTGAAATCAATGTGAGATCCTATACATACTAAAATAGGGCTAAAATGATCACCAAAATAAGGTTTCTTACTTCTTAGGATGGTACATTTTTCCCACACTTTAGAGGGAGTATGAGTCCACCTCATGCTCATGGAAAAGTAGAAGAAAGAGAGAGAGATTGGGAAAACTGTAAGGAGATAAAATAATGCTAAGTTTAAGGACATGAGCCCCCAAACCAAGGATCTTAACTTTTGCATCTATATGCAAGGACACATAAAATAAAATAAAATCCTAAAGCTTACTAAGGTTTCAATTTAACTAGATGGAGAGACCTTGCAAAAGAAAATGTCTCAACCGCTAACATCATGCTCAAAAAGATATTTAAAAAGCACAAGTGGTCACTTGAAAAGAGAAAGAGTACACATCAAATATAAGACAAGGCTCCATAGTTTAACCCACTAACATAGCTATGAGAGTGTGGAAATAAGTGATAGGGACCACAAATCTAATAGTATATAAAATTGTGTTATGCTAGGTGATTCATGGGAGAAGAAGAGAAGGAAAGGATAGAAAGTTGTGTTAATCTAGTTCCACTTATCCCAAACGAAGAAGAATTTATAGTCTAGCAAGTTGTGTTATGCTAGTAATTTCTACATTGAAAAATTTATGCATGAGGGTCGCTTGTAAAATTTTTGCACTCATGGGTGGCTTATGGGATCAATCCTACAAATTTTTTTGTCTCAATAAGGATCCAAAAATTATAATTAGTCTTAAGGAAAGCATTGTCTCCTTAGGGATCAATAAATGGGATATGTCCTAAGAAAACAATTTTCTTCTTAGGGATCTAATAGAAATCATTCCTAAGGGAACCATTATCTCCTTAGGGATAAATAAAGAAGAGAATTCCTAAGAAAAATATTATCTTCTTAGGTATCCAAAAGTGATATGTCCTAAGGAAAGCATTGTCTCCTTAGGGATCAATAAACAAAAAATATGCATAATATACAAAGGAGACCCTATATATGCCCCCCTCCTTATGATGGTGACATAATATTATGATGGAATCATAAGGAAAAGAGAATAAGGATACCTACTTCCATAAACAAGGAGATATCCTTAAAAAAACAATGTATTCTTTTACCCTTACCAAAGAGTGAAGACCCTTGTTAGCCAAGGAATAAATAATTGTTAAAGGATATCCATAAGCAATAAGAGACCCTTGAAAGGAAGAGATATTGGTTACAAGACATCTACCTTCAAGAGCAATTCTTGAACAAATATAACATCTTCAAGAGAAAGGAGGGAGAACAAGAATGTAGTCTTTTATCCCCCCTTATTGCTAGGTGAAAAATGGATTCTTGATGAAGGATAACACACCTTAAGTCCCTAAGTAAGGGAATTTGTTTAGGATAGACATGTCATTTGCAAGAAAGGAAAATATTATAACTCGAGATGTAAATCTCTTGAAAAAGAGAAGATCCTTATGTAAACAAACAACTCCATGCCAAAAATGACATCATGTGATAAACAAGGAATTGTTCCATCCTAATGTTTACCAAATTGCCAAACTTATACCACTACTATCCTTAATCCCTTTTAAATATCAAAGATACATCCCTTGACATATAGCCTTCTTCTTGATTATGCCTACAAGATGGACAAAACTACAAGAGAAAAATAATCCATATCCCAAAGACTTCATGGGTGTCTCTCCAACTAAGAAGTCATTCATGTAAAATTCTCTTACTAGACACATTTTGCATATTGGGAAGAAATCGATCAATTCATAATGATTGAAGAGTTCAGGGGAGAATAGATGTATATGATTGGGAGGACATTGGAAAGAGAAAGAAGATCAAAAATAAATCCTAAGGTTGCACCAAACCAATAAGTCACGTCGATGGAAGTATTGCCAAGAATAAATACATATTATTTCCCAGGAAAATAAAAGGATAGAGAAATTAATATTCATCAAGAAGACTATTACTATTGGAGTAATTTTATTATGTTCTCCCAATCACATATGTCAACCCTATATGTACTTACTTTGGAGACACACATGGTGTGTCTCTTTGAATATTCTTGTGAGACAAAACCTAAGGAAATTGGTCATTGGGAGGAGCTTCATTATATCTCATCGATACATGAAGAGATACTCAACATTTCACATCGAAGAGACTCATATAACCATAATAGGTTTCTCATATCATTTGGACTATGTAATTCAATCTGATAAAAAACATAAGCAATATTTTCAAAAGGAATTTTTCCAAGTCACCCAAAAGTGCACAAAAGGGAATAAATAAACTAAACATATCGAAGAGGCCATTGGTTTTGGTAAGATATCCCCTTTTCACAACAACCACATATGTCAAGATGGTAATGATAAGGATTGGTCCTCCATCATGAAAGCTTGAGATACCTCTTGGTGAAGCTACTAATGATTCAATTGAATACTATCTCATTAGGGAGACATGCCATTTCAGGGTAAGATCAAAATGTGTTTCCAATGACCCAAGTCACTATGACATTGGGGAGACTTTATGATTCTCTCTTCAAAATATTAAACGCTATAGAAAAATGAGAAGGGGTTATATATTGTTGACAATATTACTAATAAGTCTTCCCAACCAACAGATAAAACCCAAAGGGAACTTCAAATTGAAAGGACATTTCATCAGTTGATGATCAAAAAATAATCTTATAAACATGGTTGGCACCAAATAGAAAAAATAAATTGGCATGAGGTTAGATGAGTTCCTACCAATGAAACAAAACCACATGGCCTTCACATTTTGAATTTCATAAAATGTGTACATTGATTACTAGTGGATGATAGTAATGGTCACACAAGTGAGCTCTATATGAATAGTATTGATGGAGCGAATTATACCAAAATAAATTATTTACAAGGGTTGTAGAAAGGAAAGGAGAGAGATTAGACATAGATTTGGGAATTCATTGCATAGACCATGTTCAATTAAGCATGCATAACTTCTCTGGATATTGATAATTCACAATTTAATTTTGTATTAGGGTTTTGCTTTGTGTATAAGGGTAGTTTAAGAATGGATAGCCTTGGAGGGCAAAAAACACAAAAAGTAGAAAGTAGAAAGTCCAAGAGAAAGAAGCAAAAAATTGAAACAAAGGAAAGTGTAGAGATTGAATAGAGAAAATTACACTAGAACTTACTAGATCAATTGCTTGGTTCACGACCCAAATCTAGAAGGATAACACAATTAAGGTTCGGTGCTGAAAAATTAGAGGATAAACAAAAAGACCTAGAGGAAATATGTAGTACCCACTCGTAGGTTGCTTTTAGTTTTCTTTATGATTCAATTGTTTGACTGAATTATTTTAGGTCACTTTTGATGTGATCGGTTATTGTTTCATTAAATGATTATTATGGATTATTGATTATCATATGTTTATCATGTGTATGTGTAGATTAGACGATGATGTTTCATGATGATAGATTACATGTTTTATATTGATTATGATGTACTTACCCCATACTTGCATGTGTATGGTTATCATGTGTTTGTATATGTTTGACATGTTTGTGTGGTAGAGGACGGAGGCGTAGTTACTTGCATAGTCGAGATCCACACGTTCGACCATACCCTATCATTGTCTGCTATATATTGTATGTACATGTTTTGTCTTGTGATGACAGGTTTGTAGGTACAGGACATCGTCTTCCCTGAATTGGCAAGAGTGAGCCTGCCCATTAACATTCATCTCAATGGTAAAGAGGGGAGATAATACACAGACCCAAAACCCTAACCTAAGCCTAATTTTTCCTAGGTTTGGACAAGTACCAGTATGACTACCTTACCCGAATTCACCTAATTGGTATGAATTTGTGGATCCCGTTCTTGAGTGTGTGTCTGGGTTCAGTTTGCTTGATTTTATTGCGCTTGATTTAGTTGATTTATGATTATTTAGGTGATTTTATATGATTAATAATGTTAGGATTATAGTTGTATTTAATGATTATTTATGTCCCTATGATTAATTTGGAAAATTAATCCAAAGTCAATTATTTAATTATTTGGAATTAATTGAACATTTAATTGTAATTGGATTTAATTTATGTTGCATACTTTATTAAATTATTAAATACTTGATTTGCATGACTTTAGGATGCATTAAGTATTTAATATATTTAATACATATTTGAATTATGACATGTGCATTAATATTTATTTTAAATTGAATTGTTCTCCAAAATAAACAACTTGTTTCAAAAAGTTAAAGTTGAGTTGTGCATTAAAAAAAAAGTATTTTTAATTTATTAATTGAATTTTCCCTCAATTTCTGATTTGGAGTTGAACTGTGAGTTAGCTTTTGAGTTGTCTTTAGGGATTGCATGAATTTGGGGATTGAATCCCTATTAGGCAAAAAATTGCATTCATTTTTGGATTAGACAGGTTTTGGAGAAGATTTTTGGTGAGAACTTGTGTGCTTTGAATTTTGGGGATTTTGGATTGTTGTGGTTGCTTGTTGATTTGGCTTCTTTGTGCATCTGGATCGGGTACCTGTTTGCTACATAGTTTTCAGATCTGCAGGTTGGGTTGAATCCTAGAGGGCTTTCTATTTTCAGAGCTACAAGGTTTTTCCATTTTCAGTTACTGGCATTGGATTTGAGGAAGGCATGGAATTTTTCTTGTTGGCTCTATTTTCACAGTTATTTGTCTTTATCTCCTTGTGTGAAATTCTATGTATTTTATATTTGGTTAATCTGTGATTATCTTAGATCTGGGTATTTAGAAACCCTAGTATAGTTGATTCTTATATTTTACTATTATTTAGCATCGTATCGTTACTCTGGAAAAATTTCGTTAAATGATTGTTTATAGATTTCCTACAAAATGAAATATTAAATCTAGGCAATAGTATAACTATAGGGTTTGAAGAAATAAATTTATCTCAGAAGAGAAAATCAAATTGTGTTAAAAAAACCCAATCTGGGTATAAATATTCATCTTGGAAATTAAAATTGCACCAGTAAGTTTATTAGGACAAAATTATATGTGTTTTGGTATAATTCAGGACTATATTCCTTCATGATAAGGACATGCCCTTTGGATTCAAAAAAAAAAATACCCTTTGGTTATAACATACACAGTCTGACTATTTTTTCTATTTTCTGAAATCTTTAATTTAAAAATATATATATTCCCTGTCAAAAATATATGCATTGGCTTTATAAAAGGAAAAGTTTAAACTAAAATAAATATATGTAAAATTATATATAATGTTATGTGGGCTTTTGTTTTTTATAAATCAAATCTTTTTTTAAAAAAATTATAAAAAAAAAATTGCATTGAAAAGCGTTTTTGTTGGGACTTGAGGTGGGGACCACCACCTGCTAGCGGTACATCTCATACCGTGCAGCAGGGCGTACCCTGTTGACAGTACCTTTGGTACTGCGGTAGCAGGGAGGCTCTGCCGGTGGTACCTTGGTACCATGCGGTAAGGGCAAGGGGCGGGTGTGGGCCCAGTCCCCCCCCTTTAACTTTTATTATTATTTTTTTATGATACATTTTGTTAATATATGTTAATTAATTTTTGTTTAATAAATTTTAGTTTATTAAATTTAAAATTTTATTTATTAATTAATAAAAAAAAATTATTTATTTTGTTTGGTAGTTTAATTAAATTCAGTTTCGTTAAATTAATTTTTGTATGAGGTTTAGTTTAATTAAATAAATTTGTATAATTAATTTAGTTTATCTAAATTGATTGTAATGTATTTTTGTTTGTTAATTTAATTTAGGTCAATTTTTATTACTTAATTTGATTAAATTGCTTGGTTTTTCATATTTAAGATATTTTTTTAAATATTTTTGGTTTAGAATTAAATTATTATCTTAATTTTGAATCAATTTGTCTTAGCTATGGTATAGAGATTTAATCGAATATTGGATTTAATATTTGAAAATAGTTACTGGAAAATATAAATAGTATGTCCTTTATTAAGATCAACTACTTGACAAGTGTTTATGCTAATACTGAAATTGGGCTTTTCATTCTATTAGTTCCATAGGATATCATGAGGGGATGTTCTTTATTTATGATATTGATATATTGTTTAGGTTTAGATTCTCCTAGTGGGTCTAATCATTTTGTTCTAAGATTCAATGATGTTCAATGTGGAATTTGAATGATTATGGCTCAGTTTTCATATCTTTATAATGTGAGTGTTGTAATCTTCGTATTTTCTTGTGCGAATGGTGATATTGGGTACTAGAAGACCTAGGGGAAACAAAGGCAAGGTTCTGTGTCAGTTGGAATTATTTTCGATATCATGTTTGATGTGTGTGCCTATTCTGATTACCATCTATATTTTGATCTTTTGGGATCTTGTTGATTTGCCATTTGGTTTTAGAATCTTTGTAATCATGTCAGTTTCTTATGTGTGAAACTGCTTCTGGGATTACTTGGTAGTATACCTATTTTGTTGTTTATGAGATTGTGAGCCTAGGGGAGGTTGAGTAGGTGCATCTTAGAGGAGTGGCTTATACTAGGGGCTGGGACCCAAAGTGGTCAGTACCTGGGTAACCTATAGTAAGTTATGTAATTAAGTGAAAACATAGTAATTAAAATGTGTAGAGATCATTAAAAAGATAATTTAGAGTATGGTTATGATTAGAATTCCTCATTTCCATGATAGAGTATTCTAGTCCCACATGGATCGTATTGAGGGTCTGGGGCCTAGAGTGGCCAGTCCAGGGTAACTCAATGCTTGAGAGTTTGGGGTCCACCATGACCAATCTAGGATAGCTCAAGTTGATAGACATGTGATGACACTCCCATAGCATGTAGCCTAAGTCACCTCCTGAGTTTTCTATTTATGCCTCTGGGTTAGTGTGTCTCACCTTTCACTTTATTTTGTAAACCTTGAGTAGAGGGCTATCAAGATTCCTTGCTTAGTGGTTTTATCCTTGTTTGGTTTTGGTTATCCGAATGGGGTTTGCTATTATCTCCTCAGCACTGTGGGGTAGGCCTTTGTGGTTCTACACGGACGGGTGGTAGTGATTCTTTACCATTTGAGATTCGACATCCTGGTGTCGGTGCTATTGATACTACTGCAGTTGGATGCCTTTATGTTTCTTCATTGGTGCTTCTTTGATGTTTCTTTTCTTATCTTCTTATTTGTAATCCTAAAATTAGAGTATCGCATGTGATACCTAATCTGGATATTCCACTTCTATGTTAGATTTATTTATTACATACCATGCGACATGTGCAGTGGATGTTAGTTTATTAGTTATCATGGATGTCCATGATGATTTTATTTATTGATGTAAGTTGTAATTGTATCATTTATGATATGGAATCTTTTGTTATCTTTCTTTAGTTGTATTTTTGTTCTTAAGTAATTCTATGTCATGGAACCCTCAAGATTTGTAATCTATTTTGGATGATGGTTAAATGTGAGTAAATGGTAATTGCTTCCACACTGTTGTGTATCTTGTATGTTAACTTTAGAAAAAAAAATGTTCACCAAACTTAGTATCATGTTATAGGTTAATCTCTCTTGGGTTCCCTGGCGGGGCATTACATCTGGTATCAGAGCAGAGTTTCTACACTGGGAACTTTGGGTATATACGCCTGTTAGGTTTTGTATAGTCTAAACTTGGAACTAAACATAGACATATAACATTTTGTTTTTAGACCATTGCTTTTTTATTATGTTATCTTTTGTTTTATTTCAAGCTTTGTTGAGAGTTGTTGTTGGATCTCTGTATGTTGCAGGAGTCATGCCTTTGACTAGAGCTGCTAGAGGTAGAGGTAGAGGTCATTCTAGTGGTCATGGGAGGGGTAGACATCATAGCCCTTTTGTGAGTGTTATTTAGGAGAGTCACCACCAGAAGTCTAGAGATGATCAAAGAGAGGATTGTCAGGATGAGTCTAAAGAACTAGACACGAGACAGTTCTTGTAGGTGATTCTCAATCATCTTGGTCCTGAGCAGGTTAGAGTAGAGTGGGCTAGAGAGAGGTCTAGGAGTCCTTTAAGGAGGGACTTTACAATTGATCCTACAGTTGTGGTAGTGAACCACATGAGGGATTTTATGAGAGGGTGACCTAATCCCTTTGATGGGAAAGGTACTGGTTTAGAGGCAGAGACTTGGTTGATAGCTTTAGACCGGAGTTTCACCATGCATCCCTTTAGTAGAAATACTAAAGCTAGGTATGTGGTTATGCAACTTACAGATTTTGCAGTTGTATGGTGGAAGATAGAAGAGGAGAAGTTGGGTCTTCAGATGGAACTATCACTTGGGAGTTGTTCCTTGAGAACTTTCAAGAGCACTTCCTCTCAGATCAGTGGAGGCAGTAGAGAGCAGATGAATTTCACAACTTGAGGTAGTTGACCCTGTCAGTGGGAGAGTACGAGCATCGATTCTTCGAGCTCAAGCAGTATTCTAGCTTTGGAAAGGATACAACTCTCCTATTTCAGCACTTTGTAAGGGGACTTAATGCTTGCCTAATTGGGGAAGTTAAACCCTTTGAGCCTAAGACCCTCAAGGAAGTGGTAGTTAAGGCTACTCTTACAAAGGTGAATCTAGCATTGGGTTATAGTGGTCAGAGAGGTGTACAGCCTAGTGGTTCCAAGGGGAATCAATCTCAGAGGAATGGAAATTTTCATAATCCTTCTACCTTTTCTAAAGGTAATCAGAATTAGCAGAAGAAAAAATTCTTCCATGGTAGTAGTGGTGGTTCTCAATCAGGGAACTATCGCAACTAGCAGTGTAATATGTGTAATCGGGTTGATCAGTCAGCTCAGAGTTCACATCAGGATTTTGGTGGAGGTAGTTTCCAGAAAATCAGAGCACCTTCATTTGGTGGTAAAGGTGGTTGTTATTCTTGCGGGCAACATGGTCATATTGCTGTCAATTGTCCTAATTGATCGACATGGTTTTCAGGGCAGAGATCTTCCTAGTGATCCTTGGTTTAGTTTCCTTTTTAGTGCAGCGAGTTTTATGGGACTTATATCCCTACTTGTTTCAAGCTTCCAAGAGTAAGCCTAATCCTAGGGGGGACGATGTAGTACCCACCCATAGGTTGCTTTTAGTTTTATTTATGATTCAGTTGTTTGACCAAATTATTTTAGGTCACTTTTGATGTGATTGGTTATTGTTTCATTAAATGATTATTATGGATTATTGATTATCATATGTTTATCATGTGTATGTCTATATTAGATGATGATGTTTCATGATGATAGATTACATGTTTTATATTGATTATGATGTACTTACCCCATACTTGCATGTGTATGGTTATCATGTGTTTGTATCTATTTGATGTGTTTGTGTGGTAGAGGATGGAGGCATAGTTACTTGCATAGTCGATATCCACACGCCCGACCATACCCTATCATTGTTTTCTATATATTGTATGTACATGCTTCATCTTATGATGACAGGTTTGCAGGTACAGGACATCATCTTCCCTAAATTGGCAAGAGTGAGCGTGCCCATAAATATTCATCTCAATGGTAAAGAGGGGAGATAATACACAGACCCAAAACCCTAACCTATGCCTAATTTTTCCTAGGTTTGGACAAGTACCAGTATGACTACCTTACCTAAATTCACTTACTTGGTATGAATTCGTGGATCCCGTTCTTGAGTGAGTGCCTGGGTTCAGTTTGCTTGATTTTATTGCGCTTGATTTAGTTGATTTATGATTATTTAGGTGATTTTATATGATTAATAATGTTAGGATTATAGTTGTATTTAATGATTATTTATGTCCCTATGATTAATTTGGAAAATTAATCCAAAGTCAATTATTTAATTATTTGGAATTAATTGAACATTTAATTGTAATTGGATTTAATTTATGTTGCATACTTTATTAAATTATTAAATACTTGATTTGCATGACTTTAGGATGCATTAAGTATTTAATATATTTAATACATATTTGAATTATGACATGTGCATTAATATTTATTTTAAATTGAATTGTTCTCCAAAATAAACAACTTGTTTCAAAAAGTTAAAGTTGAGTTGTGCATTAAAAAAAAGGTATTTTTAATTTATTAATTGAATTTTCCCTCAATTTCTAATTTGGAGTTGAACTATGAGTTAGCTTTTGAGTTGTCTTTAGGGATTCTGGGAATTTGGGGATTGAATCCCTATTAGGAAAAAAAATGCATTCATTTTTGGATTAGACAGGTTTTGGAGAAGATTTTTGGTGAGAGCTTGTGTGCTTTGAATTTTGGGGATTTTGGATTGTTGTGGTTGCTTGTTGATTTGGCTTCTTTGTGCATCTGGATCGAGTACCTGTTTGCTACATAGTTTTCAGATCTGTAGGTTGGGTTGAATCCTGGAGGGGTTTCTATTTTTAGAGCTACAAGGTTTTTCCATTTTCAGTTACTGGCATTGGATCTGAGGAAGGCATGGAATTTTGCCTGTTGGCTCTATTTTCATAGTTATTTGTCTTTATCTCCTTGTGTGAAATCCTATGTATTTTATATTTGGTTAATCTATGATTATCTTAGATCTGGGTATTTAGAAACCCTAGTATAGTTGATTCTTATATTTTACTATTATTTTGCATCGTACCGTTACTCTAGCAAAATTTCATTAAATGATTATTTATAGATTTCCTACAAAATGAAATATTAAATCTGGGCAATAGTATAACTATAGGGTTTGAAGAAATAAATTTATCTCTGAAGAGAAAATCAAATTGTATTAAAAAAACCCAATCTGGGTATAAATATTCATCCTGGAAATTAAATATTTTTCTCTCTGTTCTTTTTGTTTGCTTTGGAAATTAAAATTGCACCAATAAGTTTATTAGGACAAAATTATATGTGTTTTGGTATAATTCAGGAATATATTCCTTCATGATAAGGACATGCCCTTTGGATTCAAAAAAAAAAATACCCTTTGGTTATAACATACACAGTCTGACTGTTTTTTCTATTTTCTGAAATCTTTAATTTAAAAATATATATATTCCCTGTCAAAAATATATGCATTGGATTTATAAAAGGAAATGTTTAAATTAAAATAAATATATGTAAAATTATATATATAATGTTATGTGGGCTTTTGTTTTTTATAAATCAAATCTTTTTAAAAAAATATTATAAAAAAAAAATTTGCATTGAAAAGTGTTTTTGTTGGGACCCGAGGTGGGGACCACCACCTACTGGCAGTACCTCTAATACCGTGCAGCAGGGCATACCTTGTTGATGGTACCTTTGGTACCGCGGCAATAGGGAGGCCCTACCGGTGGTACCTTGGTACCACGCGGTAAGGGCAAGGGGCGAGTGTGGGCCCAATCCCCCCCCCCCCCCCTTTAACTTTTATTATTATTTTTATTATTATACATTTTGTTAATATATGTTAATTAGTTTTTGTTTAATAAATTTAAGTTCATTAAATTTAAAATTTTATTTATTTTGTTTGTTAGTTTAATTAAATTCAGTTTACTTAAATTAATTTTTGTATGAGGTTTAGTTTAATTAAATAAATTTGTATAATTAATTTAGTTTATCTTAATTGATTGTAATGTATTTTTGTTTGTTAATTTAATTTAGTTTAATTTTTATTACTTGATTTGATTAAATTGCTTGGTTTTTTGTAGTTAAGATATATTTGTTAAATATTTTTGGTTTAGAATTAAATTATGATCTTAATTTTGAATCAATTTGTCTTAGCTATGGTATAGAGATTTAATCGAATATTGGATTTAATATTTGAAAATAGTTACTGGAAAATATAAACAGTATGTCCTTTATTAAGATCAACTACTTGACAAGTGTTTATGCTAATACTGAAATTGGGCTTTTCATTCTATTAGTTCCATAGGATATCATGAGGGGATGTTCTTTATTTATGATATTGATATATTGTTTAGGTTTAGATTCTCCTAGTGGGTCTAATCATTTTGTTCTAAGATTCAATGATGTTCAATGTGGAATTTGAATGATTATGGCTCAGTTTTCATATCTTTATAATGTGAGTGTTGTAATCTTCGTATTTTCTTGTGCGAATGGTGATATTGGGTACTAGAAGACCTAGGGGAAACAAAGGCAAGGTTCTGTGTCAGTTGGAATTATTTTCGATATCATGTTTGATGTGTGTGCCTATTCTGATTACCATCTATATTTTGATCTTTTGGGATCTTGTTGATTTGCCATTTGGTTTTGGAATCTTTGTAATCATGTCAGTTTCTTATGTGTGAAACTGCTTCTGGGATTACTTGGTAGTATACCTATTTTGTTGTTTATGAGATTGTGAGCCTAGGGGAGGTTGAGTAGGTGCATCTTAGAGGAGTGGCTTATACTAGGGGCTGGGACCCAAAGTGGTCAGTACCTGGGTAACCTATCGTAAGTTATGTAATTAAGTGAAAACATAGTAATTAAAATGTGTAGAGATCATTAAAAAGATAATTTAGAGTCTAGTTATGATTAGAATTCCTCATTTCCATGATAGAGTATTCTAGTCCCACATGGATTGTATTGAGGGTCCAGGGCCCAGAGTGGCCAATCCAGGGTAACTCAATGCTTGAGAGTTCGGGGTCCACCGTGACCAGTCCAGGGTAACTCAAGTAGATAGACATGTGATGACACTCCCATAGCATGTAGCCTAAGTCACCTCTTGAGTTTTTTGTTTATGCCTCTGGGTTAGTGTGTCTCACCTTTCACTTTATTTTGTAAACCTTGAGTAGGGAGCTATCAAGATTCCTTGCTTAGTGGTTTTATCCTTGTTTGGTTTTGGTTAACCAAATGGGGTTTCTTGTTATCTCCTCAGCACGGTGGGGTAGGCCTTTATGGTTCTACACAGACGATGGTAGTGATTCTTTACCATTTGAGATTCAACGTCCTGGTGTCAGTGTTGTTGATACTACTGCAGTTGGATGCCTTTATGTTTCTTCATTGGTGCTTCTTTGATGTTTCTTTTCTTATCTTCTTATTTGTAATCCTGAAATTAGAGTATCGCATGTGATACCTAATCTGGACATTGTACTTCTATGTTAGATTTATTTATTACATACCCTACGACATGTGCAGTGGATGTCAGTTTATTTGTTATCATGGATGTCCATGAGGATTGTATTTATTGATGTAAGTTGTAATTGTATCATTTATGATATGGAATCTTTTGTTATCTTTCTTTACTTGTATTTTTGTTCTCAAGTAATTCTACGTCATGGAACCCTCAAGATTTGTAATCTATTTTGGATGATGGTTAAATGTGATTAAATGGTAATTGCTTCCACACTGTTGTGTATCTTGTATGTTAAATTTAGAAGAAAAAATTGCTCACCAAACTTAGTAGCATGTTATAGGTTAATCTCTCTTGGGTTCCCTGGTGGGGTGTTACAACATATGGATGACAATTAGAGGGTATAAGTTATTCATTTTTCATCCCAATTGAAGAACTAGGTATGAACCAATATGTGGTGTAGGAGCACCAGGGCCAAGGACAAAGGCCTAAGAGGACACTAGGGTCACTGAATAGATCCTAGGAGTAGAGAAAAAAACATGACCATGTTGGGTCATTTGATTTTAATAAGACCTATAATGGTCATTGAAGTATGTTTTGATCATTTTGTTATAAGATCAAATGATGTAAGCCTTAATGGCATTTTGAAGGTTAAAATGTACCTTGGGGGTCACTTCGGGATTCTAAGGTAGATGAGTTGTTTAATGACCTATAAAGGTCCAATTAAATGTAATATGTCCAATAAAGCCATTAAAAAGGATGTAATGCGCTTAAAGTGCCCAAAAATGTAAATTGCCTCAAAATGGCAAGATAGGCCTAAAAGGCTTATGTATGGGGTTTAAGAGTGGTTTAAGGTCTTAGAATTAGGTTGGAGTACTAAAATACCTTTAGGAGGTTGATTTTAATAAATATTAATGCCAAAGTATGTGATTTTTTGAAGTTGACAACCTTGTTGTCAACTAGACAACAAATATAAACAATAAACTAAATGTAAACAGTCAATTTGCAACTGGTTAAGGGAAGTTACAAACTGGTTGGGAAAGGCTTACTTGACTTGTGAGTGCATGAGATTGAGAGAGGGGAGTGTAGGAGAGTTTTCAGTAGTGTTTGGGTCAAAAGGAATCAATGTAAATAAGTTTTGATTCAATAAAAAATAAATTCTCTGCAAACTACCATGAGGGGACAGTCCTCTTTGTGGGTTGTTAAAAAAAAAAATAATGAAAATGTGATTGGATGTGTATTATATTTAGAGGGGATTAACATACACTCATTTCCATGCAATTTTTCATTATTTTTATTAATTTTTAAAACAAGGAAAGCAATCAGATTTTTTATTGTTCCTAGATAGGGTATTGGTGCAATCAACAGTCTTAGTTTGAAGTTTCAATGAAGACCTAGGTCCTACCACTTACTATGGTTATTGTGACTTTGGGAGGAGCTGACACATGTATAATATGTGTGTTATAAGTTTCTGGTTGTAGGAGTATGCAGGGATTGGAGGAAGAGTTCTCTGATTGAAGAGGAAAGGTTGATTGAGGGTTACTAGTTGCTTGGACCAGTCAAGGTATGAGAGTTATACCCAAAGGAGGGCCACATTTTATTACATATAAGGTCAAGATATGATTCTTAGATGATGTTAGGTTTCTAGGAGGGTCTGGAAGTGATTGGAGAGGTGATTTTGGGAAAAGCCCTAGGCTTATGCACCTAGGAATGAGGGTTTTGTGGTTTGGGTAGAAGATCTTGGTGTTATCTCCTTTGAGTGTGGGAATCCATAGATTTAGATCATAATAAAACTCTATTTTTGGGTTATAAGGTTTGGGGATATGTGCAAATGGTACTTGCTTTGTAAATGGAGGGCTAATTACAGAGCACCAGCAATTGTTTGGATATTTGGTCCAAAAGAGTAATATGTGATTTTTAAGTAAGCTTAAAAAATTCCAAAAGGATATCTAGATATACCTTTATATTTTGGATTTTTTTGGAAATGTTTAGAGAAATACTTGAAAACCAGTTTGGCAGGGCTACTAGGGAAATAGGCCGAATGAGCAACCGGTAAGGGATAGTTTGGAGATTTTCTTGTTGAGATTAATCCATTGGATGGATTGAGGGACATTGGGATGATTTAAAATATGTATATCATGTTGTGGCACAAGACATTATGTTTTCACTCTAATAGTAATGGTGTGGCTTGGATCAAGGAGAATGATCCTATGAAGATACTAGTTTGGTGTTGTGGAAATACTTGTGTAGGTCCCTCTTAACCTATTGATTCAAAGACCACCTAGGGCCTCTACATTAGGTGGTATCAAAGCAAGAGAAAGGTCTTGTATTTGGAGGATTAAAATCCCTTTGTTTATTCTTGGAGTTGAACTATCCTCCTTGAGTGTTCCAAAGTGGTGGCTGGAGATCTAATGAATCCTAGATTGGTGATAAGAGATGGCTTTGACAAGGAGTGAAAGTGAAATTGTTAAGGCATTGAAGGAGTACCTATATGGTGATAAGAAGGAGAGAGGAGAAAGAGAAAGAAAGAAGAAGGAATAAGAAGAAAGGAAGAAAGAAAAAGAATGGATGAGGCAAGAAGAGTTGAGAAGCCTAAGAAGGGTTTTGGAAGAGCAGGAAGAAGAGAGAAAGCAGTGGGAAGAAAATATAAGAAATCTAGAAATAGACTTGGAAGAAGGTGAAGAAATATTGAAGAAACTAGAGAGGATTCTTAAGGATGCTACAAGTTGGCACTTGAAGTTGAAGAAAAAGATAAGATGGCCTATTCGGAAACTAGTTGCAGCAGCAAGGAAGAATGCACCTATGATGAGAGGTGTAGAGACTTGTGAAAAAGTCTTGGTGAATGTTGAAGGAGATAGCATAAAGGAAGGCATAGATGGTCTTGAAGATGAGTTGGATTTGTGGGATGAGATTTCTGCAATATTAGAGCAATGGTAGAGTTATGGAGGTAGTTTGGAGGCACATGAGGGAGCAGCCTTCAATGAAGACACTATATTTGCAGCGATGGGCCATGAGGAGGCTCAAAACATGAAATTTTTTTCTCCTAGCATGGAGATGGGACAAGATGGATCAGAAATGAAGATTGGTATGATGGTGAGAAAGAATATGCAGCATGGGAAAGTGATATTCATATTGATGAAGGAGAACAAGCCTAAGTGCAAGATGAAGATGCATGGAGCAACATGGTTCCAAGAGGATCTATATTTTCCAAAGGTCAAGATGAAAGCCTAAATTATTTTTACAGACATTTGTTTACATGCAGGTTTCCAAGAGGACTTGGAAAGGTTTTAAATTTATGGAGTATGGTGCATGAGCACCAGGGCCAAGGACAAAGGCCTAAGAGGACACTAGGGTCATTGAATAGATCCTAGGAGGAGAAAAGGAAAAACATGACCATGTTGGGTCATTTGATTGCAATAAGACCTATAATGGTCATTTAAATATGTTTTGATTATGTTTTGATCATTTTGTTATAAGATCAAATGATCTAAGCCTTAATGGCATTTTGAAGGTTAAAATGTACCTTGGGGGTCACTTGGGGATACTAAGGTAGATGAGTTTTTTAATGACCTATAAAGGTCCAATTAAATGTAATATGGTCAATAAAGCCATTAAAAATGATGTAATGCACTTAAAGTTCCCAAAAATGTAAATTGCCTCAAAATTGCAAAATAGGCCTAAAAGGCTTATGTATGGGGTTTAAGAGTGGTTTAAGGTCTTAGAATTAGGTTGGAGTCCTAAAAGAACTTTAGGAGGTTGATTTTAATAAATATAAATTCCAAATTATGCAAGTTTTTGAAGTTGACAACCTTGTTGTCAACTAGACAACAAATATAAATAATAAACTAAATGTAAACAGTCATAACTGACTGTAACCGGTTAAGGGAAGTTACAAACTGGTTGGGAAAGGATTATTTTCCTTGTGAGTGCATGAGATTGAGAGAGGGGAGTGTAGGAGAGTTTTAATTATTTTTTGGGTTGGAAGGAATCAATGTAAAGAAGTTTTGATTCAATAAAAAATAAATTCTCTGCAAACTACCATGTTGCTGTCGTGAGGGGACAGTCCTCTTTATGGGTTGTTATAAAAACAAAATTTATGAAAATGTGATTTGAGGTGTATTATATTCATAGGGGATTAATATACACTAATTTCCATGCAATTTTTCATTGTTTTTATTAAGTTTTAAAAGAAGGAAAGCAATCGGATTTCTGACTATTCCTAGACAGGGTATTGGTGCAATCAACAATTTTAGTTTGAAGTTTCAATGAAGACCTAGGCCCTCCCACTTAATGTGGTTATTGTGAATTTTTTTAGGATAAAATACATGTATAATATGTTTTCCATAAGTTTTTTTTTGCAGGAGTATGCAGGGATTGGAGGAAGAGTTCTCTGATTCAAGAGGAAATGTTGATTAAGGGTTACTAGTTGTTTGGACGAGTCAAGGTTTGAGAGTTCTACCCAAAGGAGAGCCACATTTTATTTCATATAAGGTCAAGATATTATTCTTAGATGATTTTAGATCCACTGGGAGGGTCTGGAAGTGATTAGACAGGTGATTTTGGGAAAACCCCTAGGTTTATGCACCTAGGAATGAGGGTTTTGTGGTTTGGGTAGAAGATCTTGGTGTTACCTCCTTTGTGTGTGGGAATACATATATTTAGATCATAATACAAATATTTTTTTTGGTTAGAAGGTTTGGGGATATATTCAAATGGTACTTTCTTTGTAAATGGAGGGCTAATTAGAGGGCTAATTGCAGAGCACCAACAATTATTTGGATATTTGGTCCAAAAGAATAATATTTTATTTTGAATTATGTTAAAAAAATTACAAAAGGGTATCCAGATATACCTTTATATTTTGGATTTTTTTGAGATATTTAGAGAAATACTTGAAAAACCGGTCTGGCAGGGCTACTAGGGAAATAGGCCTAGTGAGCAACCGGTAAGGGATAGTTTGGAGATTTGCTTCTTGAGATGAGTCCATTGGATGGATTGAGTTACATTGGGATGATTTTAAATATTTATATCCTATGGTGGCACAAGACATTATGTGTGAACTTTGATAGTAATGGTTTGGCTTGGATCAAGGAGACTGATCCTATGAAGATACTAGTTTGGTGTTGTGGAAACACTTGTGTAGGTCCCTCTTAACCTACTGATTCAAAGACCACCTAGGGCCTTTGCATCAATATGTAACCCCTAGAAATTCAATCTAGGAAGACTAGTTGTGTCAAATATCTTTGTGAATGTTGATCTTATGAAACTCCTAGAAAAAACAATTATAACCTAGACATCAAGGCCATTTGAAACTTACAAGGAGAACCTTCCATATATGTATCCAAGAATTCAATTTTTAAGTGTTTAATTTATATGACACTTGTGATTATCCTATAGTATATAAGGATCTTGACAATGAGTACTAGAGAATGGACACCACCTAAAAGGGATGGAGGTTTCCATTGCATAGGCCTAGCAGAAATGGGTATTTGGTACCAGTTAAAAATATGAAAAACCTCCCATTAATGTGGATCTATTTGAGACATAACTAAAATACACTTAATAGTCGATCGGATAGGTGATAGGCACATAGGCCTCTAAGTTCATGTTCATAGCTCTAAAGGTGATTGTTGCTAATGTACAGTGCCAT
Organism: Chamaecyparis obtusa; assembly: GCA_027943335.1. Lineage (NCBI taxonomy): Eukaryota > Viridiplantae > Streptophyta > Pinopsida > Cupressales > Cupressaceae > Chamaecyparis > Chamaecyparis obtusa. The sequence continues at coordinate 210,534 of BSBK01000580.1, forward strand.
AACACCAGACAATTTGACTATGCTTCATATATGTTTAGAATGATTGACCTAGGGTTGAAAGAAATAAATAACAATTATTCTCAAATGTACTTTAAACACTACTCTATTTTTATGCACATGATATTATACTATGGTTAATAAATTGGGATGTGGCAAAAATAGTTAAGAATTACACAATTTCAAAAGGAGGGTCAACCATTACTAGTGTAATTATGGACTTCCATTTGGGATAGAAGGTTCAAAAATTCCTCTTATGTATACTCTAAGGGACATTTTGTGAAGACATTGTATAGGATTGACAATTACCCTTGTGATTATTCACTTTCTAATGAAATAAAAAATATTTTTGAGGCCCAAGGACTTTGATGAAAGGAAGATTATAGTTCATAATTGGGGTGATTCGTATTCCTTCATAGACGACACCATGATCAAAGTGTATTTCTTTGAAGAAACTCTCTTCCTATTTCCCAAGACTGTGCTAGATGAAAATGCATATTTGGAGATTGTTACACAATTGGACTATTCAAATGTCATGAACTTGAGTTCATATGGGAAGCAATCTTTTATGCCTAGCACATTACATTTCAAAGATTTTGTCATAATTGGAATGAATTGGAATGAATTGTAATGAATTTTAATGATTTTATCTTGAGATTTTTATTGATTATGTCATAAGAAAGAAAAGTTTGATTGGGTATACCCATGTTCTATTTCCTCATAATGATATCATTAGGAATTTGGAGGAAGAAGAAGCAGAGCAAGTCATAGATGATTATAAGAGGGAGTTGGAGAAAAAGATGAAAGAGATACAAGAAGCAAAACTCATATCTTCTTCTAGTGAAGAATATTTTGATGAAGATGTACCTCAAAAAAATTTGACAAAATCCCAAAATTGAAAATTGAGGAGTATCATCCTTCTTTACATAGAGAGAAAGAAGTGGGTGAATCATCCAAGAATGATAAAAGGAAACTTTTTGGAATAAGTGATGCATGGATAATTTGATTATGTTATGGTGTATGTTTGATTCTGATCTTATGTTTGGTTGATCAGTTATGATGTTTTCATTGATGTCAACTTAGTGCTTTTTGGTTGACAATGTACCTATAATATTGATGTATGTTCAAAAGGTTAGTTAAATTCAAAGTTGTGGTAAGAGTTGGAGTGTGTGATCATATAGAAGACCAAGTGATGTCTCAAGATGTTGTTGTTAATATAATTTAGAACAACAAAGAGGGGGGGGTGAATCAGTTGTTCTCAGGTCCAGATGTATAAATAAACTTTCAAAACTCTTCAACAAATCAGATCTAACAACCAACAGCTCCTCGGTCATTACTAAATACAGAACACAAACATATAATAGTGCAGTCCACTATCCAACAATATCTAACTTGAAAAACATAAAAATGTTCAAACCAAAACATTCACACAAGTATTAACACCAGGATTTATAGTGGAAACCCAATTTGGGAAAAACCACTTTGTAACATGTTACTGATATTTTCACTCTTCTGAAGTGAGCTATGTGAAAAGCCAACCCTTTCAAAGGTTACAAACACATGTGTGACCCGGTTAAAGGATTTAAACCACTCTGTTAAAAGTGCACCTTGTTATAGGACTTACATACATTCCATTAGAATGCAACCTTGTTCAAATGATTTATACAAATGAATGTTAGGTCGACCTTGGTTAAAAGGATTTTGACTGATACAATGGTTAGAAAGTAACAGTAATATTGATTTGAAAACATACAACTCACTTTACAAATATTAGATCCAATTCGGTACACATATGATGTCTTACTGACTGTGATTCATTTCCATCTCCATCATTGATCTACTCAAAAATCCCTTCAAGCAATCACAACACTTCTCCTTTAGCCTTTTCTATGTATACAGTCAATAACATCAACAAAAACTCCAGCATCCTCCTCTCTCTCAACCTCATGCTTAGGTTTCCTTGATACTTCCTCAATTAGGTCAATACAACTTTTACTGCTTAATCTCCTCCATAGATCTTAGGGTAATGTTAGATTCATCGAATCCTTCCATCTTTATTCTACTCTCCTTTATTCGTGCTCTTTAGGTTCACCAACTAGATTGTCAAATTCAGCTTCTAAATGCTCAACAACCTCTTCTTGATACTCAACATCATTCTCCTATCGCTCGGCATGTTCTTCTTATCGCTTGGCATTATTTTCCTGATGCTTGGCATTGCTTACCCGAGACTTTGCATCAGGTGCAGGTATGTCACTTTCCTCGTCTTCTTCTATATAAACAAAATATATGTAATCTTCTAGTTATCTCTTGCTTGCAGCTTCATTTTTCTCTGCATACTCATCAACTTTGACATTTGCACTTTCCACAATTTTGTTATTGTTAGAGTTCAAACACTTGTAAGCTTTACTTTTTGTGGAATAACCTAGGAATATGCCCTCATCAATTTTAGCATCAAATTTTCCATTCCTATTGTCTTTTAGTATATAGCATTTGCTTCCAAAAATAATAAAGTACTTTACATTAGGTGCATAAACTCAAAAAGTGTGGTATTTGTACCTTTTATGATCTATACTTGGTTCATGGTATAAATAGTTGTACTTACAGCTTCTCTCCAGTACTTTTGTGCAATATTCTTTTCGATCATTAGTGTTCTTTCACAATCCATGATAGATCTATTCCTTCTCTCTGCTATGTCATTCTATGGAGGTGTTCTAGGTGCAGATATCTATCTCTTGATCCCTCTATCATTGCAAAATATATTGAACTCATTGGATATAGATTATCCACCTCAGTCAGATCTCAGAAACTTCAGGTTCCTACCTGTCTCCTTTTCAAACTTAGCCAAATACCACTTAAAATTTTGAGAAGCATCAGATTTTTATTTTAAGAACATTACAGTCATCATTCTAGTGTAATCATCAACAAACAGAATAAAATATCTAGCACCACAATAGCTTTGTACACCCATAGGTCCACAAAGGTTAGTATGAACCAAATCTAAAGCATTCTCAAAAGTACAAGTCTTTCTCTTGAAACTAGACTTTGTCATCTTACCCAATTGACATTGTTTGCACATTACATTCTTAGGTTTCTTCAATCTAGGCATTCCTCTCACTTTCTTCTTCTTAGTAATTTCTACCAGATTATCAAAGTTAACATGACATAGTTGCTTATGCCATAACCATATATCACCAAGTTGTGCAATCATACATGTCTCTTCAGATAGGTCTAGATAGAACAAATTACCTCTTGTTTGTTCTCCACTTCCAATCAGTTCACCAGTGGCATCAAATATTTTGGCCTTCATGTGATGAAATTCCACTCAGTATCCAATGTTATTAAGTTGTGCAACACTCAGCAGATTATAGTTAAGACCTTCAATCCAATGTGCATTTTCACAAGTGATCTTATCAGTCATCTTAATCAATCATTTACCCCTAATAGGACATGGTGCATCATTACCAAATTTTACACTTCTACCTTTATAATGATCTAAGGTATCAAACTTACTTTTGTCACCAGTCATGTGGTGTGAACATCCACTATCAATAATCCATTTATCATTTTTGTTCACATAGGATATCAATGCAGTTTTCTCATCCTCATCAGACTCATCTTTCATTGCAACATAGACTACCTCAATTTCAAAATCATCACTATCAGTGTTAGTCTCTTCTTCAGCAATATAGCAGGATTTTTTACCTTTTCCTTTGTAGTCCTTGTACCTTCGGTAACCTTTGTCTTCTCTTTTTTCTTTATGCTTACTATCTCTATCTTCATCCTTATCATCCCTATCAGGACATCTTGCAGCTGTATGACCAACTTTATTACATGAAAAACATATAATAGGGAGTTTACCTATATACTTTCCTTTTCCCCTTTTCAATCTTCTAGCCATAAGAGCTTCAAGATCCTCAAGTTCTTCATCAGATGTGTCACTTTCACTTTCACTCTCACTGATGCATTTTTCCTTCTCTTTCTTTAACTTACTTAGAACCATTTGTGACTTAAAAGAAGATTCAACATTAGCAACGGTGAAGTTATCATAGTTAGAAAGCTCAAAAGTAGTAAGCTTACCAACCAAACTTTCCAAAGTAAGAGCATTATTAGGGTTACATCTAGATTCTTGAATTGCAAAAATTTTGATGGCATAAATAGGACGCAAGGTTCTCAATAATTTTCCTATATTAGTTTCATCTTCAATAGTTCCATTTGCTCCTCTAATAGCATTTACAACTTCTTTTATCCTACCACAATATTGAGCAATATTCTCACCTTCTTGCATTTTCATTTCATCAAATTTACCTCTTAGGCTCTCAACTTTTGCCCTTAGTACATTTATGTCACCGCCATAGATGTTTGTAAGAGTGTCCCACATTTGCTTTGCGTTTGTGCAGTCTTTGATGTCTTCAAATTCTGGATAGCTTAGGGCAGATCCAATCTCCAACATTGCTTGATTGTGTTCTTATTTAGCTCTCATCTCCTTGGCAGTCAGAGGTGTAACAGGTGTAACATAATCATGCTCAACATAATACTTTGCAGAATCACCAATACTGGCCAGATGCATCTTCATCAAACTTTTCCATGCAGGGAAGTTCTCCTTATTTATCTTTGGTACCTCCTTATACATCCCGATCATTTACTTCAAGTACCTTTAAACTTGTCCTCTGTAAGCACCAACAGCTCTGATACCAATTGTTAATATGATTTAGAACAATAGAGAGGGGGGGTGAATCAGTTGTTCTCAGGTCCAGATGTATAAATAAACTTACAAAACTCTTCAACAAATCAGATCTAACAACCAATAGCTACTCGGTCATTACTAAACACAGAACAAAAACATATAACAATGTAATCCTCTATCCAACAGATCTAACTTGCAAAACACAGAAATGTTCAAACCAAAACATTCACACAAGTATTAACACCAGGATTTATAGTGGAAACCCAATTTGGGAAAAACCACTTTGTAACATGTTACTGATATTTTCACTCTTTTGAAGTGAGCTCTGTGAAAAGCCAACCCTGTCAAAGGTTACAAACACACTGTCAGGTGTGACTCGGTTAAAGGATTTAAACCACTATGTTTAAAGTGTGCCTTGTTATAGGACTTACATACATTCCATTAGAATGCAACCTTGTTCAAAGGGTTTATACAAATGGCTATTAGGTCAACCTTGGTTAAAAGGATTTTGACTGATACAATGGTTAGAAAGTAACAGTAATATTGATCTGAAAACATACAACTCACTTTGAAAATATCATATCCAATTCCGTACACATATTCTAGCTTACTGACTGTGATTCATTTCCATCTCCATCACTGATCTACTTGGAAATCCCTTCAAACAATCACAACACTTCTCCTTCATCCTTTTGTGCTTATACAGTCAATAACATCAACAAAAATTTCAGCATCCTCCTCTCTGTCAACCTCATGCTTAGGTTTCCTTAATACTTCCTCAATTAGGTCAATACAACTTTTACCGCTTAATCTCCTCTGTAGATCTTAGGGTTAGCTCAGATTCATCGAATCCTTCCATCTTTATGTTCTTCATCTATCCTTTTAGAAACATCTCAAATCTCTTAATATATTTACAATAAAATGTTTTACATAGCATTAAATGCTTCCATACAATCAATAAATAAAGTCAACATGATTTACATAATCCAAGAATTCAACTATGTCGGCTAGGAATTTGAATTCTTCCTCAAATGTAAATTATTGACACTTGATCAATACTATGTTCAACTCCTCAATCTTCACTGGAAAGCTCGGTCACCACTAAAACTATTTCCTCGGCTAATACTGTCTTCCTCGGCAATTAACTAATGTTCGATCAACATTGAATTTACTTGGCTTATACTAGCTCGGTCGACACTAACATCACTCGGCTTAAACTAGATTTCTTCACTTTTTCTCAGTTAAGCCTACTTGTTTAGTCTTCATTCTTACTTAGATAAACAATACATTATTTTATCATTGTGCCACATAATCAAGTACCCATTGAAGTATCAAGATAACTCAACCTTTCCTTAGGTGCTATTGTTATCAACCTTTCCCACATCCTTCTCAACAATCACATAGATATATTACTTTCTTAAATAGCAACAGTCTTACAAGTTAAGGTTTGACATCAATGACAATACAAAAATTGCTTTAATTGAAATTTCCAATAGTTGTATCTATGATTGCAAAGTTTTTTCTTATGTATGATGTGACTTATGATTGATTGAAGGTTGGTAGGTCAATATGAAGAATAGGAAATAGCCAAAGAGGAATGATTTGATGATTGTGTCAAATAGGTTTGGATTCAGGTGTTGCGATTCAGGATATGTTATCTTGACTATGATATGGGGTTGTTTTTGTGACCGCATCATGATAGGTGACCAGACGACATAGTTTTAATGGACATAAGATCACATAGTGAAAAGTAAATGAAGTTCTTAGAATAATCACTTAGTGATAGTCCAAATTGGATATTTGGAGATTGTTACACAATTGGACTATTCAAATGTCATGAACTTGGGTTCATATGGGAAGCAATATTTTATGCCTAGTGCATTACATTTCAATTACATAAGATCACTTAGTGAAAAGTAAATGAAGTTCTTAGAACAATCACTCAGATCCTAAATCGTTAATGTTGTATCATGTTGCGATAAGTGATTATGTGCTCTAGGGATCGTAGTGACATGGCAAATGGACGTGGAATGATGAGTTGGCATGTTTATAATTGTTATGATCAAATTTCTTGAAGTTTTTCAAGAACATTAGAAAGTGTGATGTGCTTTGACTTTTCCTTGTCTAATTGATTTTACAATGGATCTGGAGGCCAACATGAACTTGAAATTGTAAATGATCATTTCTAACACATTTTAGGGTTCAAGGATTGAGAGGGAATGAATTTTAATGATGAAGTTCAAATGTATTAGGTCATGTTTATGGTGATGGCCAACCTAGAAAACATATTTATATTATTTTCATGTATTATGTGAAGTATGTGGAGGAGAAAGATCATGAAGTCATTTGTGTGATTGTAGGGTTTTGATGTTATGCATGTGAAGTAGGGATTAATATTGAACTACATCTATACCATCATAGTAGGAGTGCTACTTTTTCAGATCACTTTCACTTGTTGATACCTAACAGTTTCATCAAGATAAATCACTTAACTGGGTAGACTCTAACATGCCTGATTTGTAAATCCTTTAACTAGGTGACTCTTTAATCAAGGTTCAAAATCCATTAACAGGGTTACTCCTAATAGGGTAAATATCCTAACAAGGATAGAGGTTAATCCCTTAACTAGGTGGATCCTAACAGGGTCTTGTTCTTAACTGGCCATTTTGTAAGCTTTGAAGAGGGCTAATCTCTTAACCAGGTGTACTTCAGAAGAGTGCAAAATTATTTGTGGGTGTCATCCCCACACATTTTTTTTCTTGAGTTTCCACGAGAAAAATAATGGTGTTATTGTGTTGCATGGTTGTGTATGTTTATCTTTATTAGTTTGTTTATTCATGCAATGGATTTTAATTGATGCAATTTTTTGAATGGTTTATGAAAAGTTTAATTTGTTAGAATATTGATTCACCCCCCCCCCCCCCCCCTTAGTAATCTTGTATTTGATAATACTAAAAATTGGTATCAGATCTTTGGTCCTCTTTGTGGTTAGCCTAACATCTTGGGGAAAAGATCACAATGATGAGGAAGGAACCTCCCAAGTTCACTAAAGAAAACTACCTGGTATGGAGTGAAAAAATGAAGTTATATCTAAAAGTTATGGGATCAAAATACTAGATACATGTCACATGCAAGTATACCACTCCTGCTAGAACTCTCAATGATGATCAACTAAAGGAACAATAGGAGAATACTCAAGCACAATAAGCTATTGTAAGTACCTTATCTGATATTGAATATGTTGATGTTCACAGACTTGATACTGCCTATGATGTTTAGGAAAAGTCAAAGCTAATATATGGTGAAGATATTCTTGTGAAAAAAGATAAGGAAGATAGTCTCAAAGGTAAGTATGATGAAATGAAGATGGTAGAAGGAGAGAACATTTCATAATATGGCCAAAGAATAAAAGAAGTTGTTGGTGCTATCAGAGGTGTTGGTGGAACATTAAGGAAGATATTGTGGTAAGTAAAATGTTGAGAAATTTATTGTCTTCTTATGCCATTAGAGTTTCTACTAAAAATGAGTTGAGAAATTTTGACAATGTTACAGTAGATGGACTGATCGGTAAGCTTACCACATTTGAGTTAAATAACTTAGATAATAGTATTCCAAGAGTTGAGGCATCTTTCAAGGTATTAGTGTCTAATGTACCGATAAGGAAAGGTAAATAATTAAGTCATGATTTTCATTGCATGTCAAGTTACAATAGGGAAATTGAAGCTATCTTTGAAGATGAAAGGAGACAAGGAGAGATTGAAGCGTTACTAGCAAAAATATTGCGCGGAGGGGCTGGTAAGTACAAAGGCAAGCTACCACTATTTTTTTTTTATTTAATAAGATTGGGCATATTGTAGCTAGATTTTCTAATGGTGAACAAAAGAATAAGTTCACAAAGTTTAAGGGAAAAGGGAAGAAATAATGCTATGTTGCAATTGATGAAGGAGTTACCGATGAAGAATCAGAAGATAATGAGGAAGAGGAGATTGTATTTGTTGTAGTCAAAGAAGATCCATCTAAAGTTGAAAAAGCACTAGTTTCTCACATGGGACATAATGATGAATGGATTCTAGATAGTAGGTTCTCACATCACATGATCAGTGACAAGAGTAAGTTCATTAAGTTTGAAGAGTTTGGTGGTGGTGTGGTAAGGTTTAGCAATAATACAACTTGTTTGGTTAAAATAAAAGGTACTATTAATTTGAAAGGTAAGATTAATATAGATGTTTTTTATCTTGTGGATGGTCTAACATATAATTTTTTGAGTGTGGGTCAGCTAAATGATAAATGTTACAAATTGGAATTCAAAGGAGGTGTGTGCAGAATACTTGGAAGATCGGGTGATGAGATTGCTACCGGTAGGCAAAGTAGAGGTAATTTATTCCATCTAAATAATAATGTGACAATTTTTTGGCTAAAAAGGTTGAAGATAGTTGAATATGGCATAAAAGGTTATATCATGTAAATTTTGATAGTTTAATCAAAGTGAGTAAGATAAATGCAGTTAGGGGATTGCCACAATTATTCAAGCCAAACAACATGATGTGTAAAGAATGTTAGTTGGGTAAGTTAACTAGTTCTACTTCCAAAGAAAGTCTTTTTCATTTGAGAGAATACTTGATTTAGTGCATATTGATCTTTGTGGCCTATGAGATAGAAAAGTTATCAAGGTGATAGATATTTCATATTGTTTACTAATGACTATTTTAGGATGATTTGGGTAACTTTCCTCGAAGGATAAATATGATGCATTCAAAAAATTCAAAGTATTCAAGGAACTGGTTGAGAAGGAATTGGCTAATAATTTGAAGTGTTTAAGATTTGATAGAGGAGGTGAGTTTACTTATGCATAATTTCTTAAGTATTGTGAAGATAATGGAATAAAGAGACAAATGTCTGCACCAAGGACTTCATTAAAAGTAGTGTTGTAGAGAGGAAGAATAGAACTATAGTGGATGTTGTAAGGATAATGTTGATTCAAGGTGATGTACCAAAAATGTAATGGAAAGAAGAAATTAGTACTATTGTTTACACATTAAACTGGGTACAAGTAAAGAAAGGAACCGATAAGACACCTTATGAGATATGGTATGGTCACTCACCTAGTGTTAAATATTTCAAAGTCTTTGGTAGTAGATGTTACATTAAGAGGGATGAATACAGAGGAAAGTTTGATCCAAAAAGTGATGAAGGTATTTTCGTGGGTTATTCTACTAAAAGTAAATCATATAAATGTTTCAATAAGAGAACTAATAAGATGATTAAGAGTGCAAATGTAAAGGTGGATGAATACCCTAAGAAATCTGGTGATTGAAACAAGCAAGTGACATAAGATGATTAGGATATTGTTTATATTGAACCAAATCGAATGAACTAGTAGAGAAAAATAATGTGGAAGAAGTGATTCACCCGACAGAAGAAGAAGCTCATAGACTTGAATCAGTGATACCGAGGTATGTGAAGATAAATCACTCTACTAATCAGATTATAGGTGATAATAATGTAGGTGTTCTAGCCAGAATAAATCTTAGAGAAAATACTTGTGTAATTTCCAAGTATGAGCCTATGACAATGAAGGAAGCAATCAAGGATTAAGATTGGGTAAAAGCCACGGAGGAAGAACTTGATCAAATTGAGAGGAATGATACATGGATGCTTGTTCCTAGACCTGCACATAAAAATGTGATTGGTGCCAAATGGTTTTTTAGGAACAAATTGAATGAAGATGGAGATGTGCTCATAATTAAGGCAAGGATTGTGTGTAAGGGCTATGCACAAGAAATTCAAGGACTAGACTATGGAGAGAATTTTTCTCCAATGGAAAGATTAGAAGGGGTGATAATTCTACTTTCTTATGTTGCCTATAAAAATTTCAAAGTTTTCCAAATGGATGTAAACTCAAATTTCTTAAATGGAATTCTAGAAGAAGAGGTATATATAGAAAAACCTGACAATTTTGCATTGACAAAGTGTCATGCCCCACAAGGGAACCGAGGAAGAAAACAAAGATTCTCTTTGTAAAAGAAAACCTAAGTAATGATTTATGAAATATTTTGAATTTTTAAAAGAATTATATAAACAAAACATAGATTAACTTAAATTCCTCCAAGGTTCCCTTCTTATTTAATGCACAAATCATTTAGGTCCATATAGTGTACTAACAACTTGATTCACTTCTTAAGAAAACTACATCACAACATTTGTAGATTCTTTATAAAGAAATACAAAGTACTTTCATTTCAATTGCCATTTAAATCCATCTATATTCCTAAGTATCCTTTATGAACAATATAACTTTTAAAGCATTAATAATAGAATCGTGTAAACATTTGATACATTGCAAACATTACATTTGTTTTTCAATAGCTTTTCACTTAATCAATAATGAGAAACATACTACTTTACTTGGAATGTTACAAAATCCTTTTCTTTTTCAACATACATCCTATGCATAAAGTTCATGCTTTCCCTTTTCCTTTTTATCCTAAGTCTACCCATCCCAAATACATCATTTTGAAATACTTTAATGATTATATTACATTCATCTCCTCTTGGGAGGCAACGGTAATTTTACATCATGAAAGATAAATACAAGTCTTCATTCTTCAAAACTGGAACACTACACAAGCATGAATCCTTAAGCAATGCATCCACAAAAGGTACCTCGATAAAAAGATTTACCACCCAACCACATGGATACCAAAAGGCCCACTCCCCCATGCTAGGAGATAAACACCAAGGTCCACAAAGAAGGGATAGGTAGGCCATACCTAGGGTTGGGTAACCTTTCCCAAATAGCAAATGAAAAGAAGATCAAAGTATAAATATTTTCCCAAAGGTTCTAAGGCTTGGTAGAAACTCTAAGCAACAAGATAAGTGAGTGTCATCGCATAGCCCTCACCCCTTGGGTTGTCTTGGTACTAGCCACTCCGGGCCCCGGCCCCCAAGTAGGCACATGTGGAACTGAATGCCTTTCGTACAAACAAGTGTCATTAAATCATACCTACGCATAGGCACCTTATCCCACTCCCATCCATAGCCTTTACTAGCACTAATGGCATGGGTGAGGCATAAATTAATCTTTTTAGTGTTTGAACCCATTCCCATAAGTTTTAATTAAATTATCACTTGTTAAATAACTCTTTAGTCAGTTATCCTAGTACTAGCCACTTAGGGCCCCAGCCCCGACCTCGCACTGAGAGCCACTCACTTAGTGTTCTTAGGTTTTCTACCCTTAACCCACACATCACAAATACATCATACATGAAATAAAACACATTTTAAACACTTTTGAGAACTTACATCAAAGAACAAAAAAAAGAATAGGAGAGTTTAGGGATGTTTAGGAAAATTAGGAGCGTTTAGGGAGGCCTAGAATGGTCCTGATCCTCCTAGACAATCCTAAACCCTAATCCTACTTCCATCCTAATCCTATTAAAGCATCTAAATGCACCATATAGCCTCCACCAAACAAGTAATGAACATATATAAAGTTTACACAAAATTCCATATGCCAAAACACAATGCTCCATAAAACCTCCCATGCCTCAAATTTAACCAAGTCTGAATTAAATTGAAAACTCAAAATCTAGAAGTTGTATCTTAACTCCTATGAAGTTGAAACCTATCTCAAACATCCTGAAAGGTACCTAATTTCTTTATACAAGTATAACTTAAAGTATAAGAAATTAAAGTATCAAACTTTACTAACTCGGGATGTTATACTTGTATAAACAAACCCTAATCCAAACACGAGATCAAAACAATACCAACTTGGGATCTGCACTCTACGCATTTCATTCACCAATCTGCACGATTGTTTGCAAAATGATAGATAATGATAGAATACTACAAAATGAAAGAAATATGAATTAAATCAAAATGCACACTTACGCATTTCATTCACCAATCTGCACAATTGTTTGCAAAATGACAGAAATATGTGTGAATGAAGAAAGGTGGTGCTAAACTGATATGGAACAGTAAGGTTGAAAACAAAAGTTCTCAAACCTGGAAGCACTCGTGGACATTCAGATTATTAAATTAGATGAAATGAAAATGCTATGGAGTCTCTAGACTCTTACAAATGCAAGAAAGAAGTAATATTCATATTCATAATGCATAGGAAGAAATTCTTATTTGATATATGATCATATTCTCCTATCCAAAAATAAAGACACAATGATATATAACATAAAGATTCTGAAGCCTATATAAACAACAAGCATACAAAGAAACATTCAACCATACTTTCATCATTTCATATTACAAAGGAGAGTTAACTCTCAGGATGAATTCCAACCTGGAGTCCTACGGGGATTCGGTTGATGAAGTAGGATCCAATCCTCTCAAACTCTTCCAGCACTCCTTCAAATCCTTCTAGATGAAATCTCCAACCTCTACCTGAAACAACCAAATGCCAATCTCAAAGAATAATGAATTCTCTCCTCACAAATATAATTTTCCTATAAGCATAATACTTATCTTATTATCATTTCTTCTCGAATCAACTCCTATCCAACACCCTCTCACACAGGAGATCTCTCCTATATATAGATTGGAGGGAGTGGTTTCATGGGTAATCCAACTGATGCAACCATCCCAACTATCCATTAGTTATTCGTTAATAATATGGTTTGCAAAACCATTCCCGTAAAGGGATAAATAAATTTTATTTAATAAGATTTTAATCTATGTCTCCTAAATTTGAGGATGACAAAATAGATAATAAAGATTTTAGGAATACTTTTACTAACTTATTTACTATGGTAATTTACCAAAGGCATTTCCCAAATATAAAAATAACATAGACTTACCATAGTCTCATAATATTTTCCTTCGCATAATTAATTTATTATATAATAATATATATTTATATATGTATTCATAGGCATATGTGTGCACCCATATCCTTATGGTACATATACCATAAGTAAGACACATTATTATTAATATTACAAATATTTAAATATTATGAATATTATTATTATAAAACATGTTATTTATTTATACACTAATCCATATTCTTTACAAAATAATACACTAAACATTATTAATACCATAAATTCTTTATTATTATTGATATTAAAATCACATGATTTAATCACATACTAACTCATTCCTAACAAGATACACTAGTACATATAAGTAACTACTAATAAAGATAAATTACTAAATCATACCCTCATATGAGCAATAATTCACATCAATAATCTACTAATAAAAATTGAACATACCATGAAGACAATTAGAGCTACCACACTCAAAACTTCATTCTCAACGAATGCAAAAGACAAGAAACCATCTACAAGATCCACAAAACCAACAAACTAAGAGGACATAGAAATACATCATCCACACAAGGGACTACCTCAGGAACTCCCCACCTAAGGATAAAAGGTTCAGAGGTAGAGTTCCTTCTTATGGAACCTTGGTGATATCTCCATAACAACAAAAATGATCGAGGATTTTGAGGGATCGCTCAGACCTATGAAGCTAGGTGGAGATGATACTCAGTACCTGCAATCCTGCATCACCAAGAAGAGATACATGTATACATGTAGATATACATACAAATAAGATATATGCAAATAGATGACCAGGATCGATACATCGTGTGGACCTCAACTAAGTGAGTAACTATGACTTCATCCTGAGTCATGAAAACACATCAGACACATATCCATGAGACATAAAACATCATGATAATGGTTAGATTCAAATCCTTGGGTTAGCTCCATAAAACATATAAAGATAGATGGTTTTCTAATTTCATAAACATATAAATGATAACCATAAATGAGCATATCAATCATCTGATAAACATATCATCATCCACAAAACATAAATGTAAATTTATAGTACTAACCATCATAATAGAATGTCCAAATCAGAAAGTCAAAGTATCACCATAGGAGAGGGTATAACACAAAGGACAAGGACATGGTATGCAAGCTACAAAAGGAACTATATGGACTAAAATAAGCACCAAGGGCATGGTATGAAAGGTTGCACTCTTATCTTATTCAGATTGGTTTTAATAAAACAAATGATGATATTAATGTGTACCTAAAAGTTGAAAGCTAAAGTGTTTGTAAATGATATAATTTTTGGAGTAAATGATGAGATGAGTTTGACATTTATTGAAGAAATGAAGGAGTTTTAAATGTCAATGATTGGGGGGATCAAACTCTTTATTGGATTACGAGTTTCACAACTAAATAATGGTATATATATCAGTCAATCCAAATATGTGAAAGAAGTACTCAAGAATTTTGGTATGGATGACTCCAAATCAATTGGAACCCCCACGGTAATAGGATGTAAATTGTCTAAGGATGATGAATTTGATGTAGTGGATGCTACCTTGTACAAGCCTATGATTACTAAGTTGCAATATGTTGTTCATAGTAGACTGGATATTGCTCAAGCAGTTGGAATAGTGGCAAGATTTCAAGAAAATCCCAATAAATCTCATATGGTTGTAGTCAAAAGGATATTTAGGTATTTGAAAGGACAATTGACTATGGTCTGTGGTATTCTCATGATGGTGATTTCTCTTTGAGTGTGTTTACTAATGTAGATTGGGTAGGAAATGTTGATGATAGAAAGAGCACAATTGGTGGTACATTCTTTCTAGAAAAAGGGCTTGTATCTTGGACAAAAAAGAAACAAAATTGTATCTCACAATCTACAATAGAAGAAAAATAAGTAGAGACAATTATAAATTGTACACAAATTGTATGGATGAAGTAGATTTTTGAAGGTATCAAAGAAAAGGTGACTGAACTAGTAACTATCTTTTGTGAAAATACAAGTGCAATAAATATTTTCAAGAATCCAATAATGTAATCCAAGACTAAGAACATTGCAATTAAGTATCACTTTCTGAGAGAGAAAGTGCAGGAAAAGGAGCTGAAGTTGGAATATCTACCAACAAAGGAGAAGATAGAAGCTATCTTCACAAAGCCACTACCTAAGGATACTTTTGAGTACCTTAGAGGTAAGATAGGGGTTGTGCCCCTACCTAAACATAACTAAGATGTTGTTGATGCATCAATCCAATGGATTTATTGCCATATCTTTCACTTTGGATTGATGTTCAGGGGACTACTCCTTAGGGGGAGCATTTGGAAAGAGGTGAATAAAGTTGGAGCAGATGAAGACTTAGGAATATTGCACCTTTAACATTGTTTTCAAAGGGGGAGAATAATTAGGAGAAGAAAATTAGCTAAGGGAAGAGAATCAAGAGAAAAATTAGCTAAGACTGAGTATTTGTTTGCTTAGTATTGTTGGTGTTTCCATCAATGCCAAAGAGGGACATTGTTGGCATAACTGATGTAGAGATAAGTTAAGTATGTTATGATATGTGTTTGATGATGATCTAATGTTAGGTTGATCAGTTATGATGTTGTCATTGATGTCAACATAGTGCTTGTTGGTTGATAGTGTACCTATTATGTCGATGTAGGTTCAAAAGGTTGGATCCAAAGTTGTGGTAAGAGTCAGAGTGTGTGATCGTAATGGAAGACTAAGTGATATCTCTAGAGGATTTATCTATGACCACATAGGTTTATCTTATATATGATGTGACTTATGATCGATTGAAGGTTGATAGCTCAATAGGAAGAACATGACATAGCCATGGAGGAACGATTTGATGATTGTGTCAAATAGGTTTGGATTTATGATATGTTATCTTGACTATGCTATGGGATTGTTGTTGCAACCGCATCATGATTGATGAAAAGACAAAAAAGTTTTGATGGACAAAATATTACTCAATGAAAAGTAAATGAAGTTCTTAGAACAATTAGTTTGTGTGTGTGTGAATTTTGTACCTAGCTGTAGACACAACACTTCAATAAAACATTAGAGGTTAGCAAAAATTGAAATCGTGCAATGAAATGAAAACTAAACTAACCAAGTGATTTACTACCTTCTAGCAGGTGCAAGTATGTATTCTCAGATTGGACTGAGATCAGTGACCTTGACGACACCTAAATGAAGGATTTGAATGCAAAATCTAGATATGAATTAGATGCAAATTAATCTATTTTTTTGGTTTTTCTATGCAATAATATGAGAAATCTGATATGAAATCTAATCTATATGGAAAACTGATATGCAATACAATTAATCTAACAATGATATGTTAAAATATGAATGATCTCACAAAAGTTGTTGATTTGCAAAAGAAGCTTCAATTCTTCAGATGTCAATTCGCCAGCATAAGTTTGCAAATTTATGAGATATGAGATTGAAGAGTTGAGCCTTGGTTTTATAGAAATCTGGGGCTTTGGGGATGCATGGAAAAAGCCATAAATCACTCAGATAAACACAAGTTGATTTTTGAGTTTATCAAAGAATAAAAGATAATTAATTCACAAAATCATAGAAAAATAGCTTTTTAACTCAAATCAGAGTTGAGTTTATTTTTAAAACAACTTGAATTGATTTTCTGATTTCAAGTTTAACTGCTTTTTGAATGTGCATAATAATTATGAATTAAATAAATAAACAAAGTGATTTATTTCCAACTTAACTAATTTTTTAAAATAAAACAATTGATTTATTAGTTAATCAATTATTAAAATCAAACTTTTATTCCAAAATAATATCATTAAATATGACAACTTGCTTTAGTTAATTGAATAAGGATTTAATCAATTAATGATAGGAATTTTGATTTATTGTCAAATTTAAATAATAATAATTAGGAATAAATATAATTAAATTTAATTAAATAATTAAGTGGTAGTATTAAATCTAATTAATTAAATATTGAGAATATTCAATTAATCAAACTTTAGGATAAATAAGATTTATCACCAAATAATCATTAAATCAAAGATAATTAGGATAATTAGGAATATTACTAGGAATATTCTCCGATGCAGAATTTGAGATAATCAATTAGGATTCGATGATGTTCAGATGTGCCTTTGGTTAGGACTTTAATGTTGATTTTGTTCGATATGTCGATGTAGGAGGTTAATGAACCTATAGCCCATTTTGGGGGTATTACATTTGGCCCCTCTTTGAATTGTTTTGCGAAGCGCAGTGGTTCAAAGATAGTCTATGTATGATAAAGATGTTTTGAGATTGATATTGATATGAAGCAGAAATTGATTGAAATTGATATGAAGATAATAGGTCCTGAATGACCAAAGATAATGTTAACTATAACAGTAAATGAACCGATGATTGTGAAAAAGTGTCAGAACACCTGATTCCAAACCTTATGATTGCGAAGAAGTGAGTGACCGATTCCAGACCTGATTGTCAATAAGAATCACATTGGTATCACATCCAAACCCTTCAGTTTCTAAAGAACCAAGGAAATAACACAATTGAACCGATAGTTACAAAAACTGATACATTTTACAAGATTAAGAGAATACCAGATTGATATGGATCTCGATGAATCTGATATGCCTCGAGTGATGATTTATTTACCCTGAGCGATGAGGTCTTTTGATGAATCAACAACTAGACGTGGTTGTTGTCTTGATTACTGATAAAAGATATGATTCAATTACAAACTTTGAATGATATGCAATACCATGCCCCCTTCAGGATTAAAATTAAAATCTGACAAGAAAAGTCAGCGTTGATAGGTTAGAAGCATGTTAATTGATTTTGAGAATTGGTTGTATACGTTCGAGAATGCATTTTGCATCATTTGGAGGTCCTGAAGACCAAGTTTGACTAGGTTTGACCATGAGTTAACCATGGTTGACCAAGTTGAAATTTTGATAGTTTGATGTAAGATAATCAGTTAAGTTGAATACTGGATTTCTGTGATGATCGAAGGTCGATTATGCAAGCAGTAGACCATCCTGGGTCCAAAAATTTTAAATCATGATTTTGACATAGTAAATGATCTTAGATTTGAATTTTGATCCCGAAAATGGATTCAGAACGTCGAAATTAGCCAGGGGTGCAATTTTTTATGAAAAATAGATCACTCTTGAAAATTAGGTCAAAAGCTATATAAAGGCTGGAAGGGTCATTTTCAATTCATTTCAACCTTTTGACTTTAGAAACCTGTGGAGCCCTCTGAGCAAAAATGGCAGATAAAGGGGTAGAACCAAAGGTACCTATGAGTTCGCACCAATTTGAGCACAGCCGGAGACACTAGAGACCTCAGCAGTACAGACATCTAGTAGGTGGACCTCTGTGCTTTGCTAAAATGTCAATTTTTCCATGTTTTATAGGATTTTAGCAATTTTTCATACGTTTTTTCATTTTTGAATTTTGCATGCACAGAAACTTGTATGACTCCCCAGCAGGACTCGTACGACTTTTCAACTGTAGATAGGTTGTCATTTCATAGGCCCCCATGACTCGTATCAGAGGGACCCATGAGTCATACGATGTTTCATCGGGTCCCTCGTAACTCGTATGATGAGGGATGCTTTGTCGTGCTACTATGGTTTGTCATTTGGTATGTTGTAGAAAGTCGTACGACTTTTCATGCTAGTCTGAAATGTCATATGGAAAACAGTGAGCTTAAAACTTTGGATTAGGTCAAATTTTTTAATCTTCTGATTCCTTAGCCCGATTCCTGACCTGTTAACCTACCTTCTGAAATACTGAACTGCCCCATTTCTGCCTCTGTAACCTATTTTGTGACCCAATTACTGATAGGATTCCCTATTTTTGTGTTGTGTAGGTCATATATCCAGATGTACATGTGCGGATCTTACATCCTGCCACGTAGAGACTATGTTTGTCATTGTTAGACCCTATGAGGGTGCACCTTGCTTCTTGTGGATTTGAGCACTTGATACATTTACTGGAGATTAGGGTAAATCACGGATTGTTGACCATGCTGATTGAGAGGTTCCACTCGGAGACTCAGACATTCCACTTACCGATGGGGGATATCATTGTTACCCCTAACGATGTGTACCAGATACTGTGCATTTCATTTCATGTAGGCCAGCAACCAGAGTATGTGAGTTCAGGGAACTCAGGTGTATTAGCTTTCAGACGTCTCTTCAGAGATGATACTCAGATGATGGCCTCCATTTCCTGGGAGACCCTAGTTTAGAGATATGGATAGACACACCAGCTAGAGTGCATCATTGCCAGGATGATTGGTGGTATTATCATGTCTGACCATCAACAAAATGGTCTTTTGATGGGCTGGGCCCCTATGGTAGCACAGTTGATGGCCACTCCCTCTGAGTTGGCATGGCGTTGGTGTTTATTAGCACACATGTTCTCTGAGATGCACGAGGTAGTGTATCAGGAGAGCAAGTCTTTCGTAGTAGGAGCTCTAGTTTTGCAGATATGGGCTTGGGAGCATATCCCAGTGTTGAGACTTGTTTCCACTTCACAGAGGCAACCTCAAGAGCCTGTCATCTATACTTATGCTGGATATGTTATTCAGGGATGGATGGGCCACACTAAGTACTGGAGGTGATGCCTTGATGATATGACATTTGTGCACTGGAGACCATATGTAGCCATAGATCCTTGGCCTACTACTCAAGAGCAGTTTAGTTATTTCTTCCAGATCTGTGTACTGATTGGGAGGTAATCCTCCACAATAGAGAGATTTCTTATTACCAGGGTCTGGCGGCAGTATGGGCGTATACAGGATGCCCCAGAGGATTATGCTACATATGCATAGATAGGGCGCGAGATTGTACTGGGATGGACACAGAGGCTCTCTTATGCTTTGTGTTCATAGGAGTATAGTGCTATTGTTGGTAGGTATTGGGAGTATAGACCAAATGTACTTGATGCGGGTGTTACTGATGGATTTATCTCATGGCTTGCTGACCATCCTATTCATAGATTTTCTGATCCCATTGAGCTGATACCCTCCATGGAGGAGGTGATGGATGTTACTAGTGCTCTGATGGAACAGGGTCCCAGACCAACATAGGCTCCCATTATTCACCTCACACCTTCAAGACCTAGAGCAATGGCTCCGCCCCAGAGGCCATCAAGATAGATGAGGCCCTCTTGTCCCACTAGTTCTATGATAGGTAGATCTTTCAGTTCTCATAGACGGACTAGGGGAGAGAGTGGTACATTAGGTGGAGTTGGTTTAGCAGATGAGGTACTAGTAGTTGAGCAAGTGGTAGGTGGTGGTGTGGACTTCACAAAGGGGGATATTGGTTTTGATTTAGGTGTTGAGGTTAGATGTCGTAAGGCACAGAGGGCAGAGACTACTGAGCAGGTTGCCCCTGATACTGAGATGCCAAATGTTGATCCTACTACTCCTACTCCATAGGACACTATCAGATGGCTTAGTGCACAGGTCAGGGACCTGAAGGTGCACAGTGCTCGATGGGAGGAGTGATACATAGAGGCAGATAAATAGTGGACTAAGCTACGTGTGGAGGTATAGAGATTGCAGGTAGAGGTGATTCATCAGACCTCACAGGAAGCTTACTATGTGTCCACATATTATACAGTTGTTCCTTCTGTAGAGAGAGTTCCCTCCTACTCATAGTATATGATGGCCTTAGAGGGAGCTAGAGCACCTAGAGTAGAGGCAGTACCAGATGCACCACCTCCTCCTCCACCAGGTGCAGAGGATCAGGCTGGGAGCTAATCGATCTATGATATGTTCTATCATTTTGATCTTTTGATTCTGATATACTATTCTAATTCTGATAGCTCAGCTGAGCTCATTCTATTGTATATTATGCCAGTAGTGCACCCCTAACTAGTTCAAGATTTTTGATATATATGAGATCAATATTTTGGTTGTGACTTCATTTGTACTTGTCATGTTTTGAGTTATGATGATATCATGTGATGTTTATGCTATGAGTAGAGTAGAATGTATGTATGGATATATGCAATGCAATGATTTCTTTCATATGTATGGAAGTTATGCAAATGTATTTGATTATGGACAGATGTATGTATGAACAGATGTATGTATGATTTATGCTTATGCACATGGATGATTCGTAATGAAACAAATGATGATGATATGTAAATGCAATGATACACATGATATGTTTTGCAGGTATTGATGAAGACAAGTACTCAGTCTTATGTCAAAAGGATGTTTAACCCAGGAGGATAACTGCTTGCGATTCGATGAAGAGACCTTTGAGTTAGGTGTCAGCTCTTGTTAGATTTGAAGAGATATTTGAAGAATTCTTAAAGTATTGAAGTTTTTTTAACCATTGTGAGATCATGCAAACATGCAAAATGTTAAGAGACATGCAATATGAAATGCAACCTAAGACCTAGGACCTAATCACTGATCATGTGCCGGTCATTCTCATCATTGAATTTTTAGGTAACTAGATAAATCAATACAATGCCCACTAGTTATGAAACCATAGACATATGAATATCAATTTGTATGCGCAGGAATCAATACAACACCCACTGATTAGGAAACCATGCATATATGAATATTGATTTTGTTTTCAGAATGTCGGATTAGATATAAGCACCAAGGCATAAATGCCAAGATGACCCGAATGTCATGTCCATTTTGATATGGCAATTTGTATAAGCATCAAGACATAGACGTCGTGATGACCAAAATATGCCTTGCGTTACAAACACATCAAATAGTCGAGAGATCATTCTAAATCCAATGTGAATTACCTGTAGTGACCCTTTATCATTCACATCCTTAGGTAAGATCATGTTTCACAATAGGAGAAAGAACTCACTTAAAAATACAATAGTTAGATCAAACTTCCTTGAATTTTCTAGGTATCAATGGTCAAGGTACGCATGGCCATCCAATTTGAGATAGAGGCTCTTACAGTCGGACACCATTTCAATCCAGAATTTCCAAAGTTGTTAGATTTTCACATACAAGCAGAAGACAAAGAAAAGATTATGCCCCCAGTAATCACTCTCTAAATCCTGTAAAGGACATCATCGAAGAGCTCGAAGGGACACAATATGAAAAAATCTCAATGCGAATCAGTAAGCATACAAGGAGATAAAAGCGTGTAAAAAGCATAGATTGTTTTCAATTTGTGTTTGATGTTTGATGTTTGATTTGTGTTTGATGTTTGACTGACTGACTCAGATGAAGCTTCAAAGGACCTTGACTGGATATGATACGTCTATGATACATTGGAGACCATAGGATATGACTTTGATTGCCTGCAAATTTGAACATTGATAGTATACAGACGCTTGAGTTGATTGGTGTATAGACTAACTTATTGAAAATGGGAATGCAAAAACAAACCGGGAGATATGTAAAAACTAAAGCAAGACTGAAAGTTGGGAAAGACCAAGATTGCACTGATAGATGGAGAATTTTGAAACAAGTGGTGCCCGTTTGCTAGGTTTTCACCATCTTGGCAGAGATTCTATTTTTGCTACCAAGGCACCTATTTCCAGATTTTCACCAAGGCACTTTTTCTTTTTCTCATTTTTTTTTTGTATTTTTCATTTTTTCAATTTTTTTGTACTTTTGATATTTTTTACTTTTTTTGTGAATCATCAAGGCACCTATTGCTAGGTTTTCACCAAGATGTTCATTTTTTTCAGGACTTTTTCCAATTTTAAAGATTTTTTCAGGATATTTTACCATAGACTGAATGCCTTAGGCGTAGAATTTCTTCAGATGGAGAACGTTGATTGGTTCTTAGAGTTGTTCTCCTTCAGTTGTTGAGAGTTGATAGGCACCAGAGCCAAAAGTAGCAGTGATAACAAAGGGACCCAGCCAATTGGGTTCAAACTTCCCCTTGCGTTCTCGATGTGATTGATTTTTAGGATTCTCTCTCAAGACTAGATCACCATCCTGAAATTCTTTGTGTCTGACTTTCTTGTTGTAACCTCTAGACATTCTTTTCTGATATACTCTGAGATGATCATACACTGCTTGTCTGTGCTCATTTAGTAGTTCAAGTTCTTGCAACCTAGACACTTTGTAGTCATCATTAGTTATGAGACCATGCATTATAAATTTTAGTGATGGGATTTCAACCTCAATAGGTAGTACCGCTTCAGACCCATAAACTAAAGTGAAAGGTGTAGCCCTAGTAGGCATTTTGATACTTGTTCTATAGGCCCAAAGAGCTAGATTGATCATGAGATGCTAGTCTCTTCCTATTTTATTAACTGTACGATGCAATATTTTCAATAGATTCTTATTAGATGCCTCTGCCTGACCATTCCCTTGAGGATAGTAGATAGATGACCAATGTTGTGTAATCTTGAATTTGGCACATAAATCATCTAGATCTTTGTTCTTGAATTGTCCACCATTATCTGTGATTATGGAATGATGTATCCCATATCTGCATATGATATAGTTCAATATGAACATAGATATTTTTTTTCCAGTTGCTTATGTCAAAGGGATTGCTTCTACCCATTTTGTAAAATAATCTATAGCTGTGATTATATGGGTATGTCCATTAGAAGAATGATGATGTATAGCTCCTATAAGATCAAAAGCCCATTGGTGAAAAGGCCATTGTGTAGTAAAGGGAATTAGATCTCTCCCTGGAGCATGAATTAAGTTGCCATGCACTTGGCATTTTTGACAATTCTTAGCAAACTTGATAGACTCTTTCTCCATTTCAGGCCAATAGTACCCAGCCCTAATAAGTTTTTGAGCTAGTGTTAAACCATTCGAGTGTGACCCACAAATACCATCATGGACTTCCTCTAATGCATGTTGAGACTCTTCCTGTTCTAAACATCTAAGTAGTGTACCATCTAGACCTCATTTGTATAGATCATGACCAATGATGACATACCAGGAGGCATTACGGATAAGGTATCTCTTTTCATGGTGGTTGAAGGTATCGGGAATGATTTGGTCTTGGAGATAGGAATATAGGTTTTTGTATCTGGATGAATCATGCCCAACAATGGGGCAGATCATGTAGGTTTCAAGGGAATCATATGCAGGATAAGATAGTGCTTCCACTAGGAACTCATAGCGTAGCTCATGTTTAGGCTGCTATAATAGAGTAGATAGCGTTGCCATTGCATTGGTAGCCTTATTCTCTGTTCTAGGAATTTGCTCAAATGTGATAGATAGGAAATACTTCTTTAGATCATATACCATTTTCTTGTAAGGAATGATTTTTTCATCTTTAGTTTGGTACACATCATTGACTTGATGGATAACAAGTTGTGATTCTCCATGAATGTGTAGCTCTGTTACTCTCCATTCAATTGCTATTTTCATGCCATTCAAAAGGGTTTCATATTCCACAATATTGTTTGTGCAAGGGAACTTTAATCTGAATCCTTTTGGGATTGACTATCCTTGAGGAGTTATGAACAATATGTCTTCTCCTAATCCATTCTATGTATAGGAGCCATCAAAGAATAACTGCCATTCTCTAGAAGAAAGAGTCATAATAGAGGAATCTAGAAATTCCATTTGCATTGGTGTATCATCAATCATAGGTGCATCTACTAATTGATTAGTAATAACCTATCCTTTGATAGCTTTTCTTTCCACATATTCAATGTCAAATTCACTTAAGAGCATGAACCATTTAGCTAATCTACCTGTGAGGGTAGCTTTGCTTAGTAGGTACTTGAGTGGATCAATTTTAGCTACCAAATGTGTGGTATGAGCTAACATGTAATGTCTCAGTTTCTATGATGCAAAGATCATAGCTAGACAAGCTTTCTCAATCATTTAATAGTTCTTCTCATATGCAACCAATGTTCTACTGATATAGTATATAGTTCTTTCCTTTTTGTTCTCATCATGTTGTGCAAGAAATGCCCCCAGTGATGTATCTGTTGCGGAGACATATAAGATCAATGGCTTCCCATGAATAGGAGGCATCAAAATAATAGGATTTGATAGATATTATTTGATATGGTCAAAGTTCTTCTCACATTCTTCATTCCATGTAAAGGTCACACCTTTATGTAATGATTTTGTAAAAGGTTGTGATATGTCTGCTAGCTATGATATGAATCTTCTGATAGATTGAACTCTTCCTTGCAATGTCCTCATTTGACTAATATTATTTGGAGGTTGCATTTCCATGATAGCCTTCACTTTAGCTAGATCAACTTTAATACCCTTCTTTGAAACTATGTATCCTAAGAGCTTTCCAGAAGTGACACCAAAAGCACATTTCTTAGGATTTAGTCTAAGACTAAATTTTTCCATTCTGTCTAGTATCTTGCTCAAGTCATCTAGATGTTCAGCTCTAATCATAGATTTTGCTAAAGTATCATCAACATAATCCTCCATAGTCCTATGCATCATGTCATGAAAAATAGATGTCATGGCTCTTTGATATGTAGCACCAGCATTTTTAAGCCCAAATGGCATGACATTCCAATAGAAGGTGCCCCATGCACATGTGAAAGTAGTTTTCTCTTGATCCTCTAGAGCAATTTTTATTTGATTATATCTAGAAAAATCATCCATTAAAGAATACCTCTCAAAGCCCGCAGTCATGTCCACTATCATATCAATGTTAAGTAGTGGAAAATCATCCTTAGGGCATGCTTTATTTACATCTCTAAAATCTATGCATACTCTGATTGATTTATCTAGTTTTGAAATAGGTACAATATTAGAGATCCACTCTACATAATCAATAACTCGGATGAATCCAGCTTTCAGGAGCTTCTTTAATTCAACTTTTACCAAGAGTGCAACATGAGGATGCATCTTTCTCAATTTTTGCTTGACAGGTTTGACATTTGGAGCTATGGATAAATGATGCATTATAAGATTAGGATCCAACCCTGGCATATCTAAATATTTCCATGAAAAGTTAATCTTATTTTCTATTAGGAATGTTGTAAATTTTTTCTTCTCTTGTTCTGATAAAGATTATGCGACATGAATCAACTGTGGTTTTCTTGTTGTTCCCAAGTTGATGGATTGAGTGGGCTCAATTAGAACTGGAGATCTGTCTTGTAAATGACTCAGAAGGACATCAAATATCTCATCATTAGGAACCTCAGAGAGGTTTACACCTTTAGATATGTCTTTTATTTTTACTTTTGTAGGTTTTGAGACTGCCACAAAGTGGTTTTCACCCTCAGAACTCCTTTTCTTTTTATTCTTATTCTTATTTTTCTGACTAAGATACTTGATGTTTGACTCCGTCATGCTAACGCTTGGTTCATTGATGGAAGTCCTCATAGGCTCAACTGAATTGAGGTAGCAAGCAAGGGCATAATCATTTGGGAAGGAATAAATACCATGGCTCAGATTTGTGGAGGTTTGATCAAGAAGTTCAGGATGTTGGATAGTCAAAATGGGGAAAGATTAGGAGATAGTGTTTATGGATATGGATCTGTCATCATTGGTCCTAACCCGATGCTCGAGTTCAAAGGTGATATTACAACTTAAGACATTCAATTTGTGAATAGGCTCAATGTCATTGTGGGAGTCCAATCTAGCCATAGGTGGATCAGACTTGATAGATTCATCATTTCACTCTAGACTTACGTTGGGTTCAGGTGCATATTGGTGAATGACATCAACATGTTTTTATGTAATAAGCTCATCTTCTTCTAGAATGGCTCCCCATTCATAGTCATTAGATTCTTCATCTATGCCTCTAGGAAATCTGAGAATATGAGTAAAGTCAGGATGAATACCCCAAGAAGGGTTACCCTCAGATTCTGATTTGAATTCATACTCATGAGAATCTATCTCAGAATAACTACCACCTTCCTCTTTGTCTATTTGATTGTCTTCAATATTAGTTGGTTCTTGTGTTGCAACTATCTCTTGATTGATAGTAGGTTCTTGTGTTTCTAATACATTAATTCTTTTGATTGGATCATCTTTATCATCAAGAAGGTCTTTGATTTCTTTAGGCAAATGTTCATAAGGAACAAGTTCTGAGCTGTCTGAATCACTATCTGATGGTTCAGTTTCTTCCTTCTTAAAAAGAGGTTCTCCTGGTGTGATCTACTCTATGACATGAGAACAATTACCTTTGAGGTGGAAGGGTTTTTTTTAAAACCCTAAGCCAATTGTATCCTTGTTTTCCCTACCAATATGTGAAATAGGTGTTATAAGACCTTCTCCTCTGACTCCTAGAGGTCCTTTACCTAAATATCCCATCTTAGCTATCAGTTTGTCTCCTAAACCATATGCCTTAGAAGGGATTTGGGATACTGTGGATTCACTAGTTTGAACAACTTGAGATTCAGGTTCATCTTTGTATAGCCATGCAAGAAAAGCTTCATCCTCTTCAAACTCTTGTTTAGATACTTGCTCTGCTACAAAATTCTTCTTATATGCCTCAAGAGGTTCTTTAGAGTCTATTTTGGACTATTTTAAAGATTTTCCATAAGACTTGGGTGAGATAGGGAGAGATGTCAAAGATAAGACTGGCTCTATAGTATATTCTCCCATACCATTTTCTTTGATATTGACCTCTTTCGCAAGTTCTTCCATTTTAGATGTGGTAGCTTCTTTTGTTAGCTCAAGGGAAGATTCTCTATTATTAGGCACGAGATTATCTGCACTTTCCTTCAATGTATTGCAAGTGGTGGATATATCCACTGGAATAGTGACATCTACTCCTTCATAAGGAAATTTCAAGCATTGGTGAAATGTAGAAGGAATAGCCTTCATCTCATGTATCCACGGTCTCCTTAGAAGAATGTTGTAAGCCAAAGGTAGGTCAAGAACTTGACATATAGTATCTCTGATAATTGGACCTGCTCTGATAGGCAAGATAATGGTGCCTTTAGAAGATCTTTCTTGTTCATCGTAGGCTTTTATAGTTATTTTCTTTCTAGGATCAATAGCCAATTTTGAAAATCCCAGTTGTGTGACCAAGCTATAAGAACAAATATTTAGGCCATCGCCCCCATCTATCAACACACGTTTGACTCTCCAGTTTTGGATCAAGACTTCTATATGCAAGGGTTGGTTATGTGGTTGACTCAATGAGTTGTCATCTTCTTCTGAAAAGGAGATATATTACGGAGATGTAAGATGTCCAACCATAGTCTGGAACCTGTCTAAATCAAGATCATCAGGAACATTGGATCCGAGCAAAGCTTTGTCTAAAATAGCTCTATGAGCTGGAGATATCCGAAACAACTCAAACATGGATATTTTCACATTAGTGTGTTGGAGTTGTTGAACAATGCTATAAGATGTTGACCTTGTATCTTTAGGATTGGAAGATTTAGAAACAACCTTCTGTTTGGAAGTGGAAGAAAGATTGAAGGGCATCTTAGGGACATTTGATGAATCTAGGATTTGTCCATTTAGATGTGCCTGAGCCTATGATCGAGTAACTACATTAGTTGAAGGATGATCTCTATCTCTTCACACAATTGTGATGACATTGCAATGCTCAAAGAGGCAAGGTTCAACCATATTGATAACAACATTATTTCCAGGGTAAGCATAATTGACCTTTGCCCTCATATTAGGCTGAGAAGATGAAACTTCTTGACCATGTTTTGGAAATGGTTATGTGAATGTTGTATGATCATTATTTCTCTTATGATTGTCAATCGTGATGTCTCCCTTATCAATTAGATCTTGAATAGTATGTTTCAAGCATAAGCAGTTATTAGTTTTGTGACCTTTACCCCAATGGAAATCACATAATTCATTCTCTCTCCACCATTTTGGTTTAGGATTAGAATCAGATTTTTGAATCTCAAGCAAAGAGATGTTATTAGCCAATAGAGTTCTCATAGCTGATTCTAAAGATTCTCCAAGAGGAGTGAACTTTCATTTATTATCAGCGGACCAAGATTTGTATTCTGGCTTCTTTTGAGATGGTTCGGACACCTTTTGTTCTGAGGCTTTGATGGCTTGGGTGCCAATAGCTAGATTGAAAGCTTGTGCCTTTGATGGGGCACAGATAGTATCAACAACACCATCTGTGACAATGCTTTTATTCTTGTTCCATTTTTTGTTCTTGTCTTTAGAACTGGATCCCGACTCATACTTGTCCTTTTGAAGTGTGATTTCTCCTTTTTTCACAAGTACTTTTTCAATTTTGATCGCATTGTCTACCATTTTATCAAAAGATGTATGATCTTGCATTTGTAAAGGGTATTTGATCTCTAGAACAAGATTATTGATGAAGATTTCCAGTTTTTCAATTTCTGGAATAGGCCTAGCATATAGAGAGAATTTCTTCCTCCATCTCTTGAGAAATGTCAAGAATGGTTTGCCTGGATATTGTTTGAGATTGCAGATATTGATCATGGTGACTGGATGTTGAATTTTGTAGGAGTATTGCTGATAGAACAATTTGATCAGCTCCTCAAAATTTTTGATAGTAGAAGGAAATCTAGAGAACCAATGAATGGCTTCTCCTCCTAGAGATAGAGGAAAAAGATGCATCAGATAGGTTGGTTCATGCATGAACTCCATAGATTGTGTACAAAATTCTTTGACATGATCTTGAGGATCTAAGTGTCCATCATACTTATCATACTTAGGCATCTCTACTCTTTTTGGGAATGGTGGCATGTACAAGTCTTTGTCTAATGGAAAAGGACATAGGGCCTCCATGGAGAACTCCTTGCGTTCCTTTTCTTTCTCAAGGTTATTAAGTTTGACTTGCATGGCATGCATTTGTTTCATCATAGCTATGAGTGGAGTTTCTTCCTCATGTGTAATGATATCTTCAACATTAAAGTTGGGAGGAAGTTTAGCTCCTTAATGAGCTAATTGTAAAAAGTATGCCTCTCTGTCTTCTTTCAAGAAATGCTTCATCATTCTTTTGAAATTATCATCATTTTGATATTGAGCAATTTCTTCAGGTGTGGGTTCTTGATCTGCACCATGTTGAGATTGAGCTCTTTGAGAGCCAAAGTTTTTCCCTGCTTGAGACATGGTAGGAGTTCTCCCTGGGATAGATTGATGAGGAGTTTGTTGATTACCTCCATGAGTTGATGAAGGAGGAATGTAACCAGTTTTTAACTGAAGATTGTCAACACCGTCATCTTCGTAGAGACCAAAATTGTAGAGTTGCTCAAAAGTTGGAGCTTGGAGAGTGGTTATAGGTAAAGTATGGGATGCTTCTCTAGATTTCTTATGAGAGGAAGCTCTAGTTTCCACCATTAACCTTGGGTGAAGCAAAAGAATATGATGAAGACAACTAAAGAAGGATCTGATTCAAGAAGATCAAATGACGCAACCTTGTCAAGGTTTGATTGATTGAAGCTTGGGTTAGACATAAATGAAGGAGATTGTGCCTTGGATGTATGGGTAGATTCCCAAAAGATAGCAGACATGAGTTCACAACACTTAGCAGTTTTGATGATTGATTGAAGATTGATAGTTATGACAAGGTTTTGACACAAGATGATAAAGACTCAAATTGATTAAACAGAAGGCTAAATCAGATTCAAAAGGCCACTTTAGGAAAATGATTGGATTCTCAAGAGTTGCTGCTATGTTCCTGACACTGATGTTCTTGATAGACTCTGGAAATAGGCTGGAAAAGCTGGGTCACCGACAGTTCTGACAACTTTCTGGTGATTTTTCAAAATTTCTCAAATGACTTTCTATAGGCTCGTACGACAGTGGGTATAGCATGAAACAAAAATTGAAAAACTCGTACGACAGTTGTCAAACTCGCATGATAGTTGATTGCAAGAATTTTGACTTTTGGAATTGACTGGCAACAAAACTTGTACGATAATTTACCTGATACCATATGACAAATGTTTGTCCAGATTTGAAGATTGTAGCGGATTGATTCATTCTTAGTAACCAGATAGATAAACAAGCACGCAAAATAGCAAGCAAGTGATTTCAAGCACATCTGAAAACAATGAATAGGGGACAAAGCAACCCTACGCATGAATAATCAAGTGACTGAATTATGCTAATCCCTAGGAGTGCTAATAGTGTATGTTCCAAAAAGTTTTGCAATAATGCACATATTCCTAGAAAAATAAAAATTTGGCCTCACTAGGGTTTTTAGTAATGGTCTGACTCTGCAACTTTTGTGATCTCAAGAGGGCGAACTCTAATCCAGGCACACCGGGGTTTTGACATAGTCCAAGAATTTAATCAATCAAAAGCTGCTAGGGAGATCTGACAACCCAACAAGAGACCACACCTGTGGAGATTTCTTCCACAAGGACATTTATATAGCGGTTGTCACTACCACGGTGAAAATGGCTATTACCGCTTGAGGTTCTGTCAAGGTGGTTGACCCAATTAAGGGAATGTCCACTATGGTTAACCCTCTCTAAAGGTGACTCACAAATTATACCACATGGAGACTGGTTCCAGATTCAAGGATCTGAGTTTCTGGTACTACCCAAAAAGGGATTAGAGCATAATCCTCTAGCCTTTTCACTTTTAACCTAGACTAAGAAGATAGATTAATCTGACATGCTAAGATCAAGATTATCTCACAAAGATCTATGATGTCAACCACTCATGATCTATCAACCTCTCCAGAGAGATAATGTATCAATCAGAAGCTGAAGATGCACAAATCTAGTAGAACGTGAGACTCCCTCAGTATCCTCCCTACCTGCAAGGGTTCCTTCATTCAGAAGATTTTCACTAGAAACCCACTCTCTCAAGAGCCATGAATAGTGTTCATAGGACCTATTTACTATGTGTAACAAAGATGCTGAAAAGTAAATATATGTTCATTTTTAATAGCCCAAAATGAAATCTATTATATGAAAGCAATAAAGGTCACACAAGCTTGACATGCAAGAGTTCTTTTTAATCCAAATCAAAATGTTATCAGCTGAGAAGATTACCTAAATTCCTCGCAACGTGCTTAGTAGATTCTTACCTATTTTTAGCAATCCTCATGCTTTTTCCCAATCAAAATCAGTAGGAGTCAATCAAAAATAGAAAATTTCAATCGTTAATGTTAGCTGTTAGTCCAAATCAAAAAAAAAAATCTGGAAAACTACCTGAAAAGGTGAAATGACAATTTGAACCTGGCACTAAAACTCATATGATAGTGGATCACCCACCAGATGATAGTCCAAAAACTCATACGACACTAGGTACCAGATCATACAATAATAGAGATTCCAAATGACAATGTGATCCTGATGGTACGATCCTCGATCAAATAAACTATCGTACGATAGTGGGTATCTCCTGATACGAGTTTTTGACAAAACTCGTACAAAAATTGTACGGACAGAAATTAAGAATCATAGCTTGGAACAAAAAATGACAAGAAGATGATAGAAATTGATAAAAATTGAATGGAAACCCGTTTCAAGGCCTCACGATGGGTGCCAGAAATGTGTGTGAATTTTGTACCTAACTGTAGACACAACACTTCAATAAAACATTAGAGGTTAGGACTTTAATGTTCAGATGATGTTCAAATGATGTAGAATTTGAGATAATCAATTAGGATTTGATGATGTTTAGATGTGCCTTTGGTTAGGACTTTAATGTCGATTTCATTTGATATGTCGATGTAGGAGGTTAATGAACCTGTAGCCCATTTTTGGGGTATTACAGTTAGTTCCTCAATCGGTAATATTGTATAATGTTGCAATAAGTGATTATGTGCTCCAAGGATCGTAGTGACATGGCAAATAGATTTGGAATGATGAGTTGGCATTTTTATGATCGTTATGATCAAATTTCTTGAAGTTGTGAAATAACATTGGAAAGTGTGGTGTGGTTTAACTTTTCCTTGTCAAATAAATTTTGTGATGGATCTAGAGGCCGACATGAACTTGAAATTGTAAATGATAATTGCTAACATATTTTAGGGTTCAAAGATTGAGCGGGAATGAATTGTAATGATGAAATTCAAATGTATTAGGTCATGTTTATTGTGATGGCCGACCTAGTTGGTGAAAACATATTTATATCATTTTGATGTATTATGTGAAGTATGTGGAGGAGAAAGATCGTGAATGTAGGTGTGTGATTGTAGGGTTTGGATGTTCTACATGTGAAGAAGAGATTGAGATTGAACTAGATTTTTACTAGCAGAGGATGAGTGCTACTTTCTCATATCACTTTCACTTGTTAATTCCTAATAGTTTCATCAAGATAAATCCCTTAATCGTGTAGAATCTAACATGTCTGATTTGTAAATCCTTTAACCAGGTGACTCTTTAATTAGGGTTTGAAATCCCTTAACAAGGTTACTCCTAACATGGTAAATCTCCTAATAGGGCTAGAGGTAAATCCCTTAACCGGGTGGCTCCTAACATGGCCTTTCTCTTAACCGGGAATTTTGTAATCTTTTAAAAAGGCTAAGCTCTTAACCAGATGTACTTCAAAAGAGTGAAAAATTATTTATGGGTGTCATCCCCACATGTGGTTTTTTCCAGTTAGGTTTCCACAAGAAAAATATTGGTTTTATTGTGTTGCATGGTTGTGGATGTTTATCTTTATTGGTTTATTTTATTAATGCAATGGATGTTGATTGATGCAAGTTATTGAATGGTTTATGAAAAATTTAATTTGTTAGATTACTGATTCACCCCCCCCCCCCTCTCAATAATCTTGGACCTAATAATACTAATACAATTATCTTACATATATTTTTTCCCTGATGATCGATTCATCAAGTCCTCTGAAATTAAGTCTTTCCTATATAGACAAAGGGACAGATGCTAAGAGAGTCAATTACACATATCACACCCACAAATGAAGTTCAATTGTTAGAAACACTGAAGGTGGATGTAGAGAATGAAATGAATGATATAAATCTAGAGAGGGGAAGATAATTGTTAGACGATGTTGGTGTGATGATATTCAACTCATAATAGTGATATAAACCACAAACTTAGTTCAAAGGGAGTAAATGAAGTGTACACTAGATCAGGATATAATCCTAATGTGAAATCTATTTTGATCGGGGCTTTGTATCCTCTACACAAGAAACTTTAGATTATTGACTCAAATACGACTTTTTCCATGTTGACACTAAAAGTGGGGGAGACTGGTCCACTGGCTACCATAGACATTGGCATTAATGTGTCCAAGTTGAACAAAGCCCAAATACAAATGTTGATTAAGGAATGTGACATGTACAAATTAAAGAGTGAAACATTACTCAAGGAAAATGATTCTCTAAATGATACAATTAAGGAGGCACCAAAAGAGCCTACAAGTTTATTAATTCAAGTAGAAGATTCCTAATTGAAAAAAACATATGAAAAATTAAAAATGGAAAATCAACACTTGAATACTCAAATGAGAAATATCATATTTGAAACAGTCTCTAAGATACTTCAAAAGAGGTTCACCGGCTTGATGGCCTGGATAGAAAATTTTTAGATCACCCATTCAAAAATCCTTACTTCTATTCAAGAACACAAAAGGATAAGGGATATACTTGAAGAAAAACTCCAAGAGATACACAGCAGAAGCTCCTCTAATAATGAGGTCATTACAACTGCTAAAACACTAATAAAGAAACATAAGGAATATTACCAAGAAATTAAGGTAGAAGTCTAGGATTTTATGGATGCTTTAGCAATAGGTTTTTCATCATTGTTCGGTGAATATAGAAAATTGACTACTCAAAATAAGTGGACAATGGAGTGTATGTTGATACTTCAATATGCCATAGAAGCTACAAAGAGTGAAGGCCCTACACTTAAAAAAACCACAAGAACCTGGAGGAGATGATAAACATTTAATTTTCAGCAACGAACATTCACAAGTTGTTGCTAGAAGTTTCACAGATTGTTTGGGTTTCACCCAAGGCTCCTCTACCTGCTGATGTTCTTCAATCAGCTAGAAGGATCTCGCTGGATGATGGTGTGTCCATTGGGTTTTTTTCAGTTGCTACTGATGGGCCTCTGGAGGTCTCACTAGCTACTGGTGTAGTTTCACAGTCAGCTATTGGGGTTGCCTCTTCTGCTTGTTTCCTTGCTGGAGGCTCAGTTGTTGGTTTTGTTCCTTTTGGTGGTGTTGGCTTTCCAAAGGGAACATTATCGTATGCTGGTATGGTTTATTATGGGGCCTCTACCACTCACTCTAGTGGGGTTGGGATTGGTGTTGGTTTGGTTTTTTCTAAGGGACATTTTCTTGTTTTAAATCCTATCTAAATCTCTTTGGATGAGGAAGTGGTGAAATATATTGAATGTGCAACCTCTGATTATTCATCTCTTGGTGTTATTTGTCGCTTCTTGGGTCTATGGTCGAGCCTTGCTGACTTGCATAGGTGGATTTTTATTCATTGGGAACCTATTATTTCTAGTTTTGTTCATATCTTTCCCATGGCTAGGGGTCTTTTTATTGCTACTTTTGATAATGTCGAAGATAGAAAGTTGATTATGTGTAATCTTTCTTTCTCTTGGGAAAACTATAATATGTTGGTTATTAAACCTTGGTCTCCTGATTTTTCCCCCTCTTCTGAAATATTTAATAAGATTCCAATTTGGGTGAGGCTCCCCTACCTCCCCCTCCATCTTTGGGTTGACTCCCTATTTCAAGCAGTGGGAGATGCTCTTGGAGACTTTCTGATGATAGATGTAGAGTCTTCTAGAACTATGCATTCAACTTATGCATGTATTCTGGTAGAGATGGATATCTCTAAGGGGTTACCATAAATGATTAAGTTAGAGTACTTAAATACTTCCTAGATTCAAACTTTGGATTATGAAGGGATTCCCTTCATACGTAGGAAGTGTTTTAAAATGGGTCATTTGGTGGATCAGTTTGGATTACAGAGGACTAAGACTAAAAGGTCTACATCTTGGTGGATGGGTGCTTCCTTGGATCATTATACAATTTTTAAGAAGAATGATAATGTTGGTCTTGAGGATGTCCCTGCTATTGGAACTATTCCTTTGGGGGCTTCCTTCAATTCTATTGGTAGTTCTGAGGTTGTTCAACCTACTGGTGTTTCTTCTACTAGTAATGTTCATGTTGTTTCTAATTGTATTTCTCCCAGTAATCCTTTTATTGTTGGGGGTCATCCTATTGATTCTAGTATTATTGGTGGATAGTCTGTTGGTGTTTATGCTAGCATTGTTCCTATATTTTCTCCCAGCGATTCTCTTGCTGGTGGACAGTCTGTTGGTGTTTCTGATGGCACTGTTCCTATATTTTCTCCCAGTAATTCTATTGCTAGGTCCTATGGTGCTAGATAGTCTAATTCTAATGGTTTTGTTCATGTTCATGTTGGATCTATTGGTTTCCTTCCAGCTAGCCCTGTTTTATCTGCTCTTCCTCCTGGTTGTTATGGCGCTTGTTAGTCTGATGGTGTCTTTTCTGCTGGTTTTGTTCTTGTTGGGTCTGTTGGTTTCCCTCCATTCAACCCTATTTTGGCTAGTCCTTCTAATGGTGTAGAGAAATATGGACCTGGTGCTTCTCTTAAGGAGGTAGGTTCCTTGGTTGGTTCTATCCAGACTTCTTCTACTGCTTCTCTCTTGAGATCCTCCTCTCAAGAATGGCAGGAAAAGGCTTCTTTGGTGGAGGAGGGGTGGACCCCAATTACTGGTAAACATCATAAAAATTCCTCTCCTCAATTTGAATTGACTCTCCACTCTAAGAAGAAGGGAGGTAATGGAAAATCTTAGATTATGTCTTGGGTTGTTTCCCTTTTCTTGGTGACAACGTTCTTTCTTGGTTGGTTGGGGGTTTTTAGCTGGTATCTTTGGATTTTTTTCTTTGTGAGGGGTTTGTGGTGTCCAGGCTTATATTTTGGCTAGACTATTGTATGTATGGAACTCTTATAGTTTTATCTTAAGTTTTGGTATTGTAAAGGGTTTTGGGGTCCCTTCAAAACCGGTTTTTACCTTAATCAAAAACATTATACACAATGTTGATACTTATCTGGGTCAAGGATATATTAATCATATCACCCAAGTTCATTTATGGCTCATCAGAGCATAAATTTAGTCGTGTTTATGTTTTATGTTTAGTAATCTTATTGTTAAGTCCAAAAGACATTTTGAAGAGGCACAACCTCTTCAAATTATTTCTATAGAAGTTGGATATGTAATGTTAAATGAGAGAGATATGAATATAGAAGACTAGACTTCCTCTAAAATTATGGCATACAAATATTTCCTTTATGAGTTTATTTCTCTGTCATTTACAATTCAAGAAATCAAATACTATGTAAGTTCTTATATGAGAAGTTATTTTTTCTAGATTGATTTATATATCAAGAATATTTTAAGTTAGTTGAAGGAATTAAGTTTTTTATATATCTTGCCTGGTTGGCCTTCTCAAGTAGAAGTTAAATTCAATTGGACGAGTTATAATAATAGAAGTAATATAATATTATATGAAGAACTAGGTAGTTGATAGTCTATACAACTTATAGATTTAAAGGTTTTCATGTAAAGTGATGCATTAGGATATCAAGAGGAAGTGACTCTATTACCAAAAGGAAGATGAGGCATTGGTTTGTAGTAGTATTCAAACTTATCAGATAAGTGAAGTAGAAGCATTAGGATCAAAGATAAAAGTAGAAGAATTAGAAGTAAAGGATAAAGGAATTAGAAGTAAAGATAGGAATGTGTGATTAATTATATGCCAATTTGATCAACTAGGAATAAAGTTTACAAGATAAAAGTTCTAATCTTCTATAATGATCATCAAACTTAGAAATATAATTGGTGATAAGGTATACCCACCTTGTTCTAACATTACCAAAAGTGTAGGGGATTTTGATTATTTTAAACAATCTCATTCATTGGCCAAGATAATTATGGAACCTGATCATAGACCTTGGCATAGTCTTAGGGTTTTACAATCACTTGATTTGGAACCAACAAATTGGTGAATCTGTTGCGGAATGATTGAAGTATAAAAGTGACTCTAATTGATAAAAGAACTCAGAAAAGAAACACATATTCCTCTTGTAAAGAGAAGTGGAAACTCTGAACAAAGAAACTAATATATGAATGACAACCAAATAGATTATGAAACATTAAGAACTAGTAACATAAGTCCGAGATTAAAATTTTCAAAAACTCATCTGTGTATGTTTGGTAGGAGATGCTTAACATAAGGGAATCCCATTGGAAATTTGGATTTAACTCAGAAAGAAACAAAATCAGATAAAACAAAGAAAAAATAACAGATTGCAGTCCTAAAAACAATCATATGGGATTTGATAAGGAAAGAAGATTTCCAGATTGAGAAAATGAAAAATATAAATTCATTAATGATGAAAATGGTTTTCCCATACAAGATGAAGAAATTTCTCAAAGAGTGATAGAAGAGGAAATGAGTTTGAATCATCCAGACAAGGCTTACAATGAAATAATGTGAAAAAATCAATGAGAGGAATCTCATCACAATTCAGATAGACAAAGATCACTAAATGCCCCTCCCAGTTTTAAGTCTCCAGGGACATCAAGTAGGCTCTCTGAGGATACTCTGATAAATCACTTGACTTCAAAGAATGAAGATGATACACTAAATAAAAATTCTGGGATCAGTTACAAGATATAATTGCTATAATACACAAGTTAAAATCGATTGAACAAAATTAGGGATTATCCGAATAGGGATTAAATATTATTTTTGAATTGTACATACCAAGTAACTATAAAACACCAAAAAATGATGGTGAATGCTACTCCTACACAATAAAAATCATAGGAAAAATACCTTCATGTACATAATAAAGAAAGGATAAGACCCATTCATACAAATGTGC
Organism: Chamaecyparis obtusa; assembly: GCA_027943335.1. Taxonomy (NCBI): domain Eukaryota; kingdom Viridiplantae; phylum Streptophyta; class Pinopsida; order Cupressales; family Cupressaceae; genus Chamaecyparis; species Chamaecyparis obtusa. Next base: position 249,741 of record BSBK01000580.1, read on the forward strand.
CAGGAAGAGCAAGTGAAGGACCCCCTAGATCTAGGAGTCTTGCACCTATTGGAGGAATAGGTGGAAATAACCAAGGTTTAAATAGACCCTATAAAAACTCTTTGAATGAAGGATATAACCAAAATACCATGCTGGGTGGGTATCCACAATATCATCCACCTCCCCCTGATAATTTACATCATCAATTCCAATGATGGTATCAATATGGACCATACCAATATGATCCTCATGGTTAGCCATGTAATACCCCAAAAATGGGCTATAAGTTCATTAACCTCCTACATCGACAAATCGAACAAAATCGACATCAAAGTCCTAACCTAAGGCACATCTAACATCATCGAATCATAATTGATTATCTTAAATTCTGCATCGGGGAATATTCCTAGTAATATTTCTAATTATCTTAATTATCTTTAATTTAATGATTATTTGGCGATAAATCACATTTATCCTAAGTTTGATTAATTGAATATTTTCATATTTAATTAATTAGATTTAATATTTGCCACTTAATTGTGTAATTAAATTTAATTCTATCTATTATTAATTGTATTATTTAATTTTGACAATAAATCAAAATTCCTATCTTTAATTGATTAAATTCTTATTTAATTAATTAAAGCATGTTGTCATTATTTAATAATATAATTTTTAATAAAAGTTTGGTAAAATAGTTAATTAACCCATAAATTAATTATTTTATTTCAAAAATCAGTTGAGTTGAGGATAAATCACTTTATTTATTTATTTAATTCTTAATTATTATGCATATTCAAAAGAAACAGTTAAACTCCAAATCAGAAAATCAATGCAAGTTATTGACTTTTTGGAGCTCAACATCCTTTTGGAGTTCAAAAAGCTGATCTAAACTCTAATTTGAGTTAAAAAGCTATTTTTGCATGATTTTGAGAATTAACTATCTTTCATGATCAGATAACTCAAAAATCAAGATGAGTTAATTTGAGTGATTTATGGCTTTTCCCATGCACCTCCAAAGCCCTAGATTTCTATAAATTAAGGCTTTAGCTCTTCACAAATCATCTCATATTTTGCACAATCACGCTGGAGAATTGGAATTGAAGAATCAAAGCTCTTGCGAATCGACATCTTTGTGAGATCAATCTTATTTTTGCATTCATATTTCATATCATTGTTAGATTAGCATAGCATATCAGTTTTCATATAGATTAATTTCATATCAGTTTTTCATTCATTCTTATTGCATAGAAAAATCCAAAAAAAATAGCTTAATTGCATTCAATTTCATATCCATCTTTTGCATTCAAATCCTTCATTTAGGTGTCGTCTAGGTCACCGATCTCGATAATAATCTGAGAACATTAATCTCGCACCTACTAGAAGGCAGTAAATCGCTTGGTTAGATAGCTTTCAATTTTGCACGATTTTGATTTTAGCTAACCTCTAATGTTTTACTGAGTGTTGTGTCTACAGATTAGGTACAATTTTCACACACACATTTATGGCACCCACCGTGGGGCAACCCACCTTTGCATGCTGGTTTTGATTTTTTGGGGAGCTAAAACCCTAAAGTTTCAAAGATTTAATTTTATCTCCCAAACGGCTTGGAATTTTAGTTTTCAATTTTTTTTTCAGGTTGGTGACATATCAGGGAAGCTACAGTAAAAAATTTAGAATTTTCTAAGATGTTTTGAATTTTTAATAATTTTTTCTTGAAATTATAGAAAAAATTAATATCTGACGCAAATCAGCATATTTTTCAGAAATTTTTATATTTTCAGAAATTTCTTTAAATTTTACAGGGGGCCCATTCTTTGTGTTTTAAATTTGGACATGATATCATAGCTCAAATAGTCAATTTACAAAAACTAGTCTGTTTTGATAAAATAGGTCTCTAGGGCACAAATGAAGAGATTTTTCTAAAAATTTTACATTTTTGGAAAGCTCTCTATTTTTTAGCAGGGGTCTCTATTCTGAATTTCTATTTTTGTGGCCAAAATCATATCAAAAAAATTAGATCTTGTTGACTAGGTCAAATGCAGCAAAAAAAAATAAAGTTTTGTGATGGGTATGCACTTTTCTTTTTTTTTACATGGTTCAATGAATGATATGAGTTGTCATTTGGGTTAATTGCTAGTTATTATTACTGATAATAATTGATTTTTAGAGCTAACCCTATGGTTTTCATAAGTTGAATATATTTTGCATATCTTGTTTGCTTGTTTGCTTGTTGGAGAGTTCGTCACTTGCTTGCATGGAAAAGCTCAACAAAAATTGCTAAAAATCAAGTAAAATCTACTAAGCACGTTGCGAGGATCCCAGGTATTCTCCTTCATCTAATAATATTTTGATTTGGGACTTAAAATAAATCTCTTATGTGTCAAGCTTGTGTGCATCTTTTCATGCTTTTGATCTATTTCTACACACTTGCATAATTGATACTAGGTGGTGAACCCTTAAGGATTCATTAAGTAGTCTTAGAATACTTGTGATTGATCTTGATTGCTATCTTGGGTTATTGGACTCGCTAATCCGTCGGCCCCTCATTTCTGCCCTGTGGTTGCAATCTCAGCGCCATAAAGGGGAGGGGTCAACAGGACAGAAGCGTTAAGTGTTCCACTTGGCAACCCTTTTGTGCTTTTAGGAACTCACTTGTTTTCTAAGTTGGGGACTCATTTTAGCTTGTGTGAGGTGTCAAGTGTTCCACCTTGTGGAGTCATCTCATATTTTCTTTAAGTGTTAAGTGTTCCTCTTTCTACTTTTTGGATGCTTTTGGTAGATTTGCTTTCGGGAATATATCTGTGCTCACATAGTAATTAGGCCCTATGAACACTATTCGTGATTCTTAAGAGATTGGATTCCTAGCGAAATCTTTCTTGACGATAGAATCCTTGTAGGTAGGGAGGATACTTAGTGCATTTCACATTCAACTTGGTTAGTGCATCTTCTCTTATTGATCGACACATTCTCTCTCCGGAGAGGTTGATAGATCACGTGGGGTTGATATCACGAGCTTTGGTGAATCAAAATTGGTTAGTGCATCTTCTCTTATTGATTGATACATTCTCTCCCTGGAGAGGTTGATAGATCACGTGGAGTTGATATCACAGACCTTGGTGGAACAAAACTTTGTCTTAGCGTGTCAGATTAATCTGCTTGCTTTGTTTGGGTTAAAAGTGAAAAGGTGTCAAAAACCTTGGATCTGGAGCCAAGTCCCCTTGTGGTATACTATTGTGAGTCATCTTTAGAGAGGGTTAACCGTAGCAGACAATCCCTTCACAGGGCAAACTGCGTTGACGGAACCTCAAGCGGTAATAGCCATTTTCACCATGGTAGTGACAGCCGCTATATAAATGTCCTTGTGGAAGAAATCTCCACGGGTATGGTTCATTGTTGGGTTGTCAGATCTCCCTAGCAGCTCTTGAAGATTAATTTCTCGGACTGTGTCAAAACCCTAGTGCGTCAGGATTGGAGTTCACCCCTTTGAATCATAAAAGTTGCAGAGTCAAACCATTACTAAAAACCCTAGAGAGGCCAATTTTTCATTCTCAGGTATATGTGTGTTGTTGCAAAACTTTTCAGAACATACACAATTAGTACTCTCAGGGATTAGCACAATTTGGTCACTTGATTGTTCATGCGCAAGGTTGCTTTTGCCCTTGTTCATTGTTTTCAGACGTGCTTGGAATCACTTGCTTGCTATTTTGCATGCTTGTTTATCTACTTAGCTATTAAAAATGATCAAATCTGGTATAACCTTCAAAATTTGGATAGTACAATTTGCAAACAATCCAGAACTGAAAACTTTAAATTTTTTGCAAAAATTGACGTAAAGTTCTTTCTGGAGTCAAAAGTCATTTCAAGAAGTCAAAAGTCGTATGACTTTTTGTCAAATGTCATTTCAGTAAAGCCCATATGTCGTATGATTGAGAACCCAGTGTCGTACGAGTTTTCAAACCAGCAAAATTCAAGAAGCCAAAAATTGTTAGCAACTATCGTACGAGTTTTGTCAACTATCATTTCATCTCTACCCAACTGTCGTACGAGTTTTGCAACTGTCGTTTCATTTATACCCAACTGTCGTACGAGTCTGCAGAGTGTCGTTTGGAAAAATTTGAGAAAGTTGTCAGAAATTGTCAAATTGCAAGATATCCAATGTTTTCAGCCTAGTTCTAGAATCTGTCAAAAATATCATTGTGTCAGGAACAGAGCAATAGCTATTGAGCATTCTACCATTTTTTGAGTTTGATCTTTTGAATCTGATCTAGTCTTCTGTTTGATCAATTTGAGTCCTTTTTATCTCGTGTCAAAACTATCTTTTGGGCGATCTATCCCATACATCCAGGGCACAGTTTCCTTCACCCACATCTCATTAGATCTTCAAAACTATCATAATCTTGACAAGGTTGTGTCATCTAATTTTCTCGAATCAAATTGTTCTTCAGTTGTCTTTGTCCTTTTCTTCTGTTTCATTCAAAGTTAATGGTGGAGACTAGAGCTTCTTCACACAAGAAATCAGAAGAAACATCTCAGAACTTACTTTTGACCAACACCCCGGGTCCAACTCTTGAACAACTCATCAAGTCAGGTATCTACGAAGACGATGGTCTCGGTAACTTTGGATTAAAAACTGGTTACATACCTCCTCTATCAGCTCACAGAGGTAATCAACAAACTCCTCCTCAATCTATTCCAGGGAGCCCAAAAACTCCTACCATGTCTCAAGCAGGGACAAACCACGGTTCTCTAGGAGGAGGATCCCAGGAACACCATTCTCAACATAATGCTGACCAAGAACCTACCCCCTTTAAAATCCATCGATGTCAGAATGATGATGAATTCAAGAGAATGATGAGCCATTTCTTGAAAGTGGATAGAGAGGCATACTTTTTACAATTAGCCCAGGAAGGGGCTAAGCTTCCTCCCAACTTTATCGTTGATGATATAATCACACATGAGGAAGAAACTCCACTCACAGCTATGACAAAATAGATGCACACTATACAAGTTAAATTTAACAATCTTAAGAAGGAGAAGGAACCCAAGGAGTTCTCCATGGAGGCCCTATGTCCTTTCCCGTTCGATAAAAACTTGTATATGCCACCATTCCCAAAAAGAGTGGAGATACCAAAGTATGACAAATATGATGGACACTCTAATCCATAAGATCATGTCAGAGAGTTCTGTACGCAATCCATGGAATTCATGCATGACCTGACTTATCTAATGCATCTTTTTCCTAGATCCTTGGGAGGAGCATCCATTCAGTGGTTTTCAAGATTACCTTCTACGATCAAAAATTTTGAGGAATTGATTAAATTATTTTATCAACAATATTCCTACAATATTCAACATCTGATTACCATGATCGATATCTGTAACCTCAAGCAATATCCAGGGGAATCATTCCTAACTTTCCTCAAGAGGTGGCGAAAGAATTTTTCTCTATATGCTAGACCAATTCCCGAAATGGAGAAACTTGAAATCTTTATCAATAACCTTGTTCCAGAGCTCAACTATCCATTACAAATGCAAGATCATGTATCTTTTGATAAAATGGTGGATAATGCAATCAAGATTGAGAAAGTGCTTGTCAAGAAAGGAGAAATCACACTTCAAAAGGACAAGTCTGAATTTGGATCTAGCTCAAAAGATAAAAACAAGAGCTGGAATAGAAACAAAGGTATCATCTCTGACGATGTTGTTGACACTATCCACACCCCATCAAAGGCACCAGCCTACAATCTCACCCTTGCCACCAAAGCCATTGAAGCTTCAGAGCACAAATCTGCTGAACCATCTCCAAAGAAGTCATTCAAATGATGGGATAATAAATGAAAGTTTACTCCCCTGGGAGAATCTTTGGAATCTGCTCTGAGGACCCTGATAGCTGATAACATGATCTCTTTACCACCAATCCGAAAACCTGATCTGGATCCAAAACCATATTGGTGGAAAGATAATGAATTCTGTGCTTTCCATCGGACTAAAGGTCACAAAACTAATGGATGCTTTCACTTGAAGCATACCATTCAAGACTTGATAGATCAAGGGGATATCATGATCGATAATCCTAACAGCAATAATGATCACACAGCATTTACAGAACCGTTTCCACAACATGGCAAAGGAGTTTCCACTTCCCAGCCTAACATAGGGGCAAAAGTCAACTATGCCTACCCTGGAAATGATGCTGTCATCAATATGGTTGAACCATGTCTCTCTGAAAGCTGCAATGTCATCATAATTATACAAAGAGATAGAAATCATTCCTCAGCTAATGCAATTACCAGATCACAAGCTCAGACTCATCTGAAAGGACAAACACCAAGTTCATCTAATGTCCCTAAGATACCTTTCAATCTCACATCTACTTCTAAACAGAAGGTTGCCTCAAAATCTTCCAATCTAAAGGATACCTGACCTACATCTTACAGCATCGTCCAACAACTCTAGCACACCAATGCCAAAATCTCCATGATTGAGTTACTTCGAATATCTCTAGCTCACAGAGATATCCTAGACAAAGCTTTGCTCGGCTCTAATGTTCCTGATGATCTAGATCTAGACCGGTTCCAGACTATGGTTGGTCATCTAACGTCTCCGCAATATATCTCCTTTTCAGAGGAAGATGACAACTCTTTGAGTCACCCACACAATCAGCCCTTACACATAGAAGTCTTGATCTAGAACCATTGAGTCAAATGTGTGTTGATAGATGGGGGCACAGGCCTCAACATTTGTTCTTAAAACTTAATCACACAGTTGGGATTCTCAGAGGTGGCTATTGATCCTCGAAAGAAGATCACTATAAAGGCCTATGATGAATAGGAAAGATCTTCTAAGGGCACCATTGTCTTACCCATCTGAGTGGGTCCAGTCATCAAAGATACCACATGTCAGGTGCTCGATCTACCATTGGCTTATAATATCCTTCTAGGGAGACCCTGGATCCATGAAATGCAAGCCATTCCTTCTACGTATCATCAATGCTTGAAATTTCCCTATGAAGGAGTGGAAGTTACTATCCCAGCAGATCTGAATACAACTTGCAATACATTGAAGGAAAGTGTCGATAAGCTTGTTCCCAACAATAGAGAATCTTTCATCAAGCAACAAAATGTCGCTTCCACATCTAATATGGATGACATTGCTAAAGATATCAATATCAAAGAAAATGGGATGGGAGAATACACTATAGAGCCAGTCTTGTCTCTGACATCTCTCCCAATCTCACCTAAGTCATATGGCCAATCCTTGAAGCAGTCTAAATTAGAACCTAAGGAACCTATGGAAGCATACAAAAGACATTTTATGGTGGAGCAAGTATCCAAACAAGAATTTGAAGAGGATGAAGCTGTGCTGGCATGGCTATATAAAGAGGATTCTGAATCTAAAATTGTTCAACCTAGTGAATCTATAGCACCTACAATCCCTGCTAGTTCATATGGTCCAGGAAACAAATTGATAGCCAAGATGGGATATTCCGGTCAAGGACCTCTAGGAATTAGGGGAAAGGGTCTTGTGACCCCCATTTCACATATTGGTCGAGCCAAAAAAGATACTGGTGGCATAGGGTTTAAAAAGAAACCCTATCATCTCAGAGGTGGTTATTCTCATGTCATAGAACAAATTGCACCAGGAGAACCCCTTCTTAGGAAAGAAGAAACAGAACCCTCTGATGATGATTCAGATAGCTCTGAGCTTATCCCCTATGAAAAATTGCCTAAAGAGATCAAAGATCTTCTTGATGATACAGATGATCCTATCAGAAGAATTAATGTAGTAGAAACACAAGAACCTACTATAGCACAAGAGATTGTTGTACCACAAGAACCAGCCAATCTCAAAGGCAATCAAAGTGATCAAGAAGCAGGGGGTAGTTATTCTGACACTGATTCCCATGAATATGAATTCAAGTCATAGACTGAGGGTAATCCTTCTTGGGGTATTCATCCTGATTTCACGCACTTTCTAAGATTTCTTAGAGATTTTGAATCAGAAGATGAGTCAAATGATTATGAATGGGGTGCCATTCCAGAAGAAGATGAGCTTATAATAGAGAAATCTATTGATGTTATTCACCAATATGTCTCTCAACCCAACGTAAGTCTAGAGCGAAATAATGAACTTAACGTGTCTGATCCACCTATGGCTGAAGAGGACTCCCATGATGACGTTGAGCCTATTCATGAATTGAACATTTTGAGCTGTAATATCACCTTTGAACTTGAGCATCGGGTTAGGACCAATGATGACATATCCACATCTGTGAACACCATATCCCAAGCCTTTCCTGCTTTGACTATCCAACGCCCTGATCTTATTGACCAAACTTCCACAAACCCAAACCATGGTATGTATACCTTCCCAAATGACTATGCCCTTGCCTGCTACCTCAATACAGTTGAGCCTATGAGTACTTCCATCAGTGAACCGAGCGTCAGCATGACCGAGTTAGACATCAAATATCTTAGTCAGAAAAACAAGAGTAAAAAGAAAAAGAAAAAGAGTTCTGAGGGTGAAAACCACTTTGTGGCAGTCTCAGAACCAACAAAAGTAAAAAGAAAAGACGTATCTGAAGGTGAAAACCTCTCTGAGGCACCTAAGGATGAGATATTTGATGTCCTTCCAAGTCATTTACAGGATAGATCTCTAGTTCTAATTGAGCCAACTCAATCCATCAATTTGGGTACAACAGAGGAACCACAATTGGTACATGTAGCACAATCTTTATCAGACGAAGAGAAATAGAACTTCACTACCTTCTTATCAGAGAAAAAGATCAACTTTGCATGGAAATATTCAGATATGCCAGGATTGGATCCCAATCTCATTATGCACCATCTATCCATTGCTCCTGGAGTAAAACCAATCAAACAAAAATTGAGAAAGATGCATCCTCATGTTGCACTCTTAGTCAAAGGAGAACTATAAAAACTCCTAAAAGCTAGATTCATCCATGTCATAGACTACGCTGAGTGGATTTCCAACATTGTACCTATTTCCAAACCAGATGGTTCCATCAAAGTGTGCATAGACTTTAGGGATGTGAACAGAGGATGCCCTAAGGATGATTTTCCACTACCTAACATTGATATGATAGTGGACATGACTGCGGGCTATGAAATGTATTCCTTAATGGATGGCTTTTCTAGGTGCAACTGAATCAAAATTGCTCCAGAAGATCAAGAGAAAATAGCTTTCACATGTACGTGGGGAACTTTCTGTTGGAATGTTATGCCATTCAGACTCAAAAATGTTGGAGCTACATATCAAAGAGCAATGACATCTATTTTTCATGATATGATGCATAGAACAATGGAGGATTACGTGGATGATACCTTGGAAAAATCCATGATTAGAACTAAACATCTAACAGACTTGAGCATGATCCTCGACAAAATGGAAAAATTTAGTCTTCGACTAAATCCTAAAAAGTGTGCTTTTGGAGTCACTTCTAGAAAGCTCCTAGGATACATCATCTCCAAGAAAGGCATTGAAGTTGATCCAGCTAAGGTCAAGGCTATAATAGAGATGCAACCTCCCACAAATATCAGTCAAATGAGGATGTTGCAAGGTAGAGTTCAATCTATCAGAAGATTCATATCACAGCTAGCGGACATCTCACAGCCTTTTACAAAAACATTACATAAAGGTGTGACCTTTGCATGGAATGAAGAATGCGAGAACAACTTTAAACATATCAAGAAGTATCTATCAAATCCACCTATATTGATGCCTCCTATTCATGGGAAGCCATTAATATTATATGTCTCCACAAAAGATACATCACTGGGGGCATTGCTAGCACAGCATGATGAGAACAAGAAAGAAAGAGCCATCTACTATATCAGCCAAACTTTAGTGGCCTATGAGAAGAACTACTCAATGATAGAGAAGGCATGTCTCGCTGTGATCTTTGCATCATAGAAATTGAGACACTACATGTTAGCTCATACTACTCATTTGGTAGCTAAAATTGATCCACTGAAATATCTCCTAAGCAAAGTTGCCCTCACAGGTAGACTAGCTAAATGGGTCATGCTCTTGAGCGAATTTGACATTGAATATGTTGAAAGAAAAGCTATCAAAGGACAGGTCATTGCTGATCAATTAGCTGAAGCACCACTGTTTGATGATACACCCATGCAAATGGAATTTCTCGATTCCTCTATCATGCACCTCTCTTCTAGAGCATGGCGGTTATTCTTTGATGGCTCCTACACACAGAATGGATCTGGAGCAGGCATATTGTTCATCACTCCTCAAGGATACTTGATACCCAAAGCATTTAGATTAAAGTTTCCTTGCACAAACAATATTGCTGAATATGAGGCACTTCTCAATGGTATGAAAATGGCAATACAGTGGAGAGTTACAGAGATGCACATTCATGGAGACTCACAACTGGTTATCCATCAAGTCAATGATGTGTACCAAACCAAAGATGAAAAGCTCATTCCTTACAAGATAATGGTAGATGATTTTCAAGAAATACTTCATCTCTATCACATTTGAACAAATACCCAAAACGGAGAATAAGGCCGCCGATGCAATGGTGACACTATCTACTCTCTTACAGTAGCCCGAACATGAGCTACGCTATGAGTTCCTAGTGGAAGCCCTATCCTATCCTGCATATGACTCCCCTGAAACCCGCATGATCTGCACCATTGTAGGTTATGATTCATCCCGCTATAAAAATCTATTCTCCTATCTCCACGACCAAATCATCCCTGAGTCCTTTAACCATTTTGAGAAACGTAACCTTATCTGATCCGCATCCTGATATGTCATCATTGGTAATGATCTATACAAATGAGGTCTAGATGGTACACTGCTTAGATGTTTAGAACGGGAAGAGTCTCAATGTGCATTAGAGGAAGTCCATGAGGGTATATGTGGGTCACACTCGAATGGTTTAACGTTAGCTCAAAAACTTATTAGGGTTGGGTACTATTGGCCTGAAATGGAAAAAGAGGCTATTAAATTTGCTAAAAACTGTCAACAGTGTCAAGTACATGGCAACTTGATTCATGCTCCAGGGAGAGATCTAATTCCCTTTACTACACAATGGCCTTTTCAACAATGGGCATTTGATCTCATAGGTGCTATCCATCTGCACTCTTCTAATGGACATACCCATATAATCACAGCTACAGATTATTTTAGAAAATGGGTAGAAGCAGTTCCTCTAACACAAGCAACGGGGAAATAGATCTCTATGTTCATCCTGAACTACATCATTTGCAGATATGGGATCCCTCACTCTATAATCATAGATAACGGGGGACAATTCAAAAACAAGGACCTAGATGACTTATGTGCCAAGTTCAAAATTACTCAACATTGGTCATCTATCTACTATCCTCAAGGGAATGGACAAGCTGAGGCTTCAAACAAAAATCTCCTGAAGATCTTGCACAGAACAGTGAATAAAATAGGAAGAGACTGGCATCTGATGATCAATCCAGCTCTCTGGGCATACAGAACTAGTATCAGAACACCTACAGGGGCTACACCTTTCACTTTAGTTTATGGGTCTGAAGCGGTACTGCCTATTGAGGTTGAAATCCCATCACTCAGAATCAAAATGCATGGACTTGTCACTGATGAAGACTACAGAGTGTCTAGGTTACAAGAACTTGAATTACTAGATGAACGTAGGCAAGCAGCGTATGATCATCTTAGAGTGTATCAGAAAAGAATGTCTAGAGGCTACAACAAGAAAGTCAGACATAGAGAATTTTAGGTTGGCGATCTAGTGTTGAGAGAAAATCCTAAAAATTAATCACATCGAGAACGCAAGGGGAAGTTCGAACCCAACTGGCTGGGTCCCTTTGTAATCACTGCTACTTTTGGCTCTGGTGCCTATCAACTCTCAACAACTGAAGGAGAACAGCTTTGAGAACCAATCAACATTCTCCATCTGAAGAAATTCTACGCTTAAGGCATTCAGTGCTTGGTAAATGTCCTAAAAAAAATTTTAAAAAATCAGAAAAAGTCCTGAAAAAATGAACATCTTGGTGAAAACCTAGCAATAGGCACCTTGATGATTCACAAAAAAAATCAAAAAATATCAAAAGTACAAAAAAATTGAAAAAATGAAAAATACAAAAAAATGAAAAAAGAAAAAAAAAGTGCCTTGGTGAAAACCTGGATACAGGCACCTCGGTAGCAAAAATAGAATCTCTACCAAGATGGTGAAAACCCAGCAAACGGGTGCCACTTGTTCCAAATGCTCCATCTATCAGCACAATCTTGGTCTTTCCCAGCTTTCAGTCTTGCTTTCGTTTGTACATATCTCCCGGTTTGTTTCTACATATCCTGGTTTCAATAAGTTGGTCTGTACACCAATCAGCTCAAGCGTCTGTATCCTATCAATGTTCAAACTTGGGCGCAATCAATGTCATATCCTATGGCCTCCAATGTATCTTAGACGTGTCATATCCACTTAGAGTCCTTTGAAGCTTCAAGTTGAGTCAGTTAGTCTGTCTCGTCTCCAGAAAGGATTTTGCATCAACAACAATCAAACATCAAAACTCAACTGAAAACAATCTGTGCTTTTCATGCTTTTATCTCCTTGTATGCTTACTGATTCGCATTGAGATTTTTGCATATTGTGTCCCTTCGAGCTCTTCGATGATGTCCTTTATAGGATTTAGAGAGTGATGACTGGGGGCATAATCTTTTCTTTGTCTTCTGCTTGTATGTGAAAATCTAACATCTTTGGAACTTCTGGATTGAAATGGTGTCCGACTGTAAGAGCCTCTATCTCAAATTGGATGGCCATGCGTACCTCGACCATTGATACCCAGACAATTCAAGGAAGTTTGATCTAACTATTATCTTTTTGAGTAAGTTCTTTCTCCTACTGTGGAATGCAATCTTGCCTAAGGATGTGAACGATAAAGGGTCACTACGGGTAATTCACATTGGATTTAGAATGATCTCTTGACTGTTTGATGTGTTTTTAATGTAAGGCGTACTCAGGTAATCACAACATTTATGTTTTGATGCTTGTACAAATTGCTATATCAAAATGGACATGATATTCAGGTCATCCTAGCGTTTATGCTTTGATGCTTATATCTAATCCGACATTCCGAAAACAAAATCAATATTCATATGTCCATGGTTGCCTAGCCAGGGGATGTTGTATTGGTTCTTGAGCGTTACAAATCAATATTCATATGTCTATGGTTTCGTAGCTAGTGGGCATTGTATTGATTTATCCGGTTACCTAAAAGTTCAATGATGATAACAAATTGACATATGATCAGTGACTAGGTCCTAGGTCTTAGGTTGCATTTCATTTTGCATGTCTCATTGCATTTTGCATGTTTGCATGATCTCACAATGATTAAATGAACTTCAATGCTTAAACGATTCTTCAAATCACATCTTCCAGTCTAACAAGAGCTGAATCTCACATGAAGGTTCCTCCAATGAAATAGCAAGTAGAATCCTTTTTCGGGATCAAAATTCAAATCTGAGATCATTCATATTATTAACTACTTGCATAATCGACCTTCAATCATCACAGAAATCTAGTATTCAACTTAACTGATTATCTTACATCACACTATCAAAATTTCAACTTGGTCAACCATGGTCAACTCATGGTCAAACCTAGTCAAACTTGGTCTTTTGGGACCTTCCAACGATGCAAAATGTGTTCTTGAATGTGTTTCACCACACTTCTCAAATCAATTAACATGCTTCTAAACTATAACGCTGACTTTTCTTGTCAGATTTCAATTTTAATCCTGAAGGGGGCATGGTATTGCACATCATTCAAAGTCTGTAAATCAAATTCTATCGATCAAATCTATCAATATCTTTCATCAGTGATCAAGACAACAATCACGTCTAGTCACTGATTCATCAAAAGTCCTCATCGCTCGGGGCAAATCTATCATCACTTGGGGCATATCAGATTCATCGATCCATATCAATCTGGTATTCTCCTAATCTTGTAAACTGTATTAGTTTTTGCAACCATCATATCATAGTGTTCTTTCCTTGGTTCTTCGGCAACTGAAGGATTTGGATGTGATACCTGCTAGTTCTGCTAAGACAATCGAGTCTAGAATGGGTCACTCACTTCTTATCAATCCTAAGGTTCAGAATCAGGTGTTTTGACACTTTCACAATCATAGGTTTATTTTCTGCTACAATGAACATTATCTCTGGTCATTCAGGACCTCCTATCTCAATATCTCTCAATTGGTTTCTATCTTGAGATCGGTTTATCTTTTGAATCAGTTTCATATCTCTATCAAACACAGACTATCTTTGAACCACTATGCTTCGCACAGTAATTCAAAGAGGGGCAAAATGTAATACCCCAAAAATGGGCTATAAGTTCATTAACCTCCTACATCGACAAATCGAACAAAATCGACATCAAAGTCCTAACCTAAGGCACATCTAACATCATCGAATCATAATTGATTATCTTAAATTCTGCATCGGGGAATATTCCTAGTAATATTCCTAATTATCTTAATTATCTTTAATTTAATGATTATTTGGCGATAAATCACATTTATCCTAAGTTTGATTAATTGAATATTTTCATATTTAATTAATTAGATTTAATATTTGCCACTTAATTGTGTAATTAAATTTAATTCTATCTATTATTAATTATATTATTTAATTTTGACAATAAATCAAAATTCCTATCTTTAATTGATTAAATTCTTATTTAATTAATTAAAGCATGTTGTCATTATTTAATAATATAATTTTTAATAAAAGTTTGGTAAAATAGTTAATTAACCCATAAATTAATTATTTTATTTCAAAAATCAGTTGAGTTGAGGATAAATCACTTTATTTATTTATTTAATTCTTAATTATTATGCATATTCAAAAGAAACAGTTAAACTCCAAATCAGAAAATCAATGCAAGTTATTGACTTTTTGGAACTCAACATCCTTTTGGAGTTCAAAAAGCTGATCTAAACTCTAATTTGAGTTAAAAAGCTATTTTTGCATGATTTTGAGAATTAACTATCTTTCATGATCAGATAACTCAAAAATCAAGATGAGTTAATTTGAGTGATTTATGGCTTTTCCCATGCACCTCCAAAGCCCTGGATTTCTATAAATTAAGGCTTTAGCTCTTCACAAATCATCTCATATTTTGCACAATCACGCTGGAGAATTGGAATTGAAGAATCAAAGCTCTTGCGAATCGACATCTTTGTGAGATCAATCTTATTTTTGCATTCATATTTCATATCATTGTTAGATTAGCATAGCATATCAGTTTTCATATAGATTAATTTCATATCAGTTTTTCATTCATTCTTATTGCATAGAAAAATCCAAAAAAAATAGCTTAATTGCATTCAATTTCATATCCATCTTTTGCATTCAAATCCTTCATTTAGGTGTCGTCTAGGTCATTGATCTCGATAATAATTTGAGAACATTAATCTCGCACCTACTAGAAGGCAGTAAATCACTTGGTTAGATAGCTTTCAATTTTGCACGATTTTGATTTTAGCTAACCTCTAATGTTTTACTGAGTGTTGTGTCTACAGATCAGGTACAATTTTCACACACAAGCCATTCTACCATGAACAATACCAACCACACCACCAATACATACCCCATCATAATCATCAATATACTAGCATAAACTAAAACCATTACCAATATGACCTTCAAAACCAAGGACAACAATATCAACCATATTAGAGACAAAATGTCTTTGTAAGAGGTCCTATGGATGTAGAAAAATATAGGCAATTGGACTTCACAGGAATAAGGGGATACCTGCATGACATAAAAAATGAATTAAGGAATTCTACACCTAAGTTTAGTGGGAATAATGCTAAGACAAGAAAGACTCATTTTAGGTCATTAGAGAATGTAATGGAAAATTTTGAATTCCCACATAAAGATGTATACATGAAAGTGTTTATGCAGTCCTTAATAGATGATGCTAGGGAACAATACAAAGGATTACTAGATGCATCAATTAGTTGTTGGTTAGAGTTTTAAAGTGTCTTCTTGGAACAATATAGAGACCATATTGACCCTAAATTTTCTTTACATGAATTAACAAGTGTGTAGAAAGAATGCAATGAATCGGTATCATATTTTAATAAAAGATATAATAAGCTACTAAATAGAATTCCATGCCACATGAATCCAGTAAATACAGTATGCTTAGTATTTTATTTGGATGTCTTTGAAAGTGAGACAAGTTATGAGATTAGATCAAGAAACCAAACCACTCTACAAGAATCATGTAAAATTGCACTAGCAATAGAAACCAATAGGAAAGCCTCTAGTAAAGCTAGAAGAACAAAAGATGTAAGATTACATAATTGTACGGTACCAAAAAAAAAAGTGGATAAATTTGATAAAGTCATAAATGCCTTAAAGGATTTTTCACAAAAAGTGAGTAGGGTGGAAAGACCACAATCTCACAAGAATGACCGAGACTCCATGACGTGCCCTACAATACCACCTAGAAGGATGGGAAACTAGTAGAACATGGTAAAAAATATAATTACAATAGAGATCTACCAAACCCCTAAAAATACAAGGAAATCATATGGTGGAAGAAATTTTGTGGTGCTTAGTATGCATTTTTCCTCATTCCCCATTGCAATGTGTTGTAGTCCAAATCTTGTAGGAAGAAAGATCAGAATATAATGAGTACAACCCAAATCAAACAATTAATACATTATCAGTAACCCCCTTTGGTGTTGATGATGATTATGATTCCTTAGAAGATGGATATGAATGTGACATTAGTTCCTAAGGAAATCAACAATATTACCCCCAATAAGTATTTTAAGACTATCAAGACAACTTTCACACAAATAAGTTTGATATAGCTAGTTTAAGAAGACCTGGAGATGAAGAAATTAAAGATATTATTGTTGCAGTAGTGGCTCAATCCAGGATAAATTATAGCCTCTAAAATACAGTGATAAACCTAGATCAAGGTAAACCTACAAGTATTTTGATGAAAGAAAAGAGTCACAAGTAGAAGGAACTTGTCACCATAAATAATAAAAAATATAATGTGGTGCCTATGTGTGTGAATTTTGTACCTGATCTGTAGACACAACACTTCAGTAAAACATTAGAGGTTAGCAAAAATGAAATCGTGCAATGAATTGAAAGCTAAACTAACCAAGCGATTTACTGCCTTCTAATAGGTGCGAGTATGATGTTCTCAGATTGTTATCGAGATCAATGACCTTGACGACACCTAAATGAAGGATTTAAATGCAAAACTGATATGAAATATGAATGCAATTAATCTATTTTTTTTAATTTTCTATGCAATGATATGATGAAAACTGATATGAATCTATGATATGTAAAAACTGATATGCTATGATGATCTAACAAATGGAAACTAATATGATATGAAAAACTATGTAATGTTGATCTCACAAAGCTTGGATTCACAAAGATGATTCTTCAGTCTCCAATTCAGCAGTGTGATTATGCAATTCTTGTGGATGATTTTGGCAGAGTAAGCTCGCAAAATTATGAGATGATTTGTGAAGAGCTGAGCCTTGATTTTATAGAAATCCAGGGCTTTGGAGGTGCACGGGAAAAAAAGCCATAAATCACTCAAATAACTCAGGTTGATTTTTGAGTTATTTTTAAATAAAGGATATTTAACTCACAAAAACATGCAAAAGCGGAGTTCAACTCAAAATAGAGTTTAGCTTTAATTGATAATTGATAGTTGTCTGCTTTTCTTGAATGTGCATGATTTAATATGAATTAATTTAATAATAAAGTGATTTATTTCCAACTTAACTGATTTTGAAAAATAAAACAATTGATTAATGGGTTAATCAATTATTTTTCAAACTTTTATTCAAAAACAATATTATTAAAAATTGACAACTTGTTTTAATTAATTAAATAAGAATTTAATCAATTATTCATAGGATTTTGGATTTATTGTCAAAATTAAATAATACAATTTAGGAATAAATAGAATTAACTTCAATTAAATAATTAAGTGGCAGAATTAAACTTATTTAATTAAATATTGAGAATATTCAATTAATCAAACTTTAGGATAAATTGGATTTATCGCCAAATAATCATTAAATTAAAGATAATTATGATAATTAGGAATATTACTAGGAATATTCCCCGATGTAGAATTTGAGATAATCAATTAGGATTCGATGATGTTCAGATGTGCCTTGGGTTAGGACTTTGATGTCAATTTTGTTCGATATGTCGATATAGGAGGTTAATGAACCTATAGCCCATTTTTGGGGTATTACAGTGCCAACTCAACTAAATTCATATAGCACCAAACTAAATAAGTATCCAAGAAATGAGGCACCTGAGAAGACTGATTCATTCAAGCCAATGTAGGCCCCCACTACCCCATCATTTTATATTTTCAATTTCCTATCACATTTGAAGGTTTGTGTCCCACTACTTGAGATGATGAAGTTCCCTGAGTATATGGAAAGTTCCATAACACTCTTATCTAATGTTCCTAGGAAGCAAGATAAGATTCAAGATCTTGAAGCACCTAAAACAATCAATAGTAGTGAAGAGAGGGAACCAATCCAAGAGGTGTATTTAGGAACCACATTGACTAAGAACCCATCTCGAATTGATCCTTTATATATGACATTATTGATAAATAATAAGATTATAAAAAACTATATGATAGACTCAGGGGCATCTATAAATATAATTCCCTTTAAGGTCATGATAGAATGGGATTGTGGGTTGACACAACATATGGAAAATACTATGCTATGGATAAAAGATTAGTCCTGGTGGTTGGCATCATTAAGGATGTTGAATTTAAGATATATATTTTTTCCAAAAGATGCTTACAAAATAGATATCATGGTAGTTGATGTGTCTCCCAACTATGGAATTATTCTATATAGACAATGGATAGGTTTGGTAGATGGTCATGTTCAACTAGATTTCCATATGCTACTATACTAGTGAATGGAAAGGAAGTCAAAGTTGATAGAGATCCTAGGTCATCTTATATCATTGAAAACATAGATCCAAATCAGATGACTTGTTTCTGTGACACTGATTTAGAAATAAATTTAGTCCAGCTTACAAAACTAGAACTAAAAAACATAGAGTTTATTGGTATACATGCTCAACAAGACCAAGATCAGATATGGAAAATGGTTTTTTATAGGACTTGCAACAAAGAAGGTAATGGAGATGGAATAGTGTTTATTTCACCCATAGGGAGAACATTTAAATACTCTTTTCTATTATCATTTGAGTGCACAAATAATGTGGTTTAATATGAAGCCGTCCTACTAGGGTTAAATTTAGCAATCAAATATGGGATCAAGATTCTTAGTGTATATGGAGACTCTGAACTAATAATTTCACAAGTAAGGTCTAAATACTCTTCTAAAAATAAAAAACTTAAGCAATACAAGAATGCAACATGGGATATTGTAGAATTATTTGATTCCTTCTCAATAAATTGGGTTGATAGATCAAATAATATAATGGCATACTTTTTGAAAAATGTTTCTCTCAAGCAGAATGACATGAAGTTAAGTGGCATTTCTAAGGTTGAAATCAAGACTAGGCCCTTTGTTCCTAATAACATATGTAATTGTAAATTTTTTGAAGATTATTATAATTTTTACATTGTGTCAGTAAGTATGAATCTCAAGAGATATATTTTAATGCCTATGTTGAGAAGATTGATGGCAAAGATATCATATTTTGGAAGGAGGTTGTACAACGTAGAACTAATAAGATTCCCAAAGTCTTGGTAGCTTTGGAGAGAGTATTTTATAGGGATGATAAATTTGATATGAGAGAAGCACCAATCAAAGAGGAGGATGTGGAGTAAATCAACTTAGGAAAAAAAAATTCCCCTAAGAATGTATACATTGGGAAGAAACTTTCCCCTAAAGTGAGAGAAATCTTAATAGCATTATTGAGAAAGTATAGGCATGTGATTTATTGGTCATATGATGATCTCAAAACATATAGAGAAGATCTATTCTAGCATGAAATTCTACTTAAACTTTATGTTAAACCTTTCAGATGGAAATAAAGGCCTATAAATCCAAACTTGGCACCAAAAATGCAATTGGAACTCACAAAGCTGAGAGATGAGGAAATAATCAAACCCATAAGGCATTCTACTTGTGTTTCAAACTTAGTACTGGTGAGAAAAAATGGGGACATCAGGCTATGTGTGGATTTTATAAATTTAAATATGTCATCCCTCAAAGATGACTATCCATTTCCAAATATGGATGCTCTATTGCAGAAAGTTATTGGTTGTAAGTTATTGTCTATGATGGATGGATTTTCTAGTTATAACCAAGTCAATATCAAAGAACCTGAATAGTACAAGAAAACCTTTAGTACACCTTGGGGAGCATATGTATATGTAAGGATGTCATTTGGACTTACAAATGCTGGGGAAACTTTTCAATGAGCTATGTATGTAGCATTCAAAGAATTAACATATGTTATTATGGTGGTTATCAAGATGATCTCATTGCTTACTCTAAAAATGCAGAAGGTCATTGTGCTCATCTAGAGAAATCTTTTTTGAAGGCCCTTCAATATGGAATCTCTCTAAATCCAAAAAGTGTCATTTTTTTGTTATAAAAGGGAAAGTGTTGGGATATATAGTGTCCAAGGAAAGATTAAGAATCGACCCTAAGAGAGTTGCAACTATCAATAAGATTCCTATTCCTAAAATAGTAAAATATATTCAATCCTTATTTGGATGGATTAACTCTGTTAAGATTTTTATTTTTAACTTTGCAAAAATTGTCAAACCAATATCCAAAATGCTAAAAAAGGGAGCAAAGTTAGATTAGATATCAAGATCCATAGATGCATTTGTAGCTATCAAAAGAGAAATTAAAGAGGCACCAATATTGAAATCCCTAGACTTTAATAATCCCTTTTAGATCTCTTCTTTTTCTTCCTTCCAAACAATTGCAACTATTATGTTACAGGAAAATGAAGAAGGTTCTTAACAGCCCATTGCCTTTTTTAGCAAAACACTTCAAGGGGAAGAAGTGAAATATGACATCAATGTGAAACAAAATTTTTCCTTAGTAAAAGTAGTAAATAATTTCAGACCATACTTGGTTGGGGAAAATGTAGTGGCCTATGTTCCAAATGCAACAACAAATGATATATTTAGGCAAACAAAGGTGATAGGTAGAAGGTTTTGTTGGATAAACTAATTCCAAGAGTTAAACATTGATATTCAAGTAAAAAAAACTTGTGAGAGGAAAGGGGCTGACAAGGTTGGTGGCTAAATCTAACTTAGAAGCTATTTAAGTGAATAGTGTGGAATGGGAAGATGTTGTTTGAACAATATTGAATAAATTCCCCGGTATTGTGACATGGTGTATTACTTGAAAGATATGAGATGTCCAGAAAAGTTAAGAAAAAATTAGAGAAGATCCTTGAAATTTCAAGCCTCCTAATATGTAATAATTAAGGGGGACTTATATTGGAAAATCCATGATGGCGTATTGTTATTATGTTTGGATGATCAACAATCAAAGAAAGTGTTGAAAGAGATGCATGATGGTGTGTGTGGGGGAAAGTTTTTTTAGCTAAAACCACAACTCACAAGATACTCAAAGAAGGCTACTTTTGGCATTTTATTTTTAAGGATGCATATAGCTATGTCCAAAAATATGAGGCTTGTAAAAAATTCTCAAGGAAGCTAAAATACCAAGGAGCTTTACCTTCAAGGCCTATGTAGATAAAAGAACCTTTTCAGCAATGGGGGTTGGAATTTATAGGAGAAATAGAAAACAAATCAAGTGGAGGACACCATTGGATCTTGGTAGCTATAGATTATTTTACCAGATGGGTGGAATCAATCCCTACCAAGCAAGCACAAGTAAAGTGGTAATCGAATTCCTGATGGAAAACATCTTGACTAGGTTTGGAGTGTTATTCATATTTATTATAGATAATTATATGTGCTTTATATCTAAGGAATTTAAAGCCTTTTGTGAATATTATGGTGTTATGGTTTCATGTGCATCACCATACCATCCCTAGGGGAACATGTAGACTAATCTAGTAATAAGAATATTTTGAAGATCATAAAGAGAATGCTAGACAACACAAAAAAGGCTTAGGATTCTAAATTAGAGTTAGCATTATGGACATACCAAATTACCATTAAAAAATCCAATAGTAAGTCCCCATTTGAATTAGTGTATGGAAAGGAAGCCAAGTTACCATTAGATAACTTACTACCAGTCCATAAATTTGTAGTAGATGAAGAATTAGAAATATTGGATCCCATGGAAGAGAGATTTGAACAAATTATAAAATTAGGTTAGGTTAGAAGGGAAGCACAAAATAAAAATGCCAATATACAACAATAGGTGAAGCATCTATATAATAAGAAATCTCAAAATAGAAAGTTTCAAGAAGGGGAGTGAGTCCTCATGTGGAATGCTAGGAACAAAAATAAAGGAAAACATGGAAAATTTGAGGAATTATTGATTGAGTCATACACAATGATAAGTAAAGGAGGAGAAGATTCCTAATTTATTCAAAACATATCAGGAGAAGCTCAAGAATTGGCAGTGCATGGATTGTCCTTAAAGCACTTATTTTCTTAAGAAAGAAGATATTTTTCCATGCATAGTAGAAAAGGTTTATTTTCACTATCTCCTTGTATATTTACCATCTCATTCTCATTTAGTCTGCATCCCAAATATTTTTCTAGATTCTTGCAGATGTCCCATCAACATCTCATCCCTAGATAGAGCCACTATTAGCACCAAGAAAAATAATAAATTATCCTATCCTAATGTTTACTAGATTGCTAAAATTCCCCCACTACGGTCCATAATCCCTTTTAAAAATGAATGATATAGCCCTTGACATATAGCCTTATTCCTGATTGTGCCTACCATATGGACAAAACTATAAGAGAAAAAAAATCCATATTGGAGAGACTTCATGGACGTCTCTTTGACCAAGAAATCATTCATGTAAAATTATCTTATTGGACACATTTTCCATATACTAAAGAAATCAATCAATTCATAATGATCAAAGAGTCTAGTGGAAAGATGTGTATGATCAAGAGGACATTGGATACCTCTCCTCAATGGAAAAACTCATTGGAAAGAAAAAGTAGGTCGCAAAGAAATCCTAAAGTCATGTTGAACCTACAAGTCTCGTCAATGGAAGTATTGTTGAGGAGAAGTACACATTGTTTCCTTGATAGATAAAAGGATAGAGAAATCAAAATTCATTGAGAAGAATATTACTATCGGAGTAATTTCATTGAGTTATCTTAATTACATAGGTCATCTCAATATGTACTTACTTCAGAGGCACACATGGTGTGTCTCCCTGAATATTCTTGTGAGACACAACTTGAGTAAATTGGTCATCAGGAGGAGCTTCATTATATCTCATCGATGCATGAAGAGATAATAAACATTTTTACATTGAAGAGACTCATAACCAAAATAGGTTTCTCACATCTCTTTGACTGTGTAAGTCATTTTGATAAAAAATGCAAGAAATGTTTTTGGAAAGAGTTTTGACATGTCACCCCAAAGTGCACAGCAAGGAAAAAATAAAATAAACATATCAGAGAGGCCATTGGTTTAATAAAGAGATCCTCTTTTCTCAGTGATCATAGATGTCAAGCCAATAATGAGAAGGATTTATCCTCCATCATGAAAACTTGAGATTCCTCTTGGTGAAGCTACTAATGATTTAATTGAATACTTATCTAATCAAGGAGACATATCATTTTGGAGTATGATCAAAATTTGTTTCTAATGACCTAAGCCACAACAACATCAGGGATACTTTATATTTCTCTCTCCAAAATATTAAAGGCTATAGAAAAAGGAGAAGGGGTTGTACAACATCGATAAGATTACTAAGTAGTCTTTCCAACCAAATGATAAAACCCAAAGGGAACTTCAAATTGAAAGGGCATTCCATTAGTATTGACAATTAGAAAATAAGCTTATAAATAGGATTGGTGCCAAATAGAAAAAACAAATCAACATGAGGTTAGATGAGTTCCTATCGATGAAATAAAGCCACATCACCTTGACATTTTGAATTTAAAACAACCTTAAATAGATTACTATTGGATGACATTAATGATCACACAAATGAGCTCTATATGAATAGTATTGATCGAGTAAATCATACCAAAAGGAATTCTTTATAGGGGTTGCACAAAGGAAGGGTGAGAGATAAGACAAAGATTAGGGAATTCATTGCATAGATCATGATCAAGTAAGCATGCATAACTTCTCTAGAAGTTGATAATTCACAATTAAATTTTGTATTAGGGATTTTTCTTTTTGTAGAAGGGTAGTTTCAGAATGGATAGCCTTAGAGGGTCAAAACAAAAAGACAAAAGGTATAAATTATCAAGTCTAAGAGTAAAAATTAGAAAACTAAAATAAATAAAAGTGTAGAGCTTGAAAAGAGAAAATTATGCCATGACTTACTAGACCAATTGCCTAGTTTGGGGCCCAAATATAGAAGGACACCATAATTAAGGCTCGATGTTGAAAAAATGGAGGATGAAAAAAATACCTAGGGGACATATGGATGACAATTAGAGGATATGAGTTATTCATTCTTCACTACAATTGAAGAACTAGGTATGAACAAGTATGTAACCCTTGAAAATTTAATCTAGGAAGACTAGTTGTGCCAAATAACTTTGTGAATGTTCTGAAACTGGAAAAAATAGGTTTTGAAGGGGTCTCAAAACCCTTTACAAATCCAAAAGCAGAAGATTGAAAATATTAACAACAACAAAAAAAGGCAACATCAATGAACTGCCCTAAGAAGGGCAACAAGGGCATCAAAAAACTAGAAAATAGGAAAAAACCAGCCCATTGTCCAAAAAAACTAGCATAGGAACTAACTTAATTGATAGAATACATAACCCTGGCTTTCTCATCCAGAGTCTTATCCATTCTGGCTTGTATATTATCCATCCTCCCAACGACCTACTTCAGTTCTTCAACATTCTTCTTTATAGAAGGAGACCTCTTCTTAGTGTTCATAGGTTTTGGAGTTGGGCCCACCAGTAGCCTCCAAAGTGTCATTCTTGTGTTCACTTTCCTCCTCAGGTCCATTATCTAGCATGTTGACCAGGGCTTTGAGATTTATGCTAGAAGCTTTCATGTTGTCCTTTTTATGCTAGAGGATGTCAATGATAGTGCTCTCCATGTTTTCCATTATTTTTTTAACCTCAGAAATAAAAGAGTTAGGGTTAATATTACCCTCATTGAGACCAATTTCCAATTTCTCCTGAAGGCTAGCATTAATAGCCTCAAGTTTCCTACATTTAAGATTAAGCCTTTTTATCTCATGGAAGCACCACTTGTTGAATGTGAAAGAATATAAGGCTTCATCTTTAGCCGTCTGAAGGGCACCAATGGTGACTTCCTCTTTATCATCAAAGTCCTCAAAGATTAGCTTAATAGAGGACTCTCTAACCCTTCTTTCACTGGAATCATCACTATCATCATGAATATTCTCTTGGGTATCTTGGGAAACATGCACATCGTGCCTCATACCAGCCACAAAATCATCAAGAATGGGCACCTCCTCTTTTTGAAAATCCCTGTCAAAGTTATGCTTCTCAGCATAGTGGATAGCAGTATCAACCAAATATTCAAGGATTTGAGAGTTATGAGCCAAGGCATCTTCAGAATTCAAAAAATCTGTAGACTTACCTTCTAGATTGATTGTGTCCTCTATTTCCTTGTCATCCTTATTCTCTTTCTCTATGTTCTTAGAAGCAGAGTTGATCTCCCTATTTTGGGTGGTATTGACATCCTTCTGTTGGGAACCATTATCATTTTTATCTATAGTTTCAGTTTCTGTATCAACTTTTTTACCAGACCCCTCACTTTTATTTTCCTCATTCCCTTCCAAATCCTAAGGAATGGCAATATCTTCAGAATCCTCAATCTCCTCCTATTAGATATTAGGGATTTTCATATTCTAGATATCACAATATTCCTTCTCCTCATAGTCATCAGTCACATTTTCCTCATAGCTACAATTAGAAGCATCCTTCTTTCCAGTCCTAATTCTCTTTGAACTTCTTCCTATATCTCCTTTAGCATTTCATTTACCTTTCCCAACAAAGGGAGTAATGACATTTAGTTTACCATTACCCACAATGGGAGTAGTGACAATAGGCTTAGGGATAGTATTCCTTGTGTGTTCATAAATCAACATGATCAACCCCTCATTCCAAATGGCCTTTTTTGACATCTTCTTATGCTCATTAAGGCTTCTAATTAAAGAGCTATGAAGTTAATAAGGAATGTTGATATTATCCCTATACCTAAAATTATTGAGGAACATAAAATGATGGGAATGTGCCCGAGTAAACCACCCATCAAGGGTGAAATAATCCATGACCACCAAAACAATATTACACCAAATCTCTTTGATCTTATAAACATTGATGAATTCATTGATACGAGCTTCAGAAAAAGCCTCCTTCTCCTTCTCAAATTTTGGGAATTCTTGGCCGCCATATCATAAATCTTTTGGTTTCTTTAAAACTTAAGACCCTTGTTAGGGATGCTAGTAACTTGAGCTATGAGCTCCACCAAGAGGTCTATGGTCTTCCCTTCCATCATGATGGTTTCATTTTTCCAGCCATCAAAAAATTTCTAAGTGGCGGCTTTATCAAACTCGTGAAGCCTATCCAAATACGAAGTGACACCACCTTTCTGCAGCTTACACCAGACCATTTCCATATCTTCACCTTTGAGCCTTCAACAATTTTCAGGTTCCTCTCTTTTAAAATCGCCTCCCATGATGAAAGAAGTTGAAACCAGATACTGGTTACTCTTTCCAATTTTTTGATAATAGCTACAGAGATTGTCTTTCTTGTTAATATAACCAAAGACAAAAATAGCATGGGAATTAATGATGATAATAATGTCAAGTACATAATTCCACTATTTCCAATAACTACCCATAGGCACCCAGGTACACATGCGTGTAATATTAAGCATATTAAATCTTTCCTTCCTTTTGGATGATTTTATCATAATTAATTTTTGATTTGGTGTCCTTGTTCAAATTCACAAAGCTTTCCCATGTGATGACATCATCAGAGTTAACTCCCACATTGGCCAAGCTGTCAGCCACGCTATTGCTTTCATGATACACATGAGTAAGGTGAATTTTGGCACACTTAGTAATAATATCCTTTGCCTTGGAAATGACATTATCAATGGTCCACAAAGGTATAGTCTCTCCCTTAAGGAACTTTATTATGTTCATACAATCACCCTCTAGCCAAATATTATTAAAATTGAGATAATTGGCAAGTTGAAGACCATAGAAAGCTCCCATAGCTTTAGTAACATGATTGGTTTGAGTTCCCAAGGGGGCTGCAATAACAACAATAAATTTACCATTGCAATCCCTGATTATACCTCCACACCCAATGATAGCAGCAATAAATTTACCGTTGCAATCCCTGATTATACTTCCACACCCAGCCGGACCTGCATGTTGATCTCATGAAACTCCTAGAAAAATTTTATAACACAAACCTCAAGGCCATTTGCAACTTACAAGGAGAACCTTTCATATATGTATCCAAGAATTTAATTTCTAAAGTGTTCAATTTAGATGACACATGTGATTATCCTATAGTGTACGAGAAGCATGACAATGAGTAATGTAGAATGGACACTACCTACAATGGATGGAGGATTTCCTTGCATATGAGTAGGTAAAATGGGGATTTTGTACCACTTGAAAATGATGATGGGCCTACTTTTCATGTGGATCTATTTGAGATATACCTGAAATACACTTACTATTTGGTCGGGTAGGTAGTAGACATGGAGGCCCTTGAGTTCATGTCCATAGTTGTAATGGTGATTGTTGATGATGCACAATGTCATTATGCTAGACCATTTGACTATTATTCATATATCTCTAGTATGATTGACCTAGGGTTGAAATCCATCAAAAAAAATTCTTCTCAAATATATTTCAAACACTACTCTATTATTATGCACATGATATTGTACTATGATCAATAAATTGGGATGTATCTAGAGTAGTTAATAATTACACAATTTGGTAAGGTAGTTCAACCATTCCTAGTACAATTATGGACTTCCATTTAGGATAGGAGGTTCAAAAATTCTCATTATGTATACTTTGAGGAACATTTTGTCAAGATATTATATACGGTTTAGAATCAACCTTGTGATTATTCACTTTATAATGAAATCAAAATATTTTTGAGGGCCAAGGACTTTGATGAAAGGAATATTGTAGGTCATAATTGGGGAAATCGGTATTCCTTCATAGACTACACCATAATCAAAGTGTATGGTTTTGAAGACAACCCCTTTCTATTGCCTAAGACTGTGCTAGACTGAATTACATATCTGGATGTTGTTAGGAAACTAGACTAAATGTCATAAATTTTAGTTCATATGGGAAGCAATCATTTATTCCTGGTACATTATGTTTTGGAGATTTTTCCATACTTTCTACCGAAGGGTATGACCATATCTTAGATAAAATTGGCACATTAAAACATGAAGAAAGCTTCTCTAAGAAAATGATTTAATCATGAGGGTTTTATTGATTATGTCATTAGAAAGAAAAGTTTGAATGGGTATACCCATTTTCCATTTCCTCATGATTATATCATTAGGAATTTGGAGGAAGTAGAAGTAGAGTAGACCATAGATGATTATAACAAGGAATTGGAGAAAAAGATTAAAGAGATACAATAAGCACAACTCCTATCTTCTATTAATGAAGAATATTCTGATGAAGATGTACCTTAGCATTAGTTGAAAAAATCCCAAAATTGAAAATTGAGGAGTATCAACCTTCTTCTCGGAGAGAGAAAGAAGTGGGTGAATCATCTAAGAATGATACAAGGAAATTATATTGCACATCTTTTATCTATGATGATCAATTTATCAAGTCCTCTGAATTCAAGTCTTTCATTTATACACAAAAGGGGAAGATGTTGAGAGACTCAATTACACATATCACACCCACAAATTAAACCCAGTTGTTAGAAACACTGAAGGTGGATGTAGAGAATGAAATGAACACTATAACTTTAGAGAGAGGAAGACAATTGTTAGAAGATGTTGGTGTGATGATATTCCTGGGTTGGGATTTGAATTTTTCTTTGATTTTTGGAAGTTTCTTACATAATAGTGATACAAATTAAAAACTTAGTTCAGAGGGAGTAAATAAAGTGTACACTATATCAGGGTATAATTCTGATGAGAAATGTCTTTTGATCTAGGCTTTATATCCTCTACATAATAAACCTTAGATTATTTACATAGAGAAGGACTTTGGCTATATGATGACATTAAAAGTTGGGGGACTGATCCAGTGGTTACCACATACATTGTGTTAGCAATTTAAGTTGTCATTAGTGTTCATTCACAAACACCATGCACCGATAAGGGCTCATCGGTCACTCACATTACTTAGAAGACATCGGTAGACAAGGAACAATGTGTATGCACCGGTAGATAAAGAAAAGTGAACACTCCGGTAGACCGATCTAAGTACATAGTACCAGTCTTAGTGTGCATACAAATTTGAGCTGGCTATAAGGTTACGCCGGCCTAAACTACCTAAAGATCTGCACCAGATTATGCGGAGCAGCTTCAGTTAACACCAGATTTTATGGGACATCCACCGCTTTGAAGTAGATTTATCTTTTTAATAGGAGTTAGCTTTATTTCTACGGATGTTTTGCAAGGTAAACTCCAGATCAGAATGCATAGCTTTTTTGCTAGTTGCATATTTTTTGGTGAGTTTACAGCCTGGCGGTTCTATGAGTTAAGGGTTTCATTACGATGTCTCTTCTATAAATATAGGTCATATGATGCAAGATATGTTGTTGTTGATTGTTGGTGATTGCATAGAGCAGAGGAGAGACATCTTCTAAGAGAAGAGTGATAGACACAGAGGTAGCAGAGATCTGTGTGTGTGAAAATTGTACCTGATTTGTAGACACAACACTCAGTAAAACATTAGAGGTTAGTGATAATCAAAATCGTGCAAAATTGAAAACTATCTAACCAAGTGATTTACTGCCTTCTAATAGGTGCGAGATTGATGTTCTCAGATTTTAATCGAGATCAATGACCTAGACGACACCTAAATGAAGGATTTGAATGCAATTGATCTAGATATGAGATTGAATGCAATTAAGCTATTTTATTTTATATTTTCTATGCAATAAGAATGATAAACTGATATACTATGAATGCTATTGAAAAATTGATATGAAATGAATGCTAAATGATCTAACAATGAAGATTCTAACAATGATATGAAAACTATGAAATTCTATGCTAAGATATAAAAACTATGCAATTGAAATTGATCTCACAAAGCTTTGAATTCGCAAGTTGATTCCTCAGCCTCCAATTCTCCAGTGTGATTGTGCAAAAATATGAGATGCTTGGATGCAAATTTGAGAAATATGAGAGATGAGTTATGAAGAGATGAGCCTTGTTTTTATAGAAATTGAGGGCTTTGGAGGTGCATGGAAAAAAAAGCCATAAATCACTCAAATAACTCAGGTTGATTTTTGAGTTATTTTTAAATAAAGGATAATTAAGTCACAAAAATATGCAAAAGCTAAGCTTTAACTCAAAATAGAGTTTAGCTTTAATTGATAATTGATAGTTGTTTGCTTTTATGATTGTGCATGTTTTATTTATGAATTAATTTAATAATAAAGTGATTTATTCTCAACTTAACTGCTTTTAAAAATAAAACAATTGATTTATGGGTTAATCAATTATTTAATCAAACTTTTATTAAAAACTATATTATTAAATAATGACAACATGCTTTAATTAATTAAATAAGAATTTAATCAATTATTCATATGATATTGGATTTATTGTCAAAATTTAAATAATATAATTAATAATAGATAGAATTAAATTTAATTACACAATTAAGTGGCAAATATTAAATCTAATTAATTAAATATGAAAATATTCAATTAATCAAATTTTAGGATAAATGTGATTTATTGCCAAATAATTATAAAATTAAAGATAATTATGATGATTAAGAATATTACTAGGAATATTCTCTGATGCAGAATTTAAGATAATCAGTTAGGATTCGATGATGTTTAGATGTGCCTTAGGTTAGGACTTTGATGTCAATTTCATTCGAATTGAAGATGTAGGAGATTAATGAACTTATAGCCCATTTTTGGGGTATTACATTTTTCCCCTCTTTGTATTACTGTGTGAAGCGCAGTGGTTCAAAGATAGTCTGTGTTTGATAAAGATATTAAACTAATGTTTGAAATTGATAATTGATACGAGACAGAAGCTGATTGATATTGATTTGATATGGAGATAATAGGTCCTGAGTGACCAAAGATAATGTTCACTGTAGCAGCAAATGAACCTATGATTGCGAAAAAGTGTCAAAATGCCTGATTCCAAACCTTAGGATTGCAAAGAAGTGAGTGACCCATTCTAGACTCGATTGTCTTAGCAGAACTAGCAAGTATCACATCTAAACCCTTCAATTGCCGAAGAACCAAGGAAAGAACACTATGATCTGATGGTTGCAAAAACTGATACAGATTACAAGATTAAGAGAATACCAGATTGATATGGATCGATGAATCTGATATGCCCCAAGTGATGATAGATTTGCCCCGAGCGATGAGGACTTTTGATGAATCAGCGACTAGATGTGATTGTTGTCTTGATCACTGATGAAAGATATTGATAGATTTGATCGATAGAATTTGATTTACAGACTTTGAATGATGTGCAATACCATGCCCCCTTCGGGATTAAAATTAAAATCTGACAAGAAAAGTCAGCGTTATAGTTTAGAAGCATGTTAATTGATTTGAGAAGTGTGGTGAAACACATTCAAGAACACATTTTGCATCGTTGGAAGGTCCCAAAAGACCAAGTTTGACTAGGTTTGACCATGAGTTGACCATGGTTGACCAAGTTGAAATTTTGATAGTTTGATGTAAGATAATCAGTTAAGTTGAATACTAGATTTTTGTGATGATTGAAGGTCGATTATGCAAGTAGTTAATAATATGAATGATCTCAGATTTGAATTTTGATCCTGAAAAAGGATTCTACTTGTTGTTTCATTGGAGGAAGCTTTGTGTGA
The DNA here is from genome assembly GCA_027943335.1 of Chamaecyparis obtusa. NCBI lineage: Eukaryota > Viridiplantae > Streptophyta > Pinopsida > Cupressales > Cupressaceae > Chamaecyparis > Chamaecyparis obtusa. The sequence continues at coordinate 281,937 of BSBK01000580.1, forward strand.
GATTCAGCTCTTGTTAGATTTGAAGATGCGAGTGGAGAATTATTTAAGCATTGAATTTTGTTTAGTCATTGTGAGATCATGCAAAGATGAAAAATGCAAAGAAGCATGCAATATGAAATGCAACCTAAGACCTAGGACCTAGTCACTGATCATGTGTCGATTTGTTATCATCATTGAACTTTTAGGTAACCGGATAAATCAATACAATGCCCACTAGCCATGAAACCATAGACATATGAATATCAATTTGTATGCGCAAGAATCAATACAACACCCACTGGTCAACAACCATGGATATATGAATATTGATTTTATTTTCAGAATGTCGGAGTAGATATAAGCACCAAGGCACAAATGCCAGGATGACCTAAACATCATGTCCATTTTGATATAGCAATTTGTATAAGCATCAAAACATAAACGTCGTGATGACCTGAATATGCCTTGCATTGCAAACACATCAAAGAGTCAAGAGATCATTCTAAATCCAATGTGAATTACCCGTAGTGACCCTTTATCATTCACATCCTTAGGCAAGATCGTGTTCCACAGTAGGAGAAAGAACTTACTCAAAAAGACAATAGTTAGATCAAACTTCCTTGAATTGTCTGGGTATTAATGGTTGAGGTACGCATGGCCATCCAATTCGAGATAGAGGCTCTTATAGTCGGACACCATTTCAATCCAAAATTTTTAAAGTTGTTAGATTTTCACATACAAGCAGAAGACAAAGAAAAGATTATGCCCCTAGTCATCACTCTCTAAATCCTGTAAAGGACATCATCAAAGAGCTCAAAGGGACATAATATGCAAAAATCTCAATGCGGATCAGTAAGCATACAAGGAGATAAAAGCATGTAAAAAAGCATAGATTATTTTTAGTTGAGTTTTGATGTTTGATTGCGTTGTTGTAGATGCAAAATCCTTTCTGGAGACGGGACTGACTGACTGACGCAACTTGAAGCTCCAAAGGACTCTGACTGGATAGGATACGTCTAAGATACATTGGAGGCCATAGGATATGACATTGATTGCCCCCAAGTTTGAACATTGATAGGATACAGACATGCAAGCTGATTGGTGTACAAATCGACTTATTGAAAACTGGAAATGTTGAAACAAACTGGGAGATATGTACAACTAAAGCAAGACTGAAAGCTGGGAAAGACCAAGATTGTGCTGATAGATGGAGCATTTGGAACAAGTGGCACCCGTTTGCTGGGTTTTCACCATCTTGGTAGAGATTCTATTTTTGCTACCAAGGCGCCTGTTTCCAGGTTTTCACCAAGGCACTTTTTCTTTTTTTTCATTTTTTTTTGTATTTTTCATTTTTTCATTTTTTTTATACTTTTGATATTTTTTTATTTTTTTGTGAATCATCAAGGCGCCTATTGCTAGGTTTTCACCAAGATGTTCATTTTTTCAGGACTTTTTCTAATTTTTAAGATTTTTTCAGGATATTTACCAAGCACTGAATGCCTTAGGCGTAGAATTTCTTCAAATGGAGAACGTTGATTGGTTCTCAAAGCTGTTCTCCTTCAGTTGTTGAGAGTTGATAGGCACCAGAGCCAAAAGTAGCAGTGATAACAAAGGGACCCAGCCAATTGGGTTCGAACTTCCCCTTGCGTTCTCGATGTGATTGATTTTTAGGATTTTCTCTCAACACTAGATCACCAACCTGAAATTCTCTGTGTTTGACTTTCTTGTTGTAGCCTCTAGACATTCTTTTCTGATACACTCTGAGATGATCATACGCTGCTTGTCTGCGCTCATCTAGTAATTCAAGTTCTTGTAACCTAGACACTTTGTAGTCTTCATCAGTGACAAGTCCATGCATTCTGATTCTGAGTGATGGGATTTCAACCTCAATAGGTAGTACCGCTTCAGACCCATAAACTAAAGCAAAAGGTGTAGCCCATGTAGGCGTTCTGATACTAGTCTTGTAGGCCCATTCTGATACTTGTTGTGATACTGGTTTTGATACTAGTTATGATACTGATTCTGATACTAATTCTGATAATTGTTCTGATACTGGTTCTGATACTGATTTTGATACTGATTCTGATAATTGTTCTGATACTGGTTCTAATATTGATTCTGATACTAGTTCTGATAATTATTCTGATACTGGTTCTGATACTGATTCTAATAATTGTTCTGATACTGGTTCTAATATTGATTCTGATACTGATTCTGATAATTATTCTGATACTGGTTCTGATGCTTGTTTTGATACTGGTTGTGATACTTGTTTTGATACTGGTTGTGATACTTGTTCTGATAATTATTTTGATACTTGGTATACTTGATAGCATCTTTTTCCATTTGCAAACTCCCAAGCAAGATCATATCGTGTAGTCCCAATGTCTAGCAAGGTGGAGAACAAGAGGGATTAGCAAGCTGGTGGAAGAGATGGAAGACAAGAGAATGAAGGAGAATGAAGGGAAGAAATCTTCAAGGGAAAACTCTTCGAGAATACTCAAGCTAGGGAAAAATTGTCATGTAAAGCATATTTGGATAAGTAGGGAAAGGCTAGTATAGGATAAGTCACAAAAGCATAGTGCAAGAGCAGGAAAGAATGCAATCCAAAGGAGTAGACATGTCAAGAGGCTTCATAGCACTATGTTTTACTCTTTCTTTCTTTTTTTATTAGATCAAGACCAAAGGGGAAAAGGATAGCGATAGGTGAAAATGAATGGAGGAAGATAGATATGAAGGCTAAACATGGAAGGAATGAAAGCAAGATCACCGTAAGATAGCTCACAAAATAGCCAAATATTCGTGTATAGATCAACATTGTCAAGATCAAAGAGAGAAGATGGAATGGATGAAATATGTAGAAGAACTATGCATGATGTCTGATTGCCAGGTTTACATCATGGTACTTATCCAAGGTGCCACAAGGAAGTGGTTTTCACCATAGGATGAATTTATTTCTCTTTACTTTTGCTACCAAGGTGCCTATTTCTAGGTTTTCACCAAGGCACATTTTCAATTTTATTTTATTTTTATTTTTATTTTTTGGAAGAAGGCAAGCTTTTTAGATAATGCTCCTTGAAAGGATAAACCATGATATGCCAAGGATTCAAAATGATACGCTCAAAGATGCTGATAGGGAAAGGGAGATGAAAGAGAAAAATGGAGGATAAGGTTTTATGTAAAGCGAGTGAGGTTGGAAGATAGGAGGAATAGGCAAGTGAGGAAAAAGGATAGGAGGCAGAAGGATAATGCATGGAAGGATTGTGAAAGGGTAGATGGAAAGGAAGGCAAGTTCAACATCAACACATACCTTGAAGGGTGGTGAGAGAATGGAGGAATCATGAATGAAGGAATACGTGAAGGAATATGGTGAATGGATAGCAGAGGTTGTGGTTTAGGCACATGAAATGGAAGAATATTTTTGGAGGGAGATGAAGTGGAAGCCTTTGGAAGCTTGAATGTCAATTTCACTTTTTGTTCAACACCAGACTTTTTCAAGAGAGACTTTGGAATCCATATAGTCATAGGCTTTTTATTTCCTTTTGATGATTTAGAGATAATATCTTCAATGATGGATTTTGGAACCCATACTTGTCTTGTAGTTTTTTTTTAGATATCTCTTTTGACTTTATGCCTCCATGTCATTTAGAGGAGACATGGTGATCTTCTCTTTTTGATGGATTCTTGTATTGCTTCTTTTTCTTGTATTGAACATTCAAGTTACTTCCAAAAGACTTGGGACTTGTGGAAGAAAAAGGATATGACTGGTTTAGATGGGTGGGTGGATGAAAAGGATTTAAGGGTATGCATCTATGTTGATCTTGAGGAAAGATGGGAGATGGAGGGACGTAAGGACCCAAGATGAATGGCGAATTAAGAGAGTTAGGAGGGGAAAGTGAAGGGACATAAGGACCCAAAATGGAAGGTAGACATGAAGCCCTTAGTAGTGGTGGAAGAGATCCAAGGATGGAAGTGGAAGACGCAAAAGGATAATCAATAAGTTCATCAGCATCTATATGACAACCAAGGATATCAACATCTTTAGAGTGAGCATGAGAATTTTCAATAGAATCAAGTACATCTTGAATATGAGCACCTTCTTTGATGGATTGTTCAAAGCTTGCAAAGACTTAGGAAGAGTAGAAAGTGGAAGTGAACATGGAGTGCTAGAATAAGAAGATGGAAGACTTTGATCTTGACAATGATCTTTGGATAGCACAAGCACATAATTTTTCTTTTGATTTTCAATAGGCTTAACATTGGAAGGAACAACACTATTTGTAACAACCTTAATGGAAGTATCATCTTTGGAAAATGCAAGTGTAGTAAGGTCATTTTGATTGTCAATAAGCTCAATAGTGTAAGTAGCATCATGATCTTGCTTAGGAGAAGACTTAAGACATGGTGGAATGCATGAAAAAGGGTGTGCTAGATCAAAAGAACCCTAAGGTGAATAAGAGACATCATGAAAAGGATTGGATGACATGGAGGGTTCTTGATCTTGATCTTTCTTTATGTTCTTTTCTTCATCATTTTCAGAGTCCTCTTGACATGGAGCCACTTCTAAGGACAAGGAAGCATGTTGGGATTGTATGGATGACTTTGGAAGAGATGGTAGAGGACTAGCTAAAGTAGGGATTATAGCATATGAAGGCTTAGGCTCTTTAGGTTTATCATTATTGAAATTATTTGCAGCCAAGTGAAGGTTAGCTTGAGTTTCTTTAAGAGGTATCCCTGGAGGATAACTATAGGGAACCGCATGAAAAGTATCAAGGCTTGTGTCGGATGAAGGTTCTGTGAAAGATTTGAAAGACTCGAAAGCTTTAAGAAATGTACGGATATTGGAGGAAGTAGGGGATGGAAGGGAACCATCACAAGAAAAAGGTCCAACATTAACATGATCTTGCTTGAGAGTGAAATCTTTATTTTCAGCCTAAGAGTTCTTAGAGGAGAGATCCTTATAGTATTGACATTTCAAGCTAGCACGATGTATTTTATAGTCCTGAGCAGTAGTAGATGGATCATAATCAAGGTATTGTCCACAAAAGCCATCAAAGTCTCTTTCAAAATTAGAATCATATGGATCACCATCATGATCTATCCAATGTGACGGCCCATTTGTAGTAAGCAGGAATGAACGATGAGGAGGACTCTTAGGAACAGAGGTGTCATAGGTATCATTACATTGTCTGTCGTCATAGTCATCATAGTCTCCAAAGTTAGATGTGTCACTCTTTGTGGAAGAGGTATCATATTGCTCAAATTTTTTTTGAGGGCATGGTGACATGTAGAAGTCTTTATCAAATGGAAAAGAGTATAGAGCTTCCTTTTCTTTCTCAAGTTTGTCAAGTTGGACTTGCATAGCTTGCAGCTGCTTCATCATAGCGGCGATTAGAATTTCTTCCTCATGTGTACTGATTCTTTGAGACATGTGTACTGATTTTCAATAGCTACTGATTTGTTCTTGACACAATGATATTTTTGACAGATTCTAGAACTAGGCTGGAAACATTGGATATCTTGCAATTTGACAATTTTTGACAACTCTCTCAAATTTTTCCAAATGACACTCTGCAGACTCGTATGACACTGGGTAGTCTATGAAATGACAGTTGCTAAACTCATACGACAGTTGGGTAGCAATGAAATGACAGTTGACAAAACTCATACGACAGTGGGTAGGCTATGAAATGATAGTTGACAATATCATACGACAGTTGCAAGATTTTGACTTTGAAGATTTGCTAGCATGGAAACTCGTACGACACTAGGTTTGCTATCATATGACAGATGGGTTGCAATGAAATGACACTTGATGGAAACTCATATGACTTTCTGACCTCCTGAGATGACTTTTGACTCCAGAAAAGGATTTTACTTCAGATTTTTGCAAAATTTAAGGTTTTCAATTTTGGATTGTTTGCAAATTGTACTGTCCAAATTTTGAAGGTTATACCAGATTTGATCATTTTTAATAGCCAAGTAGATAAACAAGCACACAGAACAACAAGCAAGTGATTCCAAGCACGTCTGAAAACAATGAACAAGGGCAAAAGCAACCTTGCGCATGAACAATCAAGTGACCAAATTGTGCTAATCCCTGAGAGTACTAATTGTGTATGTTCTGAAAAGTTTTGCAATAACACACATATACCTGAAAGTGAAAAATTGGCCTCTCTAGGGTTTTTAGTAATGGTTTGACTCTGCAACTTTTATGATTCAAAGGGGTGAACTCCAATCCCGGCGCACCAGGGTTTTGACACAGTCCGAGAACTTAATCTTCAAGAGCTGCTAGGGAGATTTGACAACCCAAAAATGAACCATACCCATGGAGATTTCTTCCACAAGGACATTTATATAGCGGCTGTCACTACCATGGCGAAAATGGCTATTACCGCTTGAGGTTCCGTCAATGCAGTTTGCCCTGTGAAGGGATTGTCCGCTACGGTTAACCCTCTCTAAAGGTGACTCACAGATTCATACCACAAGGGGACTTGGCTCCAAATCCAAGGTTTTTGACACCTTTTCACTTTTAACCCAAACAAAGAAAGCAGATTAATCTGACACACTAAGACAAAGTTTTGTTCCACCAAGGTCTGTGATATCAACTCCACGTGATCTATCAACCTCTCCGGAGAGAGAATGTATCAATCAATAAGAGAAGATGCACTAACCAATTTTGATTCACCAAAGCTCGTGATATCAACCCCACGTGATCTATCAACCTCTCCAGAGAGAGAATGTGTCGATCAATAAAAGAAGACACACTAACCAAGTTGAATGTGAAATACACTAAGTATCCTCCCTACCTACAAGGATTCTATCATCAAGAAAGATTTCGCTAGGAATCCAATCTCTCAAAAATCACAAATAGTGTTCATAGGGCCTAATTACTATGTGAGCACAGATATATTCCTGAAAGAAAATCTACCAAAAGCATCCAAAAAGTAGAAAGAGGAAAACTTAACACTTAAAGAAAATATGAGATGAGTCCACAAGGTGGAACACTTAACACCTCACACAAGCTGAAAACAAGTCCCCAACTTAGAAAACAAGTGAGTTCCTAAAAGCACAAAAGGGTTGCCAAGTGGAACACTTAACACTTCTGTCCTGTTGACCCCTCCTAACCCAAGATAGCAATCAAGATCAATCACAAGTATTCTAAGACTACTTAATGAATCCTTAAGGGATCACAACCTAGTATCAAATTATGCAAGTGTGTAGAAATAGATCAAAAGCATGAAAAGATGCACACAAGCTTGACACGTGAGAGATTTATTTTAAGTCCAAATCAAAATGTTTTCAGAACAAGGAGAATACCTTGTGATCCTCGCAACGCGCTTAGTAGATTTTACCTAATTTTTAGCAATTCTTGCGCTTTTCCATGCAAGCAAGTGACGAACTCTCCAACAAGCAAACAAGCAAACAAGATATGCAAAATATATTCAACTTATGAAAACCATAGGGTTAGCTCTAAAAATCAATTATTATCAGTAATAATAACCATAAATTAACCAAAATGACAACTCATATCATTCATTGAACCATGTAAAAAAAATAAGTGCATACCCATCACAAAACTTTATTTTTTTTTGCTGCATTTGACCTAGTCAACAAGATCTAATTTTTTTGATATGATTTTGGCCACAAAAATAGAAATTCAGAATAGAGACCCTTACTAAAAAATAGAGAGCATTCCAAAAATGTAAAAATTTTAGAAAAATCTCTTCATTTGTGCCCTAGAGACCTGTTTTATCAAAACAAACTAGTTTTTGCAAATTGACTATTTAAGCTATTAAATTGCATCCAAATTTAAAACACAAATAATAGACCCCTTGTATAATTTAAAGAGATTTTTGAAAATGTAAAAAAAATTTAAAAATATTTTGATTTGCGCTGAAAATTAATTTTTTATGAAAATTCAAAAAAAAAATATTAAAAATTCAAAAAAATTTAGAAAATTTTAAATTTTTTACCAAAGCTTCCCCGATATGTCACCAACCTGAAAAAAAAATTTCAGACCAAAACTCCAAGCCGTTTGGAGGATAAAATTAAATTTTTTAAACTTTGGGGTTTTAGCTCTCAAAAAAATCAAAACCAGCATGCAAAGGTGGGTTGCCCCATGGTGGGCGCTAGAAATGTGTGTGTGAAAATTGTACTTGATCTGTAGATACAACACTCAGTAAAACATTAGAGGTTAGTGATAATCAAAATCGTGCAAAATTGAAAACTATCTAACCAAGCGATTTACTGCCTTCTAATAGGTGCGAGATTGATGTTCTCAGATTGTAATCGAGATCAGTGACCTAGATGACACCTAAATGAAGGATTTGAATGTAATTGATCTAGATATGAGATTGAATGCAATTAAGCTATTTTTTTTATATTTTCTATGCAATAAGAATGATAAACTGATATGCTATGAATGCTATTGAAAAACTGATATGAAATGAATGCTAAATGATCTAACAATGAAGATTCTAACAATGATATGAAAACTATGAAATTCTATGCTAAGATATAAAAACTATGCAATTGAAATTGATCTCACAAAGCTTTGAATTCGCAAGTTGATTCCTCAGCCTCCAATTCTCCAGCGTGATTGTGCAAAAATATGAGATGCTTAGATGCAAATTTGAGAGATATGAGAGATGAGTTATGAAGAGATGAGCCTTGTTTTTATAGAAATCGAGGGCTTTGGAGGTGCATGGAAAAAAAAGCCATAAATCACTCAAATAACTCAGGTTGATTTTTGAGTTATTTTTAAATAAAGGATAATTAAGTCACAAAAACATGCAAAAGCTAAGCTTTAACTCAAAATAGAGTTTAGCTTTAATTGATAATTGATAGTTGTTTGCTTTTATGATTGTGCATGTTTTATTTATGAATTAATTTAATAATAAAGTGATTTATTCTCAACTTAACTGCTTTTAAAAATAAAACAATTGATTTATGGGTTAATCAATTATTTAATCAAACTTTTATTAAAAACTATATTATTAAATAATGACAACATGCTTTAATTAATTAAATAAGAATTTAATCAATTATTCATATGATATTGGATTTATTGTCAAAATTTAAATAATATAATTAATAATAGATAGAATTAAATTTAATTACACAATTAAGTGGCAAATATTAAATCTAATTAATTAAATATGAAAATATTCAATTAATCAAATTTTAGGATAAATGTGATTTATTGCCAAATAATTATAAAATTAAAGATAATTATGATGATTAAGAATATTACTAGGAATATTCTCTGATGCAGAATTTAAGATAATCAGTTAGGATTTGATGATGTTTAGATGTGCCTTAGGTTAGGACTTTGATGTCAATTTCATTCGAATTGAAGATGTAGGAGATTAATGAACTTATAGCCCATTTTTGGGGTATTACAAGATCAACATCTAGGCAAATCGAGAAAGAGGTATGATCTAATCAGACATTCGGTGTCATAACAGATCATTTCTTTTATCAGTAGTGAAAGCGAATTGAAATCTCTTTTATTAGGGTGGACCTAATCAGTTCATTGTAAAAATTCCCTAATAGGGTAACATCTTTATTGATGTTCAAATTCATGTAATCAGGGAGCTCTTAACAAGGTTCAAATCTTAATTGATCTTTTGTAAAATCCCTTAACTAAGTAGCACCTTAACCAGTGCTTTGTAAGCTCCTAACAGGGCACCTTCATTCTGCAGTAATGAAGTTGTGAGCTCTGTCTCATCGTGATTTTTTTCTTCTAACTGAGGGTTTCTATGTATAAACACTTGCATTAATTTATTTAATTCTTTTATGCTTGTGAATGATTGTTTTATTATGCTTATCAGTAAAAGATAATTAAACAAGTTAAGAATTACTGCATAGGAAAAGTATTTACTAATTCACCCCTCCCCACCCCCCCTCTCAGTAACTGATTCATCTCTCCAAGAAAAGGTACACTAAACCTGTGTCTTTCAATGATATTGTTGATGAGGTGATGGACTTCAGAAACGTAGACAATGTTGTTAAGTGGTTTAGTGTACTAAAAGAAGAGGATAAACAGGCAGTTATTGTAGCAATACTAGAAACTTTTATGGATTATGAAAGAACTCCAAGGGACTATAGGTCCAAGTTCCCACCAGAACTCAACTCAATACTATAATTAAAATGGAGAACCAGTCTAGGAACAAACACAAGAATCACTAGGGAAACACTGCTAAAGGTTAAACCTAGACTCAATGAAGATAGAATAAAGCTTCTATTAGAAGAAGCATCCATAAACTTGAAAATATCAGACAGAGTTGTCGAGATATTAAATGGGTATGAGAATAAAGTGAATAAAGTGACTCTGGACTATTGGCACAAGTATGAATTCAGTGCATTGGAAAGACTAGGTCCTTAGGATCAAACTGCACAAATGCACACAACACCAGTCAAATCCACACCTAGTGAAGCATCTTCTACCAAAAAGGAAAATGTTCAAATAGAAGAGTTCATAACTAATGAAAAAATAAATGTTGAACAAGAGGCAGATATTGATATACCCATGGGAGAACTTCATATAGCTAAGGAGCAGCAATAAAAAGAAGTCCCACTAGAAGAACAAGAATAGGATGCTGAAGTTAATGAGAAACTGGAAGAAGAAGCTCAGACCGAGGAAGAACAACCTACAAAGAAAGTTCTACCAGAAGAAGAGGTTCAACAAGAAAACACAAATCATCAAGAAGCTGAAGAGAATAAGGGAGAGGAAGAAATTCCAGTTCACACTGAGCAAGCTCAATCAGAGCAAGAGAAAAGGCAACGGGAATAAGCCAACATACCAAGCTCCTCATCTAAGAGAAAGTTTTCATTTTCTAAAGAGAAGGAAGATAAGAAGAGTAAGGTCACCAATATAATGTTAGACATCAGCAAGATGTCAACAAGGTAGCTAAAAGAGCTGACAAAAAGGAAATAGGACATGACCCTGACCAATGTAAAGAACATTCTATACAACTTCATCCCTGATGCTGACATAGATGAAGATGAACCGGTCATCGAACAGCTAGAAGTTCTAGCACAGGAAATTAGTGAGGATCTCACTGATCTAGAAATAGTGGCAATTGACCACTATGAGAAGAAAAGAGTGGAAACACTCGACAAATAGGTTGAAGAAATCAAAGTGAATGTGGTAACCAACCTGAGAATGTTACAACAACAACTTCAAGAGGCGGGAAGTTTGATGAGTAGAACTTCAAACTTTGGAGTGTTTTTGTAAGATCTGTCAGAAAATTCAGCAAAGGTCTTAGAGGAGATTAGAGCCTTGTCCTCTCAGTTTGATATTAAGAACAAAACTATAACTTCCTACAGCAGAGAAATGACAAGTTTAAGTCTTACACTGAGAAAAATTATTGAAGAAAAGAATGAGAGAATCCAAGATATTATTGGATTTTAGATTTTTTGGCACCAACATTTGACATCATGAACCAGACAGTAAATTCTACAGAAGCTCAGATCAATGAACCAGCTTAGAAAACTATGGATGATATAGAGAACATCATTATTTCTTTGAAAGCAACCCAAAAGAACATAGAATATGTAACCAGTTAGTGGGCACCATTCCTTCACTCTACCAAAACAATTTATAAGGATATCTTCACCAAGATTCAAATGTGAAGAAAAACATAACCCTTTGTCCTATGGAAGCAAAAAGGGGAAGAAATAGAGAGTGAACAAGAACATAGGAGTTAAAATAGAACATAACAGAGAGTGAACAGGAACATAAGAGCATAACAGGAGACAAAGAAAAGAAGAGTATGTGCAGGAAAGCAGAATAGCCATCGAAGCACTCAGATAGGGGAAGTGTTCTACAGTCAAAAAAGTGAGTATAGTTTTGTATAGTTTTCTCCACAAATGAAAAAGGGGAAGATTGTTAGCAATTTAAGTTGTCATTAGTGTTCATTCACAAACACCATGCACTGGTAAGGGCTCACCGATCACTCACATTACTTAGAAGACATAGATAGACAAGGAACAATGTGTATGCATCGGTAGATAAAGAAAAGTGAACACTCGAGTAGACTGATCTAAGTACACAGTACCGGTCTCAGTGTGCATACAAATTTGAACCAGGTATAAGGTTACACTGGCCTAAACTACCTAAAGATCTACACCAGATTATGCGGAGCAATTTGAGTTAACATCGGATTTTATGGGACATCCACCGCTCTGAAGTGGAGAGGAGTTAACTTTATTTCTACAAATATTTTGCAAGGTAAACTCTAGATCAGAACGCATAGTGTTAAAATAATAACAAAATATAGAGAGATAGGAAATTGTTTAATCAATGAGCTAGGAATAAGAAGATTTACCATGAATAATCACAAAACTAGGAGCATTCACTAAAGAGAAAAGCAACAAAAGAGATAATATTTTGAAGGGGGAAAAGCATAAAAAAAACCCCGTGATATAATGAAAGTGGCAAAAATGCCTAAGAATGTGAGAGAGAGAGAGAGAGAGAGAGAGAGAGAGAGAGAGAGAGAGAGTGAGTGAGAGCTTAGCTCATACAATGTTGAAAAAGAAGAAGAATCTCATGTGAGAATGTGAAGAGATAAGGAGAGCCATATCTTTTAATAGAGATGTGAGAAAGGAGTTACATTGTAACTCTCATTTCTATGTATGCCACATATCACTAGTGTGTGAGACAAGTGTAGGATTCCTCATAAGGAGAAATATCTATTTTCTTTAATAAAGGAATTACAAATATGACATGTCCTCCCACTTGGACTAGAGGATGAATACAATAGGATACCTTGGTTTATCCTTTAAATACATAATTTACCCAGGAAAGATTAAATTCTAACACCCCCCTTTAATCTTTACTTGGGGTGATAACATCAATAGGTATCAAACCCAAATGTTGACAATGATTTTGAGATTATTCTTTTGAAAGAGTCTTCACTAGGATGTCTGTGGCTTGAGCATCTTGCATGTCTTCAACTTGTTCTTTGGAGCTTGAATGGTACATAGGACTTTTGGTAAAGTGAATAGCATGTTGAGGGGAGCCCAAATCTTTAAGAGACCATTGAGGTTGTTGAGATGCATTTATGCATTTTGTATATTCATTTCCATTAGAGAATAGAGGTGGAGCATAATCAATACTTGAGCCTACAATAAGGCAAAAACCACTAGTAGAGTGCCCATCATTGGGATCACCTAGTGCTGAATTAGTAACACTTTAGAAAAAATCATATTGTGAATCATGGGTCATGGAATCATAAATGAAATCTTCAGTTGCATAAACCAAATCTGTAACATGTTCATTATAATGTGAATCATGAGTCATAGAATCAAAAATGCAATCTTTAGTTGCATAAAACAAATTTGTAACATGTTCATCATAATATGAAGCATCATTATCATTAACTTCCACAACAATCATAGGATTAGTACTATCATCATGAATTTCATCTTGAGTAATAAACATATCTTGCAAAGTAACATTAAGAAAGTTAGATATAATTTCCTCTTCTTGGTCAAACATATCATCAACATGAGAGCAAGGAGGAGTAAATAGATTATCACCATCATCATCATCATCACTGCTACTACTAGAAGGAACAAAATCATTAGGAGTATCATTACTATCTTTATGTTCATCATTATCCTTTTGAAGAGTATTAGTATTATCCTTAATGTTAGGAGCATAAACAAGAGGAACAGAAATATGGTTAGCTTTCAAATTAGGAACATAAAGCACATCCTGTAATTTACCATTTGAAACAAAAACATTACCATTTCCTTCAATTTGACAGCAATAATTATCAGCTAAAGGAATAGAAATATTCATAAAAGTAGGTCGGAAAGAATCAAAGACTTCCTTATGAGAAGTAACATGTTGAGATGCACCACTAAGTGGTTTAGAAGCATTAAAACAGATAGTAAAAGCATAACGAGATTGATTTCCATTAGATGTTCCATTTGAGTAGTTTTGGGAATTAGGTTGATCATCCTTTTGTTTCTTAAAATAGTTATATATTGAGTGACCATCTTTACCACAGTAGGTGCAATGTGGCCTATTTGAATGATTACTATTATGATAGTTATTGAAAGGCCTAGAATTGTAATGATCATAAAATTGTTGGCCTTAGTTATTATTAGTATTGTTTGATCTTTGATAATTTTTGTTATTTTGATTAGTGTTAGAAGATCTATTGTTATTGTGACTTTGAGAGACATATGCATGTTCATGAGTTTTAAGTATGCCAAATTGAATCAATTTTGCTTCCTCTTGACGCAACATATTTTGAAAGATGACATAAGTTAATTGAGATGCTAAAGAAGGAATAACTAACTAAGAGTAAATATTTGTAATAAACTATTGGAATTGTCTAGGCAAACATTTATGAATAATTATGTGGATTATCCTTAAATTAGAAAGAGGAAATTGTAAACCAGTTAGTAAAACTTTAATTGAATCAAACTTGAGAAAGAAATCATCAACAAAGTTGAAATCGGTATACCTGAGGTCTTCAAGTTGGTCTTGAAGTTGGATTTTTTGAGTCTCATCTACACTGTCATAGGTATTTTTTAGGATGTCCCAAGCTTGATGGGCTTCTGTACAAGTATAAATTAAGACATACAATTCAGGACTTAAGGAGATCCCGATTAAACCAAGTGCTTCCTCATTTTTAGTCTGCCAAGCAGTTTGGTTAGCTTGAGGAGCAGAGGTTGTTGTATTTGAACTGGCATTAGTAGCAATGTCTAAAATATGTCTGAATCTAAAGATGAAGGTCATGTGCATTTTTCATGCATGATAATTTATACTAGTTAACTTTATTTCTGGCATCAGGGTGGTCATGGTTAAATACAAAGATTTCATGTAAAGAACACTTGAACTAGAGATAAATAAATGAAAACCCTTAACAAAACCTAGAAAAGAAACTTTTAAAACAAGAGCACTATGAGAGAAGTTGAAAAACTAGGCATGCAGATCAAATGCATGCTACAGAAATGATATACACTCACATGCAACAGTAGAAAGCTATAAAATCTTACGCCAAGGAGGCATGCAAAGGAAAAATAACTACCAAAGGTAAAACTGAAACTAAGAACAACTACAAATCTCTGTTAAGCTGTTATTGATTAACATATAACCAAGAATCTCTTGCATGCAAAGAGAAATCTATACACTTAAGCATGCAAAGAGAAATAAACCTGATAAAAAGGAAAAGGAAACACAATCCTGCAAAACAAACATTAATCAGACAAAAGAAGGGAATGCTTACAGAACTAAGAATCCAAATGGATGCTAAGAATCTAGAAAGCGAATCTAAACGAATAAAATAAAAAGAAAAAAGTTTAAATTTGCTGATTTTTTTTATTTTTTTTATAATTAAACTTCCATTGAAATAAACAATAAAAATTTAAAAAAATAAATTATATTTATTGAAACCTTATAACAAAATTTAAGAAATAAAAAATAAAGAAAGTAATTAATTAAATTTTAATTAAAACTTAGCATAATTAAACTCTAATGTAAAAAAACTTAACTTAAAACAAATTAAAATAAAACTAAAAGACAAACTTTTATAAAACAATATATAAAAAGCAAAGAAAAAGAGAGAGCTAGGCCACGTAAGCTAAGAAGGAAACTAAGCCAACTAAAAAACTCCACATTAAGGAAGATAAAGTAAAGATTGAAATATGTTAGAAACTTTCAGACTTCCCTTGCCTAATAGTAAATAAAATGAGGTAAGTAGAGAGAAAACTTGCTCTCGTTTTAACTACTGTAATTGAAATAAACAAGAATCAAACTTGGCGTAAATATTAAAATAATGATTGAATCAAATTTTAATATTTTAACTACCGTTATTATCTTGCTTTGACCATGCGATAATTGTTTTTACCAAAACTATTGTCAAAGAACTTTAAAAAAAACATTAGTCTGCACCGTTCTCTGTGATATTTCAGCAAACAAAGGATGAGTTAGTCTGCACAATTCTCTGTGATATTACAACAAAAAGACAATGTTAATTATATAATTAAAATCTTAATAAAAATTTATGAAACTAAATCTACTAAAGCTAAGAGCTATATTTGATTATGTTTTAGTTATCTCTATCCAAAAGCATGAGAAGATAATGTTGTTACTATATGGTAAGAAGAATTAAAAATCTATTTGCTTGGATTAGAAAATCTGAAACGCTTTTTAAAAAAATGCAACACAAAACAATTCTTTCGTTTGAAAAAAATGAAATGCTTTTAAATTAATCTATTAGCTTGGATTAAGATTAAAATTATCTCCAATTCTTTCCAAAAAAAACTGACTAAAGCCCTCTGAAGATATCAAAATGAGAAAACGTTAAAGCAGAATAAGGAAAAATGGTGGATTGGTGGTTGGTAGTCATAGGCATGGCTATTCCAGAGAAAATAAAATTGCACTTGCTTATAGATTGAATTTTTGATTGCCTAGTTCATAAAAAATAAAAAGGTGAAGTACAAATCAAGTGGTCTTATAATGAAGATCTGATGAGGGGAGAACACTGGACTTAAAGATCTGATAAGAGAAAATCATTCGGCTTTCACAATGAGAGATTTTCCAGGTTAACATTCACAATAATATGGATCAATCCTGAAGAAATGAACAAAACGGCACCTATTCAATCAATTAACCCGCAATGACAGAGATTTACAAACAAGAGCTTCAAGCGAGAGCGATCTAAATAGAGAATCAACTAAAAAGAGAATCAATGCAAAGTTTACGTACTATTTTGAAGTTTTTAAATGTTGAAACGTGCAATGTAAAGAAGCAACATATAAAGATTTTTGGAAAGAAATGCATGCAAAAAAAAAAACACATGTAATGTAATGAAAAAAATAGTAAATATGGGCATGCAATGCATGCAAGGATAAGAGATATGACCGCAGCCCCTATTACCACTGCACCAAAGGTAGAAAACCCGATAAAGCATAGTGTATGCAACTGATATCAAGCCTCAAATGTAATTTTTAAGTATGAGGAAGCTTGAGCTATGATTTAACAATAAGGAAGCTTGAACTAAAAAAAATGCTTCCACTGCAAGAGAGGAAAAAAATGTATACCAGCATGCAAAGGAGAACAGAGCTAATATTTAAAAAACGTATGCAAAGGAGAACAGAGATTTCAATAACAATGTAAGTAATGAAGATAGCTGTAAGTAAAGAAGATTTTCTAAAAGAAAAAAATGCATGCAATGAAGAAAACGTAAGACAAGAATAGCAATTATAATGAGTTTTTAACAAACACATATAACCGATATTTAAAAACAATGATTCAAAAAACTGAATAATACCAACCGAACTTAAAGAGATAATTAAGAGACTTTAAAAAGAAAAGATAATAACAAAATATAGAGATTAATATTAGAAACTAAATTAGTAAAAATAACAAAATAATGAGAACTATAAAAAAACTAATTTAATATTTTATGATATTTTTACCAACTAATTAAAAAATTAATATAAATGAACTGAAATAAAGTAATTGCAAAGAACTAATTGTAATAACTAAAATGAGATTCAAATTTCTCTAAACAACGTCTCTGAATTTGGAGTGCACCAAGATATGGTAGCTCCTTTACCTACACACTCAAAACATGGTTAAACCAACCTGCTCTGATACCATGTTAAAATAATAACAAAATATAGAGAGATGGGAAATTGTTTAATCAATGAGCTAGGAATAAGAAGATTTACCATGAATAATCACAAAACTAGGAGCATTCACCAAAGAGCAAAGGAACAAAGGAGACAATATTTTGAAGGGGGAAAAGCATTAAAAAAACCCCGTGATATAATGAAAGTGGCAAAAATGCCTAAGAATGAGAGAGAGAGAGAGAGAGAGAGAGAGAGAGAGAGAGAGAGAGAGAGAGAGAGAGAGAGTAGCTCATACAATGTTCAAAAAGAAAAAGAATCTCATGTGAGAATGTGAAGAGAGAAGGAGAGCCATCTCTTTTAATAGAGATGTGAGAAAGGAGTTACATTGTAACTCCCATTTCTATGTATGCCACATATCACTAGTGTGTGAGACAAGTGTAGGATTCCTCATAAGGAGGAATATCTATTTTCCTTAATAAAGGAATTACAAATATGACATGTCCTCCCACTTGGACTAGAGGATGAATACAATAGGATACCTTGGTTTATCCTTTAAATACATAATTTACCAAGGAAAGATTAAATTCTAACACATAGCTTTTTTCTAGTTGCATGATTTTTTGGTGAGTTTACAGTCTAGCGGTTCTATGAGTTAAGGGTTTCATTACAATGAACTCTTCTATAAATATAGGTCATAGGACACAAGATATGTTGTTGTTGATTGTTGGTGATTGCATAGAGCAGAGGAGAGACATCTTCTGAGAGAAGAGTGACAGACACAGAGGTAGCAGAGATCAACATCCAGGCAAACCGAGAAAGAGATATGATCTAATCAGACATTTGATGTCATAACAGATCATTTCTTTTATCGGTAGTGAAAGTGAATTAAAATCCCTTTATCAGGGTGGACCTAATCGGTTCGCTATAAAAATCCCCTAACATGGTAACATCTTTGTTGATGTTCAAAGTCCTATAATCATGCAGCTCTTAATAGGGTTTAGATCTTAATTGATATTTTTTTAAATTCCTTAACCGGGTAGCACCTTAACCAGTGCTTTGTAAGCTCCTAACAGGGTGCCTTCATTCTGCAGTAATGAAGTTGTGAGCTTTGTCTCACCGTGGTTTTTTTCTTCTAACCGAGGGTTTCCACGTATAAACACTTGTGTTAATCTTTTTAATTCTTTTATGCTTGTGAATAATTGTTTTATTATGCTTATCAGTAAAGGATAATTAATCAAGTTAAGCATTATTGCATAGGAAAAGTATTTACTGATCACCCCCACCCCCCCTCTCAGTAATTGGTTTAGTAATATCACATTGACATTAATGTAGCCAAGTTGAACAAAACCCAAATACAAATGTTGATTAAGGAACATGACATGTACAAATTAAAGAGTGAAAGACTACTCTAGGAAAATGATTCTCTAAAGGATACAATTAAGGATACACCCAAAGAGTCTACAAGTTTATTAACTTAGGGAGAAGATTTTCAATCAAAAAATAAATATGAAAAATTAAAAATGGAAAATAAAAAATTGAATACTCAAATGAGAAATATCATATCTGAAATCATCTCTATGATACTTTAAAAGAGGTTCACCAGCTTGATGGTCCAAATATAAAAATTATGGATTTCCCATTCAAAAAACCTTACTTCTATTGAAGAACATAAAAGGATAAGGGGTAGATTTGAAGAAAAAATCCAAGAGATACACAACAGAAGCTCCTCTAATAATGTGTTCATTACAACTGTTGAAACTTTAATAAATAAACATAAGGAATATTACCAATAACTTAAGGAAAAAGTCGTTGAGTTAATGGATGCTTCATAATAGGCTTTAAATCATTGTTTCGTGATGACAAAAAATTAAAGAATCAAAATAAGTGGAAAATGGAGTGTAAGTTGATACTTTAGGATGCCCAAGAAGTTTCAAAGAGTGAAGACTCTTCATTAGAAGAAACCTACAAGAACCTAGAGGAGATGATAAACATTGAATTTTCAGCAAAGAACATTATGCACTGTGTTGATACTTATTTGAGTCAGGGATATACTGATCATATGAACCAAGTTCATTAATGGCTCATTAGAGAATAAATTTATTCTTGTTTATGATTTAGGTTTAGTAATCTTATTGTTAAGTCCAAAAGACATTCTGAAGAGGCATGACCTCTTCAAATTATTGCTATATAATCTAGATATGTAATGTTAAATGAGAGATATATAAATATAAAACACTAAGATTTTCTATAAAATTATGGAATACAAATATTTCCTTTATGAGTTTAGTTCTTTGCAGTTTTCAATTCAAGCAATCAAATAATATTTAAGTTCCTATAGCAGAAGTTATTTGTTCTAGGTTGATATATATATATATATATATATATATATATATATATATATATATATATATATATATATATATATATATCGATAATATTTTAAATCATTTGAAGGAATTAAGTTATTTACATAGATTTTCTTATTCGTCTTCTCAAGTAGAATTTAAATTCAGGTGGATGAGTTATAATAGTAGAAGTAATATAATCTTGTACGAAGAACTAGGTAGTTGACAAATCTATACAAGTTTTAGATTTAAAAATTGTTTTGTAAAGTGATACATTAGGATCTCAAGAGGAAGTGACTCTATTACCAAAAGGAAGATGGGGCACTAGTCTGTAGTAGTATTCAAATTTATTAGACAAGATAAGTAGAAGAATTAGGAGAAAAGTTAAAAGTAAAATAATTAGAATTAAAAGATAAACGAATTAGAAGTGAAGATAAGAATAGGGGATTAATTATATGTCAATTTTATTAGCTAGGAATAAATTTTACAACATAGAAGTTCTAATCTTCTATAAGGATCATCAAACTTAGAGATATAATTAGTATTTAGGTATACCCACCTGTTACAACTAGTGGTTGTCGTTGCACCAAAAGATCAACTTGTTAATGTCCAATACAGCTACTAGACTTATAAAAGACATATGAGGTTGTTAAACCATGTCACAAATCCTAAAGGGGGACATTGGTGGTTAGTCCAACAATCCCCTTCAACATCACCTGAGGGGATTCAAACCTGTGACCAAGCTCTAATATCACTTGTTACAACTAGCAGTTGTTGTTGCACCAGTAGATCGACATGTTAATGCCTAATACAACCACTAGACTTATAGAAGACACATGAGGTTTTTAAACCATGTCATGAATCCTAAAGTGGGACATTGGCAGTTAGTCCAACACCACCTTCGTCTAACATAACCAAAAGTGTAGGGGAGTTTGATTATTTTAATCAATGTTGGCCACATTAGTTATGGAACAAAATCATAGACCTTGGCATAGTCTTAGGGTTTTAAAATCTATTGATTTGGGAACCAATAGGTCCCTATGTGGATTTTCCTTTATGACCTCCTACAAGAACACTAAGAGTTTAAAACCCTAGAGAATATTAGGAATAAACTAGGGAACTTCACTAGAGAAGATGAAGCTATAGAAAAAAAGGATCACAACATGTATGCATGTATATATCCTTTGGAAACCCTATTCTCTAGTTCCTCACATGATTGAGTTATGGTTGGGTGAGGGTATATGGTGGCAATAAATTGAAGTTGAAATATTATGTAAAACTGTAGAGTATTCAAAGGAGTGGGGCATTTGGAAGATGATGGCATTAGGGACAAGAATGGGAAGGATTTGGAGAGTGGTAGATTTACCAAGAAGTTAAATGCTCTTTCCTAAGATGATCTACTTCTCAGTGAAGAGGGTCAAGACTTATCAAAAAATCTCTCTATGGATTTTGGATGTGAGGTTAGAACTCCCTCCTTTATTCTATACTGGACAAGATGAAACCTATCAACCCTAGTCTTGGATTTGGCTTTTCAAACTAGTACCTAGGTGGAGAATCAATAATTTTAGTCAAGGGATGGGGGTTTCCTTGGAAGTACTAGAGGGGAAGAACCCTTGGAGGGGCCTAAAAGAGTCTCTTCACCATTTAACTTTCAATTGGCCAGATTTAAGGAGCTTAGAGAGTCCCCTAAAGATGAAGAATATTTGAATGAGGTTTAGAGGATCAATCATTTTGAAGGCACAAACTAGGTGGTGATCTTTAATGACGAGGTTAAAGATATTGTAAAAATTATGAAAGATTTAAGGAGATCAAATCAAAAGTTTAAGGTAGAAGATGAAAAGGTAAGGGAGTAGAGGATTTGTCTCAAATTCCTATGAAGGATATTCATGTATCTCTACCTCAAGGGGACTGAGTTATTGAAGAAGTTGGCCAATAATCTCTAATTTAGCCCCAAGTTTCTCAAGGAGTGTCAGAGTCTTTCAAAGTAGAGGATGACTATTTAGGTTTGGAAGATGAAGGAAATTTGGAGCGTCACCCTATTGAATAGGCTAAAGAAATTTTTTCAAAAGTAAAGCATGTAGAAAAGGGAAAAGCAAGTTCAAAATCTAAAAGGTTGAAGTTGGAACTAGCAGGTAGTGTTAAGGACCAAAGTAAATTGAGATCGGGGAAGAACTTCTTCCTTTCCTAGATGCCATGATGGTCCTTTCATGGAATGTCAAAGGTTGCAATGCCCCTGAAAAGAAGCATCTAATCAAAATGGGCTTTGATTAGATTAATCTAGATGTAGTTTTGTTACAAGAAACTAAGCTAAATAGTGTGGAGGTAAACCATTTGTTAAAAAGTTTGAAAATTCTAGAAAGGGTCATTTGTTGAGGCTATGGGTGATTCAAAGGCCCTGAGAGTTTTAAAAAATTTGAGTTCTTTGTTAGCTCCTCTAGTAGATTGGGCTAAGGATTGATAACTCTTGAAGGTGAGGTCACTATTAAATCTCATCTTGATTCTTTTGTTTTTAATATCTATTGGCCCTCTAGCTCAAATTTGAAGAAAATACAATGGGATTCCCTTTTAGTCAAAATTCAAGAAGTGAGTAATGCAGTGGTTATTTTAGAAGGGGATTTTAATGATACTCTAAGGTCTTCAAACAATAAAGGTGGAGTGGGCGTCCTGAGAACTAGTCAAAATAAGTTTCAATACTTTGTTACATCCAATGAGTTGTGGGAAATTCAATGTAACCAGGGGACTTATACTTGGATGAATAGGAGGAAGGGGTTTCTTAACATTATTAAATTATTAGACCACTTCTTTTTGGGATGCAAATAGGGTGACCTTAATTTGGTCTTTGAAGCTATGATTCTTCCAATCATAGGCTTAGGTCATCATCCCAACTTTTTATACTTTCATAATGATGTTCTTATTCAAATCCCTTTCAACCTAGAGAAAATATGGTTTAGAGTGGATAATTTCATAGATCTAGTTGATATTTGGTGGAAATAAACCTCTTTGTGGTTTGGTAGAAATTCTTTTGTCTTCTTCAAAAGACTTTAGTTCCTCAAATCCAATATTAATGCATGAAATAGACAACATTTTGGAAACATTTTCTTCGAAAAGAGTGACTTTGAAAAGAAATTGGAGGGTTTGTATGGGAAAATTATTTAGCCTTGCATGTTGGGTTCTAATTTTGAGGAGGAAAAATATCTTAATTATCAATACTAGAAGTTGTAGCGAGGGAAGAGATGTACTTGAGGTAGAAGTTGTGAGAACATTAGTTAAAAGAAATGGATAGGAATACAACTTTTCCATAATTTAGTTAAAGCCAAAATATTGTCTAATATTATCTTTGAGATCAAGAAGAGTAATGGTTAGTGGATGAGGAAGAAAGTAGAAATAGATCAAGAGGCAATGGGTCACTTCCATTCTCTCTTCTCAAAGGATTCAGTGAACTAGGATTATGAAATAATTCTTTGTGTTGTCCCAAATATTATTTTAGATATGAAAAGATCCTTTCTAAAAAGGAAATTTATTTTAGATGAAGTAAAGTGGGATATCTTTTCAATGGAGAGAGATAAATCTCTATGCCCAGATGGTTTCTTAATTTTCTTCTTTTAGCAAATGTGGGATCTCTTTAGTTTAAATTTGTGGTGAGTGGTTGAAGAATCAAGAGTGGAGGGGGTTGTTAATAGAGACCTTAATGATACTTTTATTTTTGTTAATCCCCCAAAAAGAGGAAGTGCAACATTTTGAGGATTTTAAACCCATTCCCATATGTAATATTTTTTATAAAATTATTTCAGAAGTGATGGCCAACAAGATAAAAATTGTGTTTGATGTTGTCATTTTAGAAGAACAAAGGGATTTTGATTCTAATAGATCAATCGTAGAGGGTGTCATTATTTCCTATGAAGAAATACATTCAATTAGAAGTGCTCGTTTGGAGAGGATGTTTATCAAACTTGATATCAAGAAGCCATATGAGTAGGTTGATAGGTATTTTTTGCTTAAAGTGATAGAATAGTTTTCCTTGTGTTAGTAGTGGATTTCTCGGGTTAAAAGTTCTATATGTACACCTTGCTTCTTTGTATTAGTTAAAGGTAGTCTCTAGGATCAATCCTTGAGAGGGATTCATTAAGGTGACCCTATTTCCCCCTTCTTATGTATTGATATGACTAAAGGTTTGGGCCAAATGATTAGAAAAAGAGAAGAGAATATTATTGGAGAGGGGTGAGGGTGGCCAAAGGGGTGGATGACATCTCTCAGCTCCAATTTGTCAATGATACTCTGCTTATAGGGGAAACTTCTCTTGAAGAAACATGTATTATGAAAGAAAACTTGGATTATTATAGTAGATGATTGGGTTAGAAAATAAACTGCCACAAATTAGAGATCCTCTTCTTTATAAAAAAGATGGACAAGTAGCTAGGAATCTCTAAAATTTTGAATATTAAGACAAGGTCCCTCCCAGGATGTTTTCTAGGCATCCCATTATTCACAAGAGTAGACAAATATTTTATTTGGAACAACCTTATTAATAGTTGTAGTAATAATTTAGAAGCATGGAAGAGCATTTAGTTACCTTCAGTGGGACACATCTTGATGTTGAAATTTTAGTAGTCTCTTCTATTCCTCTATTCTCAATGGCTTATCTAAAAATTCATGTTGGAATTATGAAAGTTATTTAAAAGAGGGTGAAAAAGTTTTATTAGAATGGTGGTCATGAATAGGACAAGATTTTTTTTTTTATCATGCGAGAATATTCAGTAGACTAAATATGCAAGAGGAGCAAGCTTGTGTAATTGACAATTGATGAATGAGGTAATGTGGGCTAAATTAGTGTGGAATATGTACCAATATTCTAATCAAAGATTGTAGAGAAGTTTTAAGAGGCAAGATATTTACTATTCAAAACCCTTCGAAAGGGTCATGCATTTTGAATTTTATGATGTCATACTAACATTTGATCATGAATCATATCTTATGGATGATTGTGGATGGAAAATTTACAAATTTTTGGATGGATTGATAGGATGGTTTGAATACATTAAGAAGAAATCCAAGATTTTAAGAAGTGTAGAGGGTCTCTAGTGTCCATTGGGGAAACAAAGTCATAGATTTCTTGGAAAGAGATCTAAATAGTAATTTGGATGGATGGAGATGGAAATCACCAAATCTACTCCCTTTGAATAGTGATAACATGGATCTTCTATTGAAAATTTTTAAGTAAGGTTATATCTTTATTTTAGAAGAGAAATATGGGATTATTTGGTGCAGATCATAAAAAGGAAGATACTCAGTTAAGATTGTTTACAAAATCTTGGAAAGGGCTAATATCCTGGATGATTGGACTTCTTCTCTTTGTTGGGATAAACATTTTCTACCCAAAGCTACGGAATTTTCTTGGCTAACTTTAAGGAACCAAACTTTGATTGGGGATTACTTGAAAAATTTGGGTTTCTTGGGCCCCTTGAAGTGGCCACTCTATGATAAACAAAAATAAACTCTTGTTCATTTACTTCTAAATTGTGAATTCTCTATCAATTGTTGGATATTTGTAACAAGTAGATTAAATTGATCTAGCCTTTTCCATTTACTAGTAGAATAATTTTTCAATGATGGCCTTCCCTTCACTTGAAATTATTTTTCTCTAGAATATGGGAGATCTTCCCATCTATAGTGATTTGGGAGATAGAGAAGGAGAGAAACAAGAGGATATTCCTATTAGAAACTACAATTGAAACAATTGTTATATTGCCATTGATGTCAAACCTTAACTGGAAAGATAGTTTCTATCTAGGATAGTACCATATCTTTTGATTGATGAAGAGGATTTGAAAAGAGGAGATAACAAGAGGACCTAAGGAAAGGGTGAGTTATGTGATACTTCAATGGGTACTTGATCAATTGGCACATTAACAAGGGGATGAGTTGTTTATCTAAGTAAGAAGAAAGACTGAAAATGTAGGCTTAACCAAGCAAAAGTGAAGAAATTTGGTTTAAGTTGAGTGATGTTAGTGTCGACTAAGCGCTAGTATATGCTGAGTAAATCTAGTGTTGACCAAACATCATTGATTATTGAGCGACGGAAAATTACCAAGCAAAGACAGTGTTTACCTAGGAAGACAATTTGTAGTGTTGACCGAGATACGCAGTGATGACCAAGGAGATGAACACAATATTGACCAAGTGTTAGTAATTTACATTTGAAGAACAAATTGAGAATCCCAGCTGATATAGTTGAATTCTTGGGATATGTAAACTGTGGTGACATTATTAATGAGTTGTATGGAGCATTTAATGTATGGTAAATCATTTTCTTATGGATTAAAAGAGAATTTTGGAGATGTATCTAGAAGGAAAAGATGAAGAACATAATGATGGAAGGATTCGATGAATCTAACCTAAACCTAAGATATATGGAGGAGATTAAGCAGAAAAATATTGATCTACCTAATCAAAGAGGTATAAAGGAAAACCTAATTATGAGGTTATAGAGTATGAAGAAGAGGTTGATGTTATTGACTGATAAGTCTAAGCAGAAGGCTGAAGGTGAAATTGTGAAGGAGCTTAATAGAGTTGTGATTGCTTGAATCAAATTCTGAGCAGATCAGAGATGGAGATGGAAATGGAAATGGACATCAGCCAATAAATCAAAATATATGTGCGAAGTGGATATGTATTTGCAAAGTGAGTTGTATGTTTTTCAGATCAAAAACTACTGTTACTTTCTAACCATTGTATCGGTCTAAATCCTTTAATCAAGGTTAACCTAGCAGTCATTGTATAAATCCTTTAATCAAGGTGACATTCTAATGGAATGTTCTTAAGCCCTCTAACCAGGCCACTTTTGACAAAGTGTTTTAAATCCTTTAACAAGGTCACACCTAATAGTGTGTATGTAAACTTTTAACAGGGTTAGATTTTCACAGAGCTCACTTTAGAAGAGTGAAAATCAATAGCATGTTACAAAGAGGTTTTTCCCAAATTGGGTTTCCACTATAAATCCTGGTGCTATACTTGTGTGAATGATTTTGATGTGGATGTTGTTGAAAGCTTTATAGTCTGCAAATTAATTACTTTTGGACAGTGGAGTGCATATTATATGTTTCTGATATATGCTATAGAGATCGAGTTGAATTGTTGATTAGATCTGAATTTGTTGAAGTGCTAGAAAGTTCAATTGGTACATTTGGACCTGAGAACAACTGATTCAACCCCCCTCTTTGTTGTTCTAAATCATTCTAACAATTGGTATTAGAGCTTTTGGTGCTTATAGAGAAAATTTTAAAGGTACTTGAAGCTAATGATCAAGATGTACAAAAAGGAGGTGCCAAAGTTGAATAAAGAGAACTTCCCTACATGGCAGAGTCTAATGAAATTACATCTAGCTAGTATTGGTGATTCAACAAATTACTATGTGGAAAATTAATATGTTATACCTACTGCACCTTTGACTGTCGAGGAGATGAAAGAAAAATAAGAACACAATCAAGCAATGTTGGAGATTGCTTTTGCCCTAAGCTATCCTGAATTTGAAGAGATCAAGGACTACACAAATGCAAAGAAAATGTGGGACACTCTTGCAACTATCTATGGTGGAGATACAAATGTGTTGAGAGCCAAATCTGAAATCCTGAGAGGTAAGTTGATGAAATGAAAATGCAAGAAGGTGAAAATATTTCTCAATATTGTGGTAGAATTAAGGAAGTAGTGAATGCTATCAGAGGAGCTAATGGAAACATTGATGATGAAACTGTTATTGGTAAAGTATTGATAACTTTTCTTCCTATCTATGCTATTATAATTTCTACAATACAAGAATCAATATGTAACCCTGGTAATGTTCTAACTCTGGAAAGTCTTGTTTGTAAGCTTACTGCTTTTGAGCTGTCTAACTATGATAACTACACTGTTCCTAATGTTATATCTGCATTCAAGTCACAAATGGTTCTACATTAGTATAAGAAGGAAAAAGAAAAGTGGGTGAAAAGTCATAGTGACAGTGACAGTGTTAGTGACACTTCTGATGAGGAACTAGATGATCTTACGGCACTTATGGCTAGAAGGCTAAAAAGAGGAAAAGGGAAATATAAAGGTAAACTTCCTATATTATATTTTTCATGTAACAAAGTTGGCCATATTGTAGCAAGATGCCTTGACAGGACTGACAAGGATGAGAGAAGGGAAAGCAAGTACAAAGACAAGAGAAATGAAAGAGATCACCAAAGGTACAAAGACTACAAAGACAAAGGTAAGAAATCTTGCTATATTGTTGAAGAGGAAACTGACAGTGACACTAGTGAATTTGATGAATGTGATATAGAAGTTGTTTATGTTGCTATGAAAGATGATTCTAATGAAGATAAGAAAATTGCACTTATTTCTTATGTGAGTAACGGTGATAAATGGATTATTGATAGTGGTTGCTCACATCACATGACTAGTGACAAAAGTAGGTTTGAAACCCTAGATCATTAAAAAGGTAGAAGTGTTAAGTTTGGTAATGATGTACCATGTCTTGTGAAAGGAAAAGGATCAATTAGAGTGACTGACAAGATCACATGTGAAAATGCTTATTGGGTTGAAGGTCTTAACTATAACTTGTTGAGTGTTGCACAATTGAACAACACTGGTTACCGAGTGGAATTTCATCACAGGAAGGCTAAAATATTTTATGCCACTGGTGAACTAATTGGAAGTGGAGAACAAACAAGAGGTAATTTGTTCTATCTAGACCTATCTGAAGAAACATGTTTGTTTGCACAATTTTATGATATATAGTTAGGGCATAAGAGGTCATGTCATGTGTGTAGACACCTAAAAATCCTTTAGAAAATAAAGTATTTTTATTTTTTGAAAAATCCTTGATGACATCATCATTTATTAATTATTTATTTATTTAATTAATTAATTTATTTTTATGTCATTAAATCCCTTTATCTTAATTAAAAATATTTAATTAAGAAATCCCTCCCAAAAATGTTTAAATCTTATTTAAACATTATCTCCTTATTTATTAATTATTTAATTAATAAATTGACCAAAAATCTCAAAATAAATTATTTATTTATTTTTTGCCCAAAACTTGGCCAATTTCCTTAAGACCACTAACCTCTTCCAGAATCTTCTAAATCCTTCTTTAATTTGGATTAAAGGCTAATCCCATCATTTCCTAATCCTAATCCCAACTCAAAATATTTAATTAAGATTAAATATTTAATCTTCATATTTATTAAATTCATTTTTAATAAATATTCTCAAACCTAAACCATGGAA
This sequence comes from Chamaecyparis obtusa, assembly GCA_027943335.1. Taxonomy (NCBI): domain Eukaryota; kingdom Viridiplantae; phylum Streptophyta; class Pinopsida; order Cupressales; family Cupressaceae; genus Chamaecyparis; species Chamaecyparis obtusa. The sequence goes on from BSBK01000580.1 coordinate 311,129, forward strand.
ATAAATAAATCTTTATTTATTTCCTAAAATCCATGTTTATCCTAAAGAAATTCTAGACTCTTCTAGAAAGTCCTAATCCTAATCATAATCCTAATCCCCCCCCCCTAATCCTGTCACATTCCCTAAGCAAGGTTAGCCAACTCCTAAGCTTAACCCAAAGTCAACAGACTTCTAGAGACTTCTCTTACATGCATTAAGTGCATTTAAGGCCTCCTTATCCCTCTTACATGCATTTAAGAAGCCCCTCACCCCTTTCTTACACCCTTTGACCTTAGGCACATTTCTCAAATTGTGCACATCCCTCCCATCTTTCAACCCAATGCCCTTATGACACTTGTCACAAGGAGGTGGCCCTGAACTAGCACAATCTATGTGCTCCCTTTTGAATGAATCTTGGCCTCTCTTAAGGATTTTGATCCTGGCCACTCATTCCTCCTTCCCAAATCCTATAAATGCTCCTCATTTCTAAGAGCAAAAAATCCATTCACCTTTCATTTCAAGCATTGTTATCATGCCCATTTAGCTCTACACTTAGCATAATCATCTTAATTTAGCTTACTCTCAAGCATTTTAGCTCATCTTAATATAGCAATAATGGATTAACATAGTTTATTTCATTGTTTTGCATAAGCATAGCATCATATCAAATCTCTATTTAGTTTAAAATCAATCTTAGCATAAACATCATGTAGCTTAATATTCATATCAGCATCATTTGGATCCTTGAGGCCTTAGGGGAAAATCAGGTATTCTATACCTATTTTGTGCCATTTTTGGGGTTTTCATGGATCTCAATCCGTCCTAAAATGCATAAGGAACATGCTCCAAGTGCTTAGAGAGCACACCCACATCCCCTTAAGCAAGAGCAAATCAAACAGTGCTTGGGTGCACCTGTTTTAGCTCAATCTAAGGTGGCTTAGTTTAGAGTTTTATTTGTTTTGGATTGATTTCATGCTTAGACTAACAACTAATCTTTGTTTGGCTTGAGTCTTTCAAAACAGGTACCCTCAAAAGCCTTGTCCACATTCTGGCACGCCCGGTGGGACCCAAACCCACAATCACTTGATTATATCATGCTTTGTATTCTCGTATTTGCAGGAAACAGATGAAATGTCATCTACACAAAGTTCAGTCATGCCTATACGCAATACAATCACACCTACAAATAGTTTGATCATGCCTACAAGCTTTGTATCGACTCCTATTTTCTAAAGATTTTTCGTGCTCAATAACTTCTATTCTTTCTAAACTTCTTTTCTATCGCCTGTAATAGAACTAATCACGCCTACGAGATAAACTTTCACACCTCCGTGTATAGAATTCTCACCTGTAATCATTTCATTGTCGCCTGTATCCATTCCATTATCGCCTGTCAGCATTTCATTATCGCCTGTAAAAATTTCATTGTCGCCTACGCCTGTTTGAGTGTCGCCTAGGCATTTTTTTAAAACTGTCACGTGTGCGCATTTTTACAATTAAGTGTCACCTGTGAATAATTAAATGTCACCTATGCATATTTAAGTGTCACCTGGGCGCTTTTAAGTGTCGCCTAAGATCATTTTACTGTCGCTTAGCCCGAATTTTTTTTACTGTCGCCTGCACAAACTTACTATCGCCTATGCTCATTTTATTGTCGCCTATGCACAATTAAGTGTCGCCTGTGCATTTTTAGGTGTTGCATGTGCATTTTTAAGTGTCGCCTATGCGCACTTCACTGTCGCTTGGGCATTTTTCATTATCTCCTGTGAATCATCCTTTGTCGCCCGGAAAACATTTCTCTGCCACATGGAATCCATTCTCTATCGCGTGAACATTTTTCTTTGTCGCGTGTAAGCATTTAATTGCCGCCTGTGGGTTCTTTTGTGTCGCCTGTGCATTTTTCCAGTGTCGCAGTTAGCTGGACAATGTCGCTGTCGACTGTGTTTTTGTCTTAAATTTTTCTCAGATTCATAAAAAGTAAAAGTCAAACAAATCTTGAATGAAACTAAGGAGATGAACTTAGGTCCTAAGAGTCATTATCATTTTGAAAATCAAACACAATCTTGAATGATCTAAATTGGAAAGAACAAGCATCTCTATTCCCTCTTTTTCAATTCAAGCAAAGCACAAACTCAATATTGAATGATCTAAAGGATAAAACAAAGCTCTTTTCAAAGTTCTAAATCAACATGCACATCTCAATCTTGAATGCTCAAAGAAAAGAACTTGCAATCGCTCAAATCGTTTACCTTTTGGAGAAAGAACAAATCAAACCTTAAGCACTTGTGTCTCCAATTTCAAAGTTCAATCAAACTTAATCAATTTGGGAAAAAGAACAACTTGCTTGATGTGCATTTAGGAGTTTATCAAATTCTTGCAAAATCTTGTTAAAGTAAGCAACGTAGAACATTTGGACTCAGACAAGTTCACTTGTTCTACTTTTAGTGAGGCCTGTCCAAGGAGAAAAGTGCTTCCTTCTCGGAGAATGACCTCAAACTGGTATCCCCCCTGGCCGGTATATAAATAAAGTGAAGGCAAAAAGTACTCACTTATATCTCCTAATCCACAGGCGTTTTGTGCCAAATGCAAATGTCTGGGGATAGGTAAATATTCCTCCCCTAGCGTTGTTGGCTAGGCTCTTAAGTGAGTCATAGGCGGTCAGCATAACCGGGTATGGAGACTCCATGGAACTATTAAAAACCTAATAAAATAGAGGCTACCCTATCTACATCTGAAAGTATCAAAATCCTTATGCAAGGACCGATTCCAAGGGGTTTACCGGGTCGCCTCAAGATTACTCACCATTTGTATTCCCTTCTAGGGGATACCAAGCTGTGGGCAAGTGATTTTTATACTCACCTTCCATAGGTAGATCTGTTTGAAGTGTTTGATAGTCAATAGTTCATGAAAACATTGTTGGAACATACACTTTCAAAGCTTTATCAGAGTCAGTTATCCTATTTGTATCCCACAAGGTTGCTTTGTCCCTTGTGGAGATTGCTTTTTCAAAAATCTTTGTTGAAATCTATCCTTTTCCATTGGGAAACATCAAACTGATCAACAAACCCGGTTCGAGATACTCAGAACATTTTTGTAGAGAAACCCTTGGAATCAGATATCCAAAGAACCTTTTTTGTCTCAAACCAACTTATCAGAATTTCCCCAAGTTATGCCAAATTTGATCAAACATCCGAAAGCTAAGTTGCCCAAATCCAAAGCTTATCAAGAGAAGAAAGTTGCAGAAAGAAACCTTAAGAGCCATCAATCCTCTATCCAAGCAACCCAAGCAGAAGAAAAATATCAAGAAAGGCTTGATAATATTGGCTATAATGCAAGAGTCAAACAGTTTGCCTACCGATTCTGAGTGAACCATCGCTATGTCAACCTTGAAAGAGAAGATTAGTTGGATCCATTGCATGTCCCAATCTACCTTCAGATCTCAAAATCCTATCTTGGCAGTCCTTCATCCTAGTTTCATCCTTGCATCATCATCAAATCCTTAGTTGCATTCTAAAAATCCTTAGTTGCACACACCATCATCTTCCTACCAGCACCATAGATCATCCATCCCAGTTGCATTTGCATCATCCTTTTAGAAAGAGCATTGTTCCATCATCCTTCACCATCTTTCCATCAGCAATCCACAATCAGAATCTCAAAATCCTTGATCCAAATCTAGCATCCATTATCCAGAACAGAATCCACCATCCTTTGCACCAAATCCAGAGATCCAAATCCACAAGCACTTAGTGTTCAAAACCTTTGAGTTGTTTCCATCCCTTATCCTAAATCAAATATCATCCCCTTTTTGATAGAGCATTGTCTAAAGGAAATCCAACTTGTCCTTGCATAGCCTCATCATCTCGAGCAAGAGATTGGTTTGTATTGATAAGAATCTAGTTGACCAAAGATCATTAGTCTATCCTAGGTTGGCCAAATCCTACCACTAATCCTCCATTGGGAAAAACAACAACTCATTATTGACACTTAGTAATCTTCCACCAGCATCCCACCAAATCCTCCACCCAATCTTGACCCAAATCAAAGCATCCCATCAAGCCTCCATTATCGCCAAGCTTTTTTACCAATCTGTCACCATCTCCCATCAATCTTCCACCATCCCTAATCCAAATCCAAGCATTTCACCAATCCTTGCATTGCATTCTAGAAATTCATCATCCTTAGAAGTTCCTTAAGCTTGCATCCATCATCCTTTAGAGTCTTTTAGGAAACATCTTGCATCCATCTAGCATCTGCATCTCCATGCCTATCAAGACAAGATATGGATCTAGAAAAAGAAGGAACATGAATCCTTATCCAATCACCAGTTCATCTGATCCCAACATTTTTACCAACGCAATGATAGCCTATGATCCCCAAATACAAACTGGAAATACATGGGATGATCCCAATATCCCCTTCACTCCTCTAGCAATAGAAACATTTGTGAATCATCCAGAGAATCCACCAGTAGTCAATGCACTCATGGCCCAAAACCAACAAAGCATGTTCACTAACTTTTCACAAGTGCAGACTTTCATTCTACCATATCTCCATCCTCGCATTCCCATAAGTACTATCCAAATCCCAACACAAGCATACTCTCCATTCATCCAACCATTCCTTGATCCAACCTTGCAAACATCTCAAGAAACCTCCACCATTCCTCTTCTTTTACAAGGAAGCTTCGCCAGTCCTATAACCCAAGCTATAACACCATCTGCACCATTCCCTATCACAGGTACTTCATCATCCACCATGGCTGCTCAAGCTCTTGCACAAATCCAACGCTTGTCCCAGAATCAACTCCCACCTCTTACACAAAACTTTGCACAAGAAATCCCACCATCTTCCATAGGCCAAACAACACCTTTCACTCTGGGAGGGATGCAATCATCCTTCCCCTTCACTTCACAAGCTTCCACATCCACACCTTTTGTGCCAGGAGGGATGCAATCACCTTTTCCTTTCAATCCCCAAGCTTCAACATCCACACCCTCATTTCAGGGGTCAATGCAATCATTTCCCTCTTTCACCCAGCAACCCTCTACATCATCTACTCTGGGGGTAGCACAACTGCTCCCCTTTCATACCCAGCAAGCTTCTGCATCAACATCACCCTTTTCATGGGGAATGCAAGCGTTCTCTTCATTTCCCCCCCCAACAAGCATCTACCCAGCAAAATGCCTTCACCACAGGAATGTCTTCCATGGGTTTTTCAAAACCACCATACATGTCCCAAACTCCCATCACATCTACCTTCCTAGCATTCGCTACAACACAATTCCCACCTCACACTAGTCCTCATTAGGGTCTCACTCAAGAAGACATGAAAACCTTTGGAATACCAACTCACTCTCCTACATACGTATTTGCAAACCAACAAGCCACCTTCTCACAAACAGCACAACAGCAACCATCTCAACCTCCACCAACTTCATCCTTCACAAGCTATCCATTCCCAACACCCAGTGCTTTTCAGAAAGTTCCTCCACCTCAGTAGCAAAGTTCATCCCATTTCGCAAGTTATCTTGCCCAGTCACCCTTTGTTTCGGGCTTCCCTACATCAGTTCCACCCTTAAGCAATATGGGAATGCACCTGACTTATATCGGTCAGCCATAGAGCCAAGTTCAACAAGGACCATCTTACCAACAAGCTGCATCATTCCACCAACCACCCCCACAGCAACCATACTTCCAGTCACAGCAACAAACCCCCATCATTCCCCAACAGCAACAAGTTTCCTCCTATTAGTCACAGCAGCAAGTCCTAGTCATCCCACAACACCAGCAAGCAGTCTCATATCCACCACCGCAATATCCCACTGTGTTGCATCAACAATATCCCCAGCAAACATCACTCCAAAATCCACTCCAATCTACCTATCCCGCTGGGCCATCTCCATATCCCACTCAACAATACCCACCTCAAATGGGAGTACCCGCTCAAACACCAATCAATGCTGAATGGGAAGCCATGAAGAACACTCTTAAAGAGCTTCAAACTGGTACTAAGAACAAAACTTACAAGTTTGAGGAGGTGTGTCCTTATCCATTTGACCGATCCATTGCTGCTATACCTTTCCCCAAGCACTTTGAGACACCTAAGTTTGATAAATATCGAGGGAAAGGAGATCCAGTCAATCATATTAAAGAATTCTATATGGCATGCCAAGAAGTGGCTTATAGTGATAACTATCTCTTACGCCTATTCCCTAAAAGCTTGGGAGGAACCGTTGTTGAGTGGTTCTACAAAATACCCTATGGGACTATCACAACCTTTGCTAAACTTTCTGAGAAGTTCATTGCCCACTATGCCCACAATGTTGAGAATGAGTTGACCTTGTTAGATGTCTGCAACTCAAAACAGAAAGATGGAGAAAGCCTAGCAGAATACTTGCAACGATGGCAAAACCTTACTACCAGGTTATCATACCAGCCACCTGAAAAGCATTTGACCAAAATCTTTATTGATAATCTGCATCCTAAGCTATCCCATTTCATGAGGATGAATTGTCTCCAAACTTATCAAGATATCAAGAGCAAGGGGATAGGTATTGAAAAGGCCCTCCTAGATGAAGGCACAATCTAACACTTCAAAAATGATGCCCAAAACCCCAGCAATGATAAATCTCGTTACTGGAATTGTAACAAAAATGTTGTTACTGATGGAGCCACTGACACCAAGCATGTCCAATTTATTGTGGCTAGTCCTCTGTCAACTCTTGCATACCAACAACAACAAGCACCCATCCATCAACAACCTCCTCAAGTCCATCAGCAACCCACGCAACAATATCATTCTCAGAATAATTAGCAGAATTATCAGCAACCAGCCCATCAAGCTTATCAAGGTAATCCAAACAATCAAGTCAATGCCGTCAATATTGCTCCCAAGCAGAACAAACCCAAAGCTCAAAATTATCCAAAGAAGACCTTCACACTACGGGGTGAACCTTTAGATGTTATATTTCATCGAATGGCCAAGGCCAACTTGATTACATATCCACCAATTCAGTCAGTTGATGATACCACTCCCAAGCCTGATTGGTACAAAGATCATGAATACTGTGATTATCATCGTGTCAAAGGACACACTACCCTAAAGTGTATGAGACTCAAAAACTATATCCAAGATCTCATTGATCAAAAAGAGATTCAAGTAGATACACCCGCTCAAGCCTCGCCAAATGCCAAATTGCAAATTTATCAAAATGTGTTCCCACAACACAATGCTGGAAACAACCAAACTAAAGCTAATCATCCCCAGAACCATGGAAAAGGTAAGCAAGAAGATCACACTACTGCCTATATCAATTATGATAATATTGTTGGATGTATAACCCAAGTTGAGCCCACAGTCAATGCCATCCATGTCAGAGGAGCAGATCGTCAATGTGCTATTACTACCCGCAAAGGCCAGATAACTATTGCTGGTGCCCGTCCAAGGTTAGTACACTATGCACACAATGCACAGTATAACCTCATAGAACATCTAGGGAACACACCAGCCCAAATATCCATCTTGGACCTTCTTCGTACTTCACCTCTCCATCAGGAGATCCTTGACCGAGCTCTCAAAGAAGGACATGTCCCCATAGACATTAACACTACCCAGTTTGAGACCCTTGTGGGACATCTATCTGCAACCTATGCTTTATCCTTCAAACCATCCGACATGCCAAATGTTGCACCTGACCATACTCTCCCTCTCCGCATTGCCATCATGGTCAGATACTTTGCCATCAAACGGGTCTTAATAGATAATGGCTCAGCCTTGAACTTGTGTACTTTGAAATTCATTCAGTAGATTGGGTTCACCCAGGCCGATATAGCACATGAAGTAATCACTATCAAAGCCTATGACAATTTGGAGTGTACCTTTGAAGGTACCATTACTTTTCCCATTCAGCTAGGCCCAGCAACACATGATACTATTTGCCATGTTGTTGATCTTGACCTACCATTTAATATCCTCCTAGGCCGACCATGGATTCATTCCATTAAGGTTGTACCATCTACTTACCATCAGTGCATCAAATTTCCGCATCAAGGCATTGAGGTTACCATCCATGCTGACCCCCAACCCTTCGCATACTGTCGTGCGATGGAAGCATCATTCCCTCACTCCACTCATTGTCCTGAAACTGACATTGGTACTTCTATGTCCAGCTCATCCCAATCCCATTGCGATCCAGAAACCATTCTCACCTCCACCCTTTCTTCCATCAAGATCAATAACCAGGGTTGTGGTGAATACAGCCTACATGATGCATTCATCGTAGGGGCCCTCCCACATGATCCACATACCCAAGGGCCCCCGAGTCACCAAAGCAAGCCTATTGAAGAGCATCATGAAATCAAGAGAATGGGACCTATGACTTTTGAATCCCATGGCACATTAAACAGTCAAGAAATGGATCCTGACATTAATAGGTGGTTGTAAAAAGATCCCCCACCGCCTGACAAACAACTTCTTGGCTACTTCAAAGATAAATACCCACAATCGCACAAGTACACTACTGAGCAATGGAACTACCAAGGTGGTGGTCTAGGACCACAAGAAGGTGGCAACCAATATCCCATCACAGCATCAAGGAATCCTGAGCATCAGGGTCTTGGCTTTAATACCCCTCGCCTGCATATACAAGGGCCCAATACCGCAACTGGGGGCACCAACATGACTAGTGTTCCCCTCTTACATAGCCAGGACAACCTCATAGAGATCGAAGACATCCCTGAAGAGAAAGAAATCAGATCCTACGATGATATCTTTGACGATGACACCCTCCTGGGGACTTCCATCCTCTGACAACTTTCCATCAATCTCATAGAACTTCCCCTCATTCACCCTCAACTCATAGACTGGGACCAACCAAGCATTGCACACATTGATGAGTTCCAAAGCACGGAAGTGCTCCTAGAATTCATGGGGGCATCAGGCCCACACTCAGTTCAAGATTCAGAGTCAGCTCACATCTATAAGCTTGACCCAGAAGGATACTTCGGAGAGGAGGCAAGCTTTAGCTGCAAAAGAGAAACAGAAAGAGTAAAACATGAGTCCTTATGTGAAAACCCTTCTGGGGCACATTCTAATTCCAAAAAAGTAAAAATAAAGAGCGTATCTTCTAGTGAAAACTTGGCAATTCAAGCGCTAGAAGATGAAGACTTGCCTCTTCCTCCCATCCAGGATTACAGACCTGAGCAGTCACCTATCATCATAGAAGAAACCAAGCCAGTCAACTTAGGTACAGAGGAATGTCTGAGGATCACCTACATTGCAGCCAACATGACAGAAGGTGAAGAAATGGCTTTCATTGCTCTACTTCAAGAAGCTACTATGAACTTTGCATGGTCATACACACACATGCCTGGACTTGATCCTAAACTTGTTGTTCATCATCTAGCTGTGGACCTCAATGTTAAGCCAATAAAGCAGAAGCTACGCAAAATGCATCCCAAAGTAGCTCTATTGGTAAAATCAGAACTAGAAAAGCTCCTGGATGCAAATATTATCAGAGCTATAGATTACTCAGATTGGATCTCCAACATGGTACCTGTCACAAAGCCTTCTGACGACATCTGAATTTGTACAGATTTCAGGGACCTAAACAAGGCATGTCCTAAAGATGATTTCCCACTACCTAACATAGACATGATCGTAGATCTTATAGCAGGCCATGAAATGTTGTCACTAATGGATGGTTTCTCTGGATACAATCAAATTCATATAGCAGCATAAGACCAACACAAAATAGTGTTCACCACTCCATGGGGTACCTTTTGCTATAACATGATGCCCTTTGGTCTAAGGAATGCAGGAGCCACATATCAGAGAGCGATGAGAGCAATCGTCCATGACATGATTCACAAGATCCTAGAGGACTATGTGGATGATATTCTTGCAAAATCAAAGACACGCCATGAACACCTTGACATTCTTGAGAGTGTGTTTGATCACCTGCAGCACTATGGGTTACGGCTCAATCCAAAGAAATGTGTCTTTGGTGTTACATCTAGAAAGCTCCTCAGTTTCATAGTATCATGAAGAGGCATAGAGATTGACCCTAAAAAGGTCAAAGCAATAACAGAAATGCCTCCCCCAAGAACACTCAGACAGCTCAAAAGCCTACAAGGAAAGCTTCAATAAGTACGTCAGTTCATTTCTCAACTGGCAAACAAGTGCCAACCTTTCACACATCTTTTATGCAAAGACACAAGCTTCAAATGGGATCCCATATGTCAGAGAAGCTTTGATAAGCTCAAGGAATATCTAGCCAATTCTCCAATCCTAGTACCACCAGTTCCAAGACACCCTCTCATACTCTACATCTCAGAAACCACCACAGCACTAGGGGCACTCCTAGCTCAGCATGATGATGAAAACAAAGAGAGAGCCATCTACTACATTAGTCAAACTCTTGTTGGCTATGACCTTAATTACTCACCCATGGAAAAAGCATGCCTTGCAGTGGTTTTTGCCACTCAAAAGCTTAGACATTACATGCTCAATCACACAATCAGGCTCATTTCAAAAGTAGACCCCCTCAAATATCTACTATCAAAGACAACTCTCACAGGCCGTATGGAAAAATGGGTCATGATACTCAGTGAGTTTGACATCCAGTACATAGATCGGTAAGCAATCAAAGGGCAAGTCATTGCCGATCAGCTAGCAAAAGCACCACTGGTGGATGCTTATCCACTAATCATGGAATTCCCTAATGAACACTTATGTATGATCGAAGAACAACCCATGTGGAAACTATACTTTGATGGCTCCTACACATCACATGGATCAGGGGCAGGAATCCTATTCATCACACCTCAAGGTGACTACATCCCAAAGTCATTCAAGTTGGGATTTTCATGTACCAACAACATTGCAGAATATGAGGCACTCATCTTAGGTCTCAAAATAGTCATTCAATGGAATATCATAGAACTGGCAAGTGTTCGGCGATTCACAGCTGATTATCAAGCAAGTCCTAGATGAATATCAAACAAAGGACGACAAGCTGTTACCTTACAAAGAACTTGTGGATAGATTGAAAGAGCATTTCCTGAATCTACAATTCACACAGATACCCAAACTTCAGAACAAAGTAGCAGATGCAATGGCAACTATTGGGTCCTTGTTAGAAATCTCACGCGATGCATCACAGTATGAATTCTTAGTTGAGCAGCTACATACACCAGCTTATGAGAACGCCGATGCAGAAATGGTGTGTGTTTTGGTTGGTCCCCAGTCCCCGTGGTACCACGACATCCATGCATATCTAAAGAATGGTATCATATCTCCCCATCTCACCAATAACCAATGCCAAAACCTTATTCGCAGAGCTTCCCGCTACACTCTTGTAGCCAACACCCTTTATCATCGAGGGTATCACAATATCCTCTCTAGGTGTTTAGATTCAAACGAGGCCATCCTGGCTTTACAAGAGGTCCATGCTAGAATTTGTGGTGCCCACACGAGTGGCATGGTTCTAGCTAAGCAGTTGCTTCGAGTTGGGTATTATTGGCCAACCATGGAACATGATGCTTGTGAGTTTGTTAGAAAATGTTTACCATGTCAGCAGCATGCAAATTTGATTCATGCACCAGCACAAGATTTGCAACCCATTGTGCCACCTTGGCCATTTTCATGTTGGGGCTTCGACCTTGTCAGCTTAATCACTCCCCTTTCATCAGATGGACACAAGTACATAATCACTGCCATAGAGTACTTCACCAAATTGGTTGAAGTGATTTCTCTCATCCTAACTACTGGTATCCAAATATCCAAGTTCATCCTTTACCACATCATTTGCCGCTTTGGCATACCATCTACCATCTTCACTGACCATGGCACACCTTTTGAAAACTAGTATGTGGATAATTTGTGTGCTAGACTCCACATCCATCACCGTTTCTCCAGTCCATATTTCCCTCAAGGAAATGGCCAAGCTGAGGCGACCAACAAAACTATCTTGAAAATCCTCAAGAAGGTTGTCAATGATTCTAGTCATGACTGGCACCTCCAAGTCAATCCTGCCCTTTGGGCCTACCGTACTTCTTATCGCACTCCCACAGGCACCACCTCATATTCCCTTGTATATGGTGCCGAAGCCATTCTGTCAATCGAGGTTGAGCTCCCATCATTGCGAGTCTCCATGAAGAACTACACCACTGATGAAGACTATCGTGTGGCCTGTCTCACACAACTAGACCTGTTAGATGAAAAGAGACAACAAGCATATGATCACCTGGTTGCATACCAGAATTGACTCAAAAGGAGTTATAACAAGAAGGTCCATCCCAGACAATTTCAGGTCGGTGACATGGTCCTCAAAGAAAATCAGAAAGTCCAAGCAAATAGAGAAAAGAAAGGCAAGTTTGAGCCTACTTGGTTGGGCCCCTATGTTGTCACATCATGCTTCGGCTCTAGAGCTTATCAGTTATCTACACCAGAAGGTGAGCCTTTGAATGATCCAATCAACATCATACATTTGAAGAGGTTCTATGCCTAAACTAGATCTACATATTCAGAAAATTCATAAAAATTGGAAAAAGCAGAAAAAGAAAAAAAAAAAAGAAAAAAAAGAAAAAGAAAAACAATCGTCCAATGGTGAAAACTTGGCAATTCAAGCACCTTGGACAAGTATGTTGGTGAAAACCTGGCAAATAGGCACCATACATAGTGGATCGAGTCATTATCTATCAAACTACCATCCCCATCCCCATCCACCATCCCCCAGCATTCCTCTTTTTCATAATCCTCTAGCCAATCCGCAATCCTACCTACCCATATCTTGTACCCTATCTTGCACATATCTTGCACATATTTTGTACCATATCCTTTATATCCTGTATAGTGTGATCCTTCTTGTACCATATCCTATATATCCTATATAACATGATCCTTCTTGTACCATATCATGTATAGTGAGATCTTCCTATCCCCAATCCTGAGCTTCTGTACATATCCATTGTACATCTTTTCCCGTCCATTGTACATATCATCCCACCTTGTTGTACATAGTCCTTGTTAGTCCTGCAGTAGCATTCGATCAGAACATCTTGTCCTACCCAGCCTTGTACTTCAACAACATCAATTGTCGACTATCCTTGATCATCATGACCATCTTTGAACTGCATCATTTGCCAATCAGCAACACAACATTCTCCCCATCAGCATCGGGTCTGCACAGATGTATGCTTTTGTTTTGTCTGACCTAAGCCTAATCACGGGTCCCCTCAGTTGTCTCCTTCCTGTCTGACCCACTCTTCCACCAAGCACACCAGGTCCGTGTCGATGTATTCTTCCACATGTTCAGACCAATCTTCCCACCATCAATCACATCAAATCTCTCTCCTTGGCAAAGGATGTCCTTTTGGAGTTCTCATTTTGGTCTTGGATTTTGTCCTTTGGATCTTGTTAATCTTTTATGGCTTCTCATTGTTCTCTACTCAAAGTCACTATGATCCTTTATATCATGGTGCACTGCGAATGAGGATAATTTGGGGCAAGGTCTTTTGATCTTTTGCTTCTGCATGTGAGTCAGTTGTGTGTTTGTGGTTTCTTCAGCATCGTTTCCACCATGCCTCCTCTGGGATTCATGTGTGATGTTGGGGAAACCCTACGTGTCTTTTTAGCATCAGTCCTATACAATGTTGGTGACAAGGCCTCGTGATCCTAGTATCCTTGGCAGGTCTCTAGCATTGCTATATCAAACTAGGTTGTGCTCTCCACATCTGCACTTGGAGCTTCCCCAAATCCCCTGCATCTTGCATCTCTCATGTAGCTGCATCCTACATTTTGCATTCCATCTCATCTTGCATTCACCCATCTTTGCTCTTGGGAGTTTGGTTATTTATCTTTCCTTCTTCCTAGGTCCTTCTTTCTCTGTTTCCTTTTGAGAAAATTTCACAACGTTTACTCCTTGCGTTATTTTTTCGAAGGGGCACAACCCCTTATTCCTCTAAATTCTAGCCTTGGGCATCTTATTTTCTTGTCTTTGACGCCATGCCACTTGTGGCATCGCATCAAAGAGGGACAAAATGTAGACACCTAAAAATCTTTTAGAAAATAAAGTATTTTTATTTTTTGAAAAATCTCTGATGACATCATCATTTATTAATTAATTAATTATTTAATTAATTAATTTATTTTTATGTCATTAAATCCCTTTATCTTAATTAAAAATATTTAATTAAGAAATCCCTCCCAAAAATATTTAAATCTTATTTAAACATTATCTCCTTATTTATTAATTATTTAATTAATAAATTGACCAAAAATCTCAAAATAAATAATTAATTAATTTTTTACCCAAAACTTGGCCAATTTCCTTAAGACCACTAACCTCTTCCAAAATCTTCTAAATCCTTCTTTAATTTTGATTAAAGGCTAATCCCATCATTTCCTAATCCTAATCCCAACTCAAAATATTTAATTAAGATTAAATATTTAATCCTCATATTTATTAAATTCATTTTTAATAAATATTCTCAAACCTAAACCATGGAAATAAATAAATCTTTATTTATTTCCTAAAATCCATGTTTATCCTAAAGAAATTCTAGACTCTTCTAGAAAGTCCTAATCCTAATCATAATCCTAATCCCCCCCCTAATCCTGTCACATTCCCTAACCAAGGTTAGCCAACTCCTAAGCTTAACCCAAAGTCAACAAACTTCTAGAGACTTCTCTTACATGCATTAAGTGCATTTAAGGCCTCCTTATCCCTCTTACATGCATTTAAAAAGCCCCTCACCCCTTTCTTACACCCTTTGACCTTAGGCACATTTCTCAAATTGTGCACATCCCTCCCATCTTTCAACCCAATGCCCTTATGACACTTGTCACAAGGAGGTGGCCCTGAACTAGCACAATCCATGTGCTCCCCTTTGAATGAATCTTGGCCTCTCTTAAAGATTTTGATCCTGGCCACTCATTCCTCTTTCCCAAATCCTATAAATGCTCCTCATTTCTAAGAGCAAAAAATCCATTCACCTTTCATTTCAAGCATTGTTATCATGCCCATTTAGCTCTACACTTAGCATAATCATCTTAATTTAGCTTACTCTCAAGCATTTTAGCTCATCTTAATATAGCAATAATGGATTAACATAGTTTATTTTATTGTTTTGCATAAGCATAGCATCATATCACATCTCTATTTAGTTTAAAATCAATCTTAGCATAAACATCATGTAGCTTAATATTCATATCAGCATCATTTGGATCCTTGAGGCCTTAGAGGCAAATCAAGTGTTCTATACCTGTTCTGTGTCATTTTTGGGGTTTTCATGGATCTCAATCCGTCCTAAAATGCATAAGGAACATGCTCCAAGTGCTTAAAAAGCACACCCACATCCCCTTAAGCAAGAGCAAATCAAACAGTGCTTGGGTGCACCTGTTTTAGCTCAATCTGAAGTGGCTTAGTTTAAAGTTTTATTTATTTTGGATTGATTTCATGCTTAGACTAACATCTAATCTTTTTTTAGCTTGAGTCTTTCAAAATAGGTACCCTCAAAAGCCTTGTCCACAATGTGAATTTTGACAATCTGATAAATATTAGTAAAAATATGAAAGTTAGAGGTTTGTCGAGATTGAAGAAACATGACAATGTGATGTGTAAATAGTGTCAATTGGGAAAAATGACAAAGTCTAGTTTTAAGAGAAAGACATATACTTCTAAAAATATTTTGGAATTGGTTCATATTGACCTTTGTGTACCTATGGGTGTAAAAAGGTATTGTGGTGATAAGTATTTCATTTTGTTTGTTGATGACTATTCTAAGATGATGACTGTAATGTTTTTGAAAGAAAAATTGATATATTTTAGTTGTTTAAGTGGTACGTGGAAAAAGTTGAAAAATAAATAGGTAGAAGCTTGAAATGTTTGAGATCTGACAAAGGTGGAGAGTTTATATCAAATGAGTTCAATCTATTCTACAATGATAGAGGAATCAAGAGACAAATGTTTGCATTGATAACACCTCCATAGAATGGTATAACAGAAAGAAGAAATAGGCCAATTATGGATTGTGCTAGAACACTGATGATACAAAAGAATGTTGCACAAAATTTCTAGAAAGAAGATGTAAGTACAACTGTTTATACCTTAAACCGTATGCAAATTAAAAAAATTGTGGAAAGTACAAATGTTAGAGTTGATGAATATGCAGAAAATAATGAATTGGAGTGCAAGCAAGAACCTAAAGATTACAGATCTTTTGTATACATGGAAGAAGGAGAGGCAAGTAATACACCTAAACCAGATGCATAGTCACAAATAGGTAATGTTGAGCATTAGGAGGATGCTACCGAGAAAGAAGAAGAAGAAGATAATTTGCATGATAAACCTGAAGATCAAGAACAAGGAGAAAGGAAATATAAACCTACATTGTCACAATATGTAAGAAGACATTACAATCCTGAACAAATCATTGGAGATAATGAATCTAGAATCATGACAAGAAGTAAGTTGAAAGATCATACATGCTTACTATGTGAATTTGAGCCTAAAACTATGAAAGATGCTTCAGAGAATGATGAGTGGATACAAGCCATGAATGAAGAAATAAAGTAGATAAAAAATAATAATGCCTGGACTCTAGTGTCGAGACCGGAAGACAAGAATGTTATTGGAAAAAAATGGGTATTTAGAAACAAGCTAAATGAACATGGAGAAGTCACAAGAAACAAGGCCATATTAGTATGTAAGGGGTATACACAAGAAGAAGAAATTGACTATGGGGAAACATTTTCCCCTGTAGCAAGATTAGGAGTAAGGACTCTACTTGCATATGCATCTTATAAAGGATTCAAATTATATTAAATGGATGTCAAATATGCATTTCTAAATGGGATATTAGAAGAAGAAGTATATATTGAACAACCTGAAAGATTTGTTCACCCAAATAAGAAGAATATGGTTTGCAAGTTACACAAGGTGTTGTATGTGTATACACCCAAAAATGGTCGCCTAGACTTTGGGCCCCATTTATTTGATTTATCAACCATGAATCAATTTTATCAATAATCAATATTTTCAACATTATCAATTTCTTGATCAAATCTTAATTTCGATCATATATTGGATTTTTATTCTATGGGCTAACCATTTATCTTAAGCCTTTATTTAATTAAAAAAAATTTCCTCCCTTTTTATTAAATAAAAGCTCTCACTTTTCCTCTTATCCTAAGTTGCACAAATAAAGCATTATTCCTATTTTACAAAAAGGAAAAAAGAACTTTTGTCTCACATGGACACAAAGTCAATTTCTATTGGAGGATACTTGTGCACATGGATTGCTCCTCTTTCAAGCTACACCATTGATTAAGTCTTTTGCCTCTTAATCTCAATGGTCCATTTCATCTCATTTCTTATAAAAGGAGAGCTCTCTCTTTCATTTGCATATCCATCTCTTTCATGCTAATGTTATGCTGCAGATTTTCTAGGTCATTTGGAGCTTTCTTTGAAGACACTTTTGCATCCAAACTTTGAAGATCTTTGTTGCATTCCATCTAGTTCATATTTGCTTTCATAGTTGTATGATAATGGCATTCTTAGTGTAGATTTCTTTTTATGAAATAGATTAATCTCACATAGTCTAAATAGGAAGGATTTGTAACACTTGTTCTTTCCTTTTCATAGAATACTTTGCAAATTTGCATCCTCATTGTAGTTGCATTGCATTGCATTTCATAGTGATTCTTGAGGATGTTGGCACTCTTGCCCTTGTCCTCATTCAAATCTCTTGTTGTGTAGTTGACTAGCAAGGTTGCAAGCTTATAGCTCTAGCTGAGAGCAAATACATCATAGTCCCTTGCAACTCCATGCATAGAGAGCTATGAGCCGCTTTGTGAGGCCTCATTCTTGAACAACCTTGCATATAATGGTTCATAGAAGTGCACCATTTTAGTGTGTACATTTTTGGCACCCACCGTGGGGCAGAGTAGATAGACTATCCTTTTTTTTTGCATTTTCGTCATTTTTCGTCAATTTTTCGGCAAGTTTTTAGCGTAATTTTCATTCTCTAATTTTCATTCTCAGAATATCGCATGATACTTCTCAGTATATCACGCGATATACCTTATAATACTCGTGCGACACTTCACGTCTCAGAAGAATCACCCACCCATATTAAGGTATATCGCCTAGTGTCATGCGAAGTATCACCCGCATATTGTGAAGTATATCGCCCAGACTAAGGTATATCACCTGGATACAAGAAACTGTGTCGCGCGATACTGGTGAAGTCTGAGATATATCGCCTGAACCTGACAGTGAGCTATTTTTGAGTTATTTTATCTATCTTGCAAGTTTTAGGTTCTCTGCTAACTTTTTAAAAATTTTTGAAAATTTAGCATTTTCAAATTCAAATCCGTGCCACTCTAGAAAACGGGTGCCCATTTTTGAGAAATTTTTGCAAATGGTATCGAAAATTGAAGTATGATATATTGTTGGAAAGGTCTTTCTACGCCTAATCCAACCATGATGGTTTCATTTTCAGATTTTGTCATTTGATCAGTTATTTTGCAGATTATCTGATGTTTCATGTGCTAACCATTGTTAGATTTTGAATTTTGCTAACTTTGTTGGTCTAACAAGTTGTGGTTGTAGGTGCCTCTTGTTTGAATATTTTGTCAAAATCGCATGTCAAAGAGGGCTACTAATGGTTTTTGTAGGGCTGCCCAAGCATTAAAAAAAAAAAAAAATCTTGCTTGTTTATTTGCTTTCCTTTTAAGTGTGGCAAAAATTAGTTGTTTCATTTATTAGGCACTTAAGATCTTGTTGTAGGAATTCTTGGGTGGTAGGAGAAGTATGCTCTTCACCATTTTGGTGAACCAGAAAATCTTGACCCATCTTTGAATTTTGAAAATAAGAGGGTAAATGAACTTTGCTTGGTGTGTTTGGGAGAGATTCTTGAGATAGGGGAGTATGCTCTTCACCCTTGTGATGAACCAAAAACTTTGAACCTCAAGAGTTAATCCACTTTTTATTTAGATTTAGAATCTTTTAGCGAGCCTGCTCTTGAGCAATCAAGAGGAACGACTCAAGTGGGGACAAGCTTTTTGCCGGCTCTTCCAACTCACTATAATCTCAAGGCTATCAAGGACACAAAACCTTGGTAGACATAACACTTGTCTTCTCTTGATGTGAGTAGCTCATGGGATCGTGACCATGGGGAAAGCATTGAGCAAGAATGCTTAAGGTACTCTTGAGGCCGCGAGGTCCTAGTCCTTTATGAGGAGCAAGAGGGGTGTTATGAATGGAAGCCCTTACTAATAACCATAGGTTAGAGGCCACCTTATTTAGCTACTTATCTTCTTAGTGCAAGGATTGATCCAAGTGGACTAACCTGGATCACCCCAAGATACTCACCATATGTGTCCCTTTCGTTGTGTTGTTTGACACTTCCACGACAAAGCCAATATCACTTGTGGGCAACCACTTGGTGTGAGGCAAGGGAGCATCAAGTTGTGGGCTAAGTTGGTAAGTATTAAGCCTTGTCTTGTAGGTAAATATTGCTTGAAGTGTCTTCGATTGTGTGATACCAATGTAAACGTTCTCAACATACAAACAGTCGGTAGCATTCATAGGGTGCAATTTTATTTTTGATATCATAAGTGTTTGTCTTGGCAAGGTTGCTTTTGCCCTTGTTTCAAGTGTTTGAAGACATGTTTGATCCCCTACTATTTGCAAACCTATCCAATTGCTATTGAATTTGTGATTGAAATCAGACATTTTCACCCTTAGATTCAGAAACTTGAAATCATACCTTAAAAACTAGAAATTTTTGCACATATTGGTCAAAAACTGCATCAGTATCGCCTACTTAAGAGAGAAATATTGCGCGATACTTCGTGCTGGAACAGTATTGCCTAATAGCTGTTAGGTCTGTCACCTGGTAGTTTTGAAGTATATCACCTAGTATTGTGTGAAGTATCACCCAGTCCTAGGTTTATCACCCAGCGTGCCTGGAGTCTGTTGCCTGGAAGTTTTCAGCAGTATTTTTAGTTTCAGTCATTTAAGTTGCCTTAGTACGACTTGGCCTTTGAGTAGGTTATCTGACCTTGCTGTTAGAGACCTATTTTGACTGCAAATTTTTTATTTTTAATCTTCTAGGGATCATTTCAATTGATTTATAAAGTTACCTTGAAAATAATTTGTCAACTTAGAGAGTTAATCCTAGTGAAAAGTTTATCTTTAGAATTGTTGATCACACCCTTGAAGAATTTTGATTCTACTATTGTCCAAATCATTTTTCAAATATCTCAATTTCAATTTCAATTTCGGCCTAGTCCAACCTCCTAGTTCAAAAGTGCAAGGGTAGTCACCCTTTGATTTGAAGCACCTCTTTGACAGTGTTGGTAAAGCCCCTTCTTCTATCTTTTCATTTCTCTTTGGACAATAGAAAACTTTGATTATCCTAGTTTGGTGTTGACATTTTGTGAGGTCATCCTATTACCAAGGGTCTTCTATTTTCAGTCTTCCTTGGTCAATCCAAATCTTAGATCTTAGGTGTTGTCATGTTGCTCAACATCTCAATGAACGTTATGGTATCAATTGCACAAGATGGCTCTTAGTCTTCTTCTTTCTTCTCCATTTCCCATGTTCTTCTGAAGTCTTCTATTCCCATGGGAAATTCTTCTTCTTCTTCTTGATTCTTTCCCTCTTATTTTCTATTCTACTTTCTTCTATTCATTTCTTCTACGCTTGATTCCTCCTCTTCTAGAACCATGAATTTCAACTATCTTGTTAAGGAACCTCTCTTGAGAATGGATGATCTTGAACTCATTTCTCAATTTGAAGAATTTTATTCCTCCAATGGTTCTTCTAAATATGGCATGGGTGATAAACTTATAGCAAAAATAAAAGAAAAGTCAAATGAATCAGACGCCTTTGCTAGAATCATCCACATGATCCTGTCACGATCTCCTTCTTCTAAACATTCTTCATCATCTAATTTTTCTCATTCTTCCTCATCTTCCAAATCTTACCATGACTCTTTTAAACATTATTCGCATTCTTCATTACCCAAGTCTTCAATTTCCTCTTCTTCACGATCTCGTTCTTCTTCTACTTCTTCAAAGAGTCTCACTTCTCTTCAGAAGACATACCATAAAAAGCAACATGATATTCCTTGTGATGTCTCTTCCACAAAGAGTGATACACCCACCTATGATGACTATGATGACTATGATGATGGACAATGTAGTGATGCCCATGAAACTTTTATTCCTAAGCATCATCCTCGTGGTACACTTGTAATTTCTAAGGGGGAGTCATATTGGGTAGACTGTGATGGTGATCCTTATGACTAAATTTGAAGAATTCTTTGATGATTTTTGTAAACAATATAATATTCCTACTGAGGAAGAGAAAATCTACCGTGCTGATTTCAAACGTCAAAAGAATCTCTCCTTTAAAAGTTCTCATGCTAAAAATAAAAGTTTCTCTCTCAAGAAAGATTATATTAATGTTAAACCTTTGTCTTGTGATGGTTCCCTTCCATCCTCTACTTCATCCAATGCCCATACATCTCCTAAAGCTTCCAAGTCTTCCAAATCTTTCATAAATCCTTCATCCAACAAAGATCCTAAGGCTTTTCATGCAGTTCCTTATAGTTATCCTCAAGGGTTACCTCTTAAAGAAACTCAAGCTAATCTTCTCTTGGTTGTGAATACTTTCAATAATGCTAAACCTAAAGAGCCTAAGCCTTTAAATGCTATAATGCCTATTTCAGCTAGTCTTTCAGCATCTCCTCCAAAGTCTTCCATACAATTCCAACATGCTTCCTTGTCCTTAGAAGTGGCTCCATATCAAGAGGACTCTAAAAATGATAAAGAAAAGAATATAAATAAAGATCAAGATCAGGAACCCTCCATATCATCCAATTCTCTTCATGATGTATCTCTTCCATTTCATGGTTATTTTGATCCTCTACTCTCTTCCACATTCATTCCACCATCTCCTAAGCACGATCAAGCTACTACTTACACCATTGAGCTTATTGATAATCAAAATAACCTTACCACACTTGCACTTTCCAAATATGATACTTCCATTAAGGTTATTAAAAATAGTATTGTTACTTCCAATGTTGAGCTTATTGAAAATCCAGAGAAAAATGATATGCTTATGCTATCCAAAGATCCTTGTCAAGATCAAAGTCTTTCATCTTCTTTCTCTACCATTCCATGTTCACTTCCACTTTCTACTTTTCCTAAGTCTTTGCAAGCTTTGAATGATCCTGTCAAAGAAGGTGCTCTTATTCAAGATGTGCATGATCCTGTTGAAAACTCTAATGCTCACTCTAAAGATGCTAATGTCCTTGGTTGTCATATAGATAATGATGAACTTATTGATTATCCTTTTGCATCTTCCACGTCCATCCTTGGACTTCCTCCACCAATACCAAAGGCTTCACATCTTCCTTCCATCTTGGGCCCTTATGTCCCTTCACTTTCCCCTCCTAACTCTCCTAATTCATCATCCATCTTGGGTCCTTATGTCCCTCCATCTATCTTTCCTCAAGATCAACATAGATACATACCATTGAATCCTTTTCATCCATCCACCCATCTAAACCAATCATATTATCCTTCTTCCTCCATAAGTCCCAAGTCTTTTGGAAGTAACTTGAATGTTCAATACAAGAAAAAGAAGAAATACAAGAATCCATCAAAAAAAATCACCATGTCTTCTCTAATCGACATGGAGGCATAAAGTCAAAAGAGATATCTAAGAAGAAAACTACAAGACAAGTATGGGTTCCAAAATCCATCATTCAAGATATTCTCTCTAAATCATCAAAAGGAAATGAAAAGACTATGACTATATGGATTCCAAAGTCTCTCTTGAAAGAGTCTAATGTTGAACAAAAAGTGAAATTGACATTCAAGCTTCCAAAGGCTTCCACTTCATCTTCTTCCAAAAACATTCTTCCATTCCATGTGCCTGAACCGCAACCTCTGCTAAATATTCACCATATTCCTTCACGAATTCCTTCATTCAAGTTTCCTCCACCCTCTCACCACCCTTCAAGGTGTGTGTTGACATTGATCTTGCCTTCCTTTTCATCTACCCTTTCACAATCCTTCCATTCATTATCCTTCTACCTTCTATCATTATTCCTCATTTGTCTATTCCTCCTATCTTCCAACCTCACTTGCTTTACATAAAACCTTATCCTCCATTTCTCTCTTCCATTTTCCTTTTCCTATCAGCATCTTTAAGCATATCATTTTGAATCCTTGGCATATTATGGTTTATCCTTTCAAGGAGCATTATCTGAAAAGCTTGCCTTCTTTCAAAAAAGATAAAATTTAAATAAAAAAAAATGAAAAAAGAAAAAAAATGAAAAAATTGAAAATGTGCCATAGTGAAAACCTGGAAACAGGCACCTTGGTAGCAAAAGTAAAGAGAAATAAATTCATCCTATGGTGAAAACCACTCCCTTGTGGCGCATTGGATAAGTACCATGATGAAAACCTAGCAATCAGGCATCATGCGTAGTTCTTCTACATATTTCATCCATTCCATCTTCTCTCTTTGATCTTGACAATGTTGATCTATACACGAATATTTGGCTATCTTGTGAGCTATTTTATGATGATCTTGCTTTCATTCCATTCATGTCTAGCCTTCATCTTCATTTTCCTCCATTCATTCTAGCCTTTCGCTATCCTTTTCCCCTTTCATCTTGATCTAATATAAAAAAAAGAGTAAAATGTGATGTTATGAAGCCTCTTGACATGTCTACTCCTTTGGACTACATCCTTTCCTTCTTTTGCATTACGCTTTTGAGGCTTATCCTATGCTGGTTTTTCATTGCTTGTCCAAATGTACTTTACATGACAAATTTTTCCCTAGCTTGGGTACTCTTGCGGAGTTTGACCTTGAGGATTTCTTCCCTCCATTCACTTTCATTCTCCTTTCCTCCATCTCTTCCACCAGCTTGCTTATCCATCTTGTCCTCCACATTGATAGATATTGAGACTACACGATGTGATCTTGCTCATGAGTTTAATGCCCATTCTGTTTGGGGGCATCCTTTGTATATATTTTATGATCCTAAAAAAATACCAAAAAAATTTATATATGATGCTGAAAAAATTCTAAAAAGCATATACAGTCTTGAAAAAATTCAAAAAAATCAAAAAAGAAAAAAAGAAAAAGTGCCTTGGTGAAAACTTGGAAACAGGCGCTACTTGAGGCCTTTGCACTCCTATTTGTTAGTGTGCATCCTCGACACTTAGCCACTTTCCATCATGCCTTGACCTTATTTGACTTGGTCTGGAATTGGTCTTTATCTTTGTCTAGGGGGCATAACTGTTAGCATAGGTCCTTTAGGTGCGTTTGTCTCTTGGGGCATTTCACAACAGGTGTTTTTCAACACCACCCCAAACAGTGTTTTTCAACACTACCCTTGCGTCAAGTGTTTCTTAACACTTATCAGATGTCTTACCCAATAGTCTAAGTATGATGCAATATTGCTCATTTGCAGATGTGATACTCAAAGTTTGACTTTATGACCAACACACATGCACTTAAACACTCAACTCGCTGAGACTTTCTTGGCTTTATTTTTCTTTGTGTGTTGTCTATGAGGATTTCTTTGATGAGTGGTCTCTCCCTGAGAAGTTTTTGATGATGCATAGCTAGAAGACTGGGAGTATGAGAACATGTTTTATTTCTTTATCTACTTGTGAGTATATTTCATTGATCCTAACTGTCATGAGCATCTATGCTGGTCTTACTTCACACTACGGATTGACAAGGTATTATCCTTGACTATTTTATGCGAGTG
Organism: Chamaecyparis obtusa; assembly: GCA_027943335.1. NCBI lineage: Eukaryota > Viridiplantae > Streptophyta > Pinopsida > Cupressales > Cupressaceae > Chamaecyparis > Chamaecyparis obtusa. The sequence continues at coordinate 335,918 of BSBK01000580.1, forward strand.
CATGCTTCGAGCTATCTTGACTTTAATGTGTCTTGATACAAGCATAATCCCACCATATCAAATTTAGGTAATCTCACTATGTTAGTCATCTTGACCTACATGTCTTTGATGCCTAGGTGAGATTCCCACATTTCTATCTGATAAAGATCATATTCATATCCACGTAGTTATGCTAGTGTGCATTGTATCATCTTGCGACGCTACCAATAAAGCTCGATGATGATAATTAGATGTCTATAAGCGTTGTGACCTTGCAAGTCAACCACTTTTCATTGTAGCTTGCATTTTTAGGTTCATGTTAGATTAGTTTTGCATCTTGCATATGGAGAGAGCTCTCCTTTTTATCATCTACGAACTAGTTGGTCAACTGTGCTCATTTTCTAATTCTTCTTGATCATATCTTTCATTTCTGGTCTTTCATATCACATCATTTTCTATCCATTTTCAAACTCAAAATTGAAATCCGAGTCGCGTTTCCAAGTTTTCTCATTCTTCTACGTAGTTGACTGACCTTTTGAGGCATAATTATTTGATCCTTGATGGAATTTCTTCCTTTCCATGTCTTCCAAACTTCTAGTCTTTCATTCACTCCTCTCACTTCATTTCTCTAAGGTTTGACTTAATCTTTATCATATATCTTTCCCAATCAAACCTAGTCAACCTGAGGCATATCTTCACTATTTGATGGTTATCCTATCATGCTCCATCCTTCGATTATGATTTATTGTGACTTGATCAGGTTTATCAATTTGTTGTTCTCCTCTATCTAATTTTGATTTTGATTCTGAGGGGGCAACATCCATGGGATTCTCATCCCTGATTCTCTTGATTTTCTTGATTCAGACATCTTCTGTGAGCTTTCGCTCAAGCTTGAGATTCTTATCTCTTATTTTGGATATGATCCCAAATCGACCTCATGTCCAGAATCCTTTGTCTATGATTGTCCGGGTGTGATTCCGAATCGACCACGCATCTGGGTTGTTTTGTGATCTCAAATCGATCTCACATTTTAATTTTTCTTTGACTACATGTGTTCCCAAATCGATCACACATTAGTCAAAAAGGGGCAAATGTATGCACCCAAAAATGGTCACCTAGACTTTGGGCCCCATTTATTTGATTTATCAACCATGAATCAGTTTTATCAATAATCAATATTTTCAACATTATCAATTTCTTGATCAAATCTTAATTTCGATCATATATTAGATTTTTATCCTATAGGCTAACCATTTATCCTAAGCCTTTATTTAATTAAAAGGAATTTCCTCCCTTTTTATTAAATAAAAGCCCTCACTTTTCCTCTTATCCTAAGTTGCACAAATAAAGCATTATTCCTATTTTACAAAAAAGAAAAAAGCACTTTTGTCTCACATGGACACAAAGTCAATTCCTATTGGAGGATACTTGTGCACATGGATTGCTCCTCTTTCAAGCTACACCGTTGATTAAGTCTTTTGCCTCTTAATTTCAATGGTCCATTTCATCTCATTTCTTATAAAAGGAGAGCTCTCTCCTTCATTTGCATATCCATCTCTTTCATGCTAATGTTATGTTGCAGGTTTTCTAGGTCATTTGGAGCTTTCTTTGAAGACACTTTTGCATCTAAGCTTTGAAGATCTTTGTTGCATTCCATCTAGTTCATATTTGCTTTCATAGTTGTATGATAATGGCATTCTTAGTGTAGATTTCTTTTTATGCAATAGATTAATCTCACATAGTCTAAATAGGAAGGATTTGTAACACTTGTTCTTTCCTTTTCATAGAATACTTTGCAAATTTGCATCCTCATTGTAGTTGCATTGCATTGCATTTAATGGTGATCCTTGGAGATATTGGCATTATTTCCCTTGTCTTCACTTGAATCTCTCATTGTATGGTTGACTAGCAAGGTCACAAGCTCAATAGCTCTAGCTGAGAGAAAATTCATAATCTTGCAAGTCTATGCATAGAGAGCTATGGATCGATTTGTGAGGGCTCATTCTTGAGTTTCTTTGCATGTAAGGATTCATAGAAGTGCACAACTTTTGTGTGTACAGTATGGATTGAAACAAGCCCCTAGAATATGGTATGAGAGACTGCATAATTATTTGATAAAGATTAGATTTGCAAGGACAAATGACAACGATAATCTGTATATGAAGACTGAGAAAGGAAAAGGGATTTTGTTAGCTAAAATATTTGTTGATGATATCATATTTGGAGGAAAAGATGTCCTATGTCAAAAAATTTCAAATGAGATGCAAACTAAATTTGAAATGTCTATGTTTGGTGAGATTAAATTCTTTGTTGGTTTGCAAGTCTATCAGATGAAGAAAGGTATCTACATCACTCAATCTAAATATATCAAGGAGATACTAAAAACTTTTGGTATGGAAGACTCTAGACCAGTAAGTACACCTATGGCTACTGGACAAAAACTATCTAAAACTGATGATACTGCTGAAGTGAATCAAACCTTGTATAGATCTATGATTGGAAAGCTACAATATGTTGTTCATAGCAGACCGGATATTGCCCTAGCAGTTGGGATTGTGGTAAGATTTTCTGCTAATCCTAAGGAAAATCATATGATGGCAATGAAAAGAATATTGAGATATATGAAAGGTACAGAGGATTATGGATTATATTATAAAAATAATGACAAGCTTGAACTGAGATTTTACAATGATGCAGATTGGGCTGGAAATATTGATGATAGAAAAAGTACAAGTGGTGGAGCATTCTTTCTAGGAAAGAGATTAGTCTCCTAGACAAGTAAAAAACAAAACTGCATTTCCAAATCAAGAACATAAGCTAAGTATGTAGCAGCAACAGTGAATTGTTCAAATTTAGTGTGGATCAAGCAATTGTTAAAAGGTATAAAAGAGGAAATCACTGAGCCGATTATTATTTTCTGTGATAACATAAGTGCTATTAATATATCAAAGAATCTGGTGATGCACACTAATACTAAGCATATTGCTATAAAGTATCATTACTTGAGAGAGCTAGTTCAAGACAAAGAAGTTAGATTGGAGTATGTGATTACAAAGGAACAATTAGCAAATATATTCACAAAAGATTTACCTGAGGATGCTCATGAATATCTTAGAGGTAAACTAGGGGTGATTCCCCTAACTGGGAATACCTAGTAAAATAGGAGCACTGCATCAAATGTGCTAATCAGAATATTTGACAAATTGATGCAGAAAAGGTCACACTTTAGGAGTTTCCTAGAGTTGTGAGAAGTAAAGCATAGATTAATCAGTTATAAGCAAGATGACATAGGAAGTATACAACATACATAACTGACATGAAGACACCTACATAGTAGAGATGTAAGTGATAGATACAAGCTTTGGCATTGTTGTCAAAGAGGGAGAAGATTAAATGAAAACAAATGGAGTGATACAACACTGAGGGAGAAGATTCAATGAAACCTGAGGGAGAGATACATAAAATGTTTAAGGGAGTAATTGAACAAGCAGTCAAGAAAGGCAAAAGTTTTGAATCAAAATGAAGCTAAGGATATTAATAAGAGTTTGATGCACAGAGATTTTGGATTGTTTGGTAAATCATGTGTTATTCATGTGGTGTTGCCATCAATGCCAAAGAGGGAGATTATTGAAAACTACAATTGAAAAAATTATTATATTGTCATTGATGTCAAACCTTAACTGGCAAGACAGTTGCTATCTAGGATAGTACCATATCTTTTGATTGATGAAGAGGATTTGAAAAGAGGAGATAACAAGAGGATCTAAGGAAAGGGTGAGTTATGTGATACTTCAATGGGTACTTGATCAATTGGCACATTGACAAGGAAATGAGTTGTTTATCTAAGTAAGAAGAAAGACTAGAAATGTAGGCTTAACCGAGAAAAAGTGAAGAAATCTAGTTTAAGCTGAGTGACGTTAGTGTCGACCAAGCGCTAGTATACGCCGAGTAAATCTAACGTTGATTGAACATCAGTAATTGTCGAGTGATAGGAAATTATTGAGAAAAGAAAGTGTTTTTCGAGGAAGACATTTTGTAGTGTTGACCAAGATATGCAGTGATGACCAAGGAGATGAACACAATATTGACCGAGTGTTAGTAATT